>CM052439.1:38852271-38870157 GCA_028533085.1 Varecia variegata | reverse complement strand
CTCTTGCTCAGGCTGGTCTCGAACTCCTGAGCTCAAACAATCCGCCCGCCTCGGCCTCCCAGAGTGCTAGGATTACAGGCGTGAGCCACCGCGCCCGGCCTGTATCTGTTCACTTTTGATAAAGGGGTGTTTATATCTCCAACTATTAATAGTGGTTTCTTCTATTTCTCCTTACAGTTCTATCAGTTTTTTCCTCACCCATTTTGACATTCTATTATTAGGCACATGCACTTTAATGACTATGTCTTCATGGAGAATTAACCCCTTTATCATTATATTATATAATGGCCCTCTTTGTTCCTGATAACTTTCCTTACTCTGAAGCCTGCTCTGTCTGAAACTAATATAGCTACTCTCACTTTCTTTTGACTGTTAATGTGGTATATTTGACTTCATCCATTTACTTTTAATCTATATGTGTCTCTTCATTTAAAGTGAAATTCTTATACACAACACATAGTTGAACACTCTTACAGTCTCTATCTTTTAATTGGTTCATTTAGACCTTTGACATTCAAAGTGACTATTGATGTAGTTGGATTTAAAACCGTATTTGTTAATATTTCCTATTTGTCACCTTTGTTTCTGTTCTTATTTTTGTCTTTTACTCTTTTGCCAAAAAGTTTGCAGTTCTAATTGAGCATTTTATATGATTCCATTTCGTCTGCTGCCTTCTCTCTGCTTACATTTCCCATCTGTGCTTGCATGCTGTCTACTTTATACATTAATGCCCTTAGCATATTAATCATAGTTACTTTAAATTCTCAGTCTGATAATTCCAACATCCCTACAATATCTGAGTCTAGTTATGATGCTGTTCTGTTTTTTCCAAGTGTATTTTTTGCTTTTTAGTATGATTTTTGCTTATACTGGGTAACAGCAACTGCTGCAAATAAGCCTTTAGTAACGGGGTGGTAAGGTGTGGGGAGGGGAGAAGCATTTTTAATCCTGTGATTAGTTCTTAGACTTTTAATGAGGCTGTTACTCTGGACTGTGAACTTCACAAGTGTTTCTTAGTTTCTCCTCCTCACTCCCCTCAGGTGGGACAGGATGGCTACAGTGGGCTGGAATTGGATCTTTCCCTTCCCATGTGGAAGGCCAGAGGGTGCTGAAGTTGGGTATTTCCTTTCCCCCATCTCAGTTCAGTGCGGATAAAACCTCAGCAGATTAGGCTCTGATTAAGTAGTTTCTCCTGAAGGCTGACCTTGTTAAGAAGAAGAAAATGCTTTATTGTACCTATTTCAAAATGGTTCTGGTTTTCCCTCCCCTTGATGGAAGCATCAGGGGCTTTGTCTTTGATATTCACTTCCAGAACCAGGTTAAGCTCCTGAAGGTAAAATTTACAAAAGTGTAGGAGCCCCCTTACAACTGAATCACCCTGGAGTTTTAAAGCTCAGAGTTGTCCACACTGAGCCTCCAGAAATTCATCAATTAAAGTTCAGGTTTTGCTACCTCACCACTAATTCCTTGGAGGTTTTTTCTTAAGGTTTTTTGGTCTGGTGTGTTGTGATTCTCTGTATTTTCCTGCCTGCCTCTCCAATTCTGGGGGCAGTATTTTCTTGTGTGACATTACTTTTCTTACATATCTAAGAAGAATTTGTCGATTTACCAGTTTGTTCAGCTTTATACTTGTTAAGATCGAGTTAAGATGGACTTCCAAACTTGTTATGGGCCTGACAGGAAACTGTATTTTCTTTTTAATTCCCTCTAGTGCTTGCTAATAATTTTACCTGGCATAGGGACTTAAATACCAACTAACTGCAGAGACATTTATTGTTTTTATTTAAAAGTGTGTAAGAAATTTCTCTCTTCAAAACAACATGTTTACCAAAATTTTTTACCGTGGAAAATGTTAAATTTACACTTAATGCTGTAAAGTCCTCTGAAAAATCTGAATCTGAAATTGCAATGTCACTATCTAAGGAAATAATATCATAAAAATAGCATCAAGTGTGATCATCAGGTCATTACTCTCAAAAAAAATGATACATCAAAGCACAGTTTTAGTAGTTTCCCTGGATAAAGAAAAATGGAACATTTAGTCATTTTGTGCCAGAAATAGAATTGTTTGATTATCCAACTAGAAATACAGGTATGTGTATAGATGTACACACATATGTATTTGTATATGTATGCATATATACACACTCACATACCCAAATTGTACACTGCATCTGTGCATTTTGCTATATGCAATAACTCAATAAATCTGATTAAAAATTATTACACAAAATTACTGGAGAACCTGAAATTTAAAATAATGGTATACTATTTTTTACAAATGCTGTGTAATATAAACTTAGGATAACCAATGTCCAGTAGACATATACAGAAAAGAGGTTTTAAAGACAGAGGAGCTTTGAACAAGACCTTAAAGCAAGTGAAAGATAGATTTTATCTATGTGTTGATGAGGAGCGTACGATTTACAGAAGATAACAGAAATGTTTACTTAAATTCATATATATAACCTATTATAAAACAGAGAAGTAAACCCTGTACCTATGTTTACTAGGTGCTTATTATTAGCAGTTGAGGACAAAAATAGAATCAAAGTAACATAATTTCTGAAGGATCTTGTTCAACTTCTTATACTTTATGTAATGATTAAAAGTAAGTGTCTGAAGTCTGGTGACTTGGTTTTACATCATTGCCTCAAATTCCCTAGCTCTGTAATTTTGGGGAAAAATAAACATTTAATCTCACTAAGCCTCAGGTTTCTTATTTATAAAGTGGGAAAGACAGCAACATGTACTTTTGAGATTTCTGGTGAAGATTCAATGACATAAAATACATAAACTACTTAGTACTGGCTTTGCTGCAGAATAAGACCCAACATTTTTTAATGGAAATTAGGCAGTGTTATATTGAGAGGAATGTTTACTAGAGTAGTCTGTGCAGTACTAAGATAAAGCTGTATTTTTAAACATATTGCTTCACAATACTTTGCTAGGCTTCCAAGTGATAAATTTAGCACTGGGGAAGAGAAGGTAAATAATTTCCTCATTAAGTAAAGTTCACATCAATGAAGAAATAAATTTAAGTACAAGCTCTGATAATGTCTCTGTGACGTCTCCAAACTGCACATGTGCTTGCTCAGTAGGATGAAAGACTCTTCCTTGATGAATGATATTTAGGCTATGTTCATCAAAGTCTTTCTGTGCATTAGCTCAGTCCTATAGTAATAAACAATAACTCCAAACTGTTATAAAAAATAAGAGTAATGGAGAAAATTCAAACATTAGATGCACTAAGTTTCACTAAAAGGGCATATAGAAAATAATTTGACATCAACATTAATATGTGGGAAACCAAAACAGCTGCACTGTATTAGCACAAAGATTTAGATACAGTGCTACTAGATTTAAACAACATTTTGCTAAGAACAAAAAGAAAGAGTAGGTGAAATCAAAGCAGAACAAAAACCGATCATTTTCAGAAAGGGCAACAAATAGAGCCAACAAAATTTATGGCAGACTCTGGTGTCTGATGCTTCCCATACAGGAAAGCTATTTGGATGTGCAGAGTACCAAAACCTTTGACATTGATAAGAAGGATAATCATTGCTTTAACTAAATGAGTGTTCAAATGAAGTCAAGGGAAATATAGAGCTATTTCTTGTCACAAATTATTTAGGGGCATGGTTTGTTCTAATAGAACTAGTGTTTCTTCCAACTATTTTCATATTGCTTCTCAAAAACAGATTGTTGAATGGATTTACTCATTAACAGAAGTCTCAACAGGACAACTCTACAAAATAACAAATACATAGTAAAAAGAAATGGAAGAGTAAATTGAGTTTGAATTTTCAATGATACACTTATCAAACTTAGGAGATAGTTAACCATATGCCAAAAAATCTGTGTTTCCTTTATAACATTAATAAAGTCACGCTCAAATAACACTGTCTCATTGAAATTATCACTTAACCTTTTTTTCTTTGCATCATTATATTTCAGTGACCATTAGGGAGAACCTGAATGTCCTTGTACCATTCACATAGCACATTTTATAGTCATGATGAACAAGTTATACGGCCAGGGGAAGACCATGTACTGTATACCAGCCTCCCTCTCCCTGCTTTATTAATAGATTAGCGACTAGGCTAGTTCTGATGCATTAACAGGATCTCAGAAAAATCTAGGTTACCATGCTAATGAACTTCTGATCCAGAGACTTTTATAACAATACAAAGCTTCTCTTTATAGGCATATTCATCCAAGTTCTCTCTCCTAATCTATTGATGGGGCTTGAGAGAGATTTTGATCAAAGTATAGAGGTTGGATTAGATCTTTAAAAGTGTGAAAGTAAGAGTTTTTTACATATGCTAAACTGCTTTGTCATAGATACTCCCCCAGTGACTTGCACAAGCTTTATTTACTGTGCATGTACCAGAGACCTCATGCTGCTCCTTCTGCCTGAGGCAGAGATTCTACCACTAGGAATGCTACTCAGTCACTAGATAAGCTACTTTTTTTTCCCCACTCAACAGTCATTGTCCTTTATTTATTTTATTTTTCTTTGTTTAAATTCCAGAATATTATGTGGGTACAAACGTTTTGGGTACATGGATTGTTTCTGTGCAGTTTGAGTCAAAGTTGTAAGTGTGCCAGCCGGAGTGCCTTTGGATCTGATGCATCAGTCGGGTGGAGGCTTTGCTGCTCTTCAGCGGCCTCCAGGCAAAGACTGAGCCCAGCAGAGCACTAGGGCCGGGTCATTTCTGCTCTGTGTGAGAGTTCTCTAACAGGCAGTCAGTCTTTCCTCTGGAGTTCGACATTGAGTTCACCAAGCCTCTGTCGTCTGCAGCACAGTCCTAGGCTCTCTGGCTAGTCTTGCCTTCTCCCCCGTTGATCTTTCACAGTTGTACCTCTTTCCTCAGCAAACCTCTCAACCCCCTGACTTTGTCTCAGGGTCTGCTTCCTGAGGATCTCAAATGTCATAGCAAATAAAAGGATGTGATAAAACTTTCTGAAGATGAGGAAAATTGTTAGACACACAAGTAATATTGATGAGAAAATATTGCAGTTTGAAATATAAATTAAAAATATACATAGTAAAATTTTTTTAAGAAGTATGTCAGCCATGAGAAGGCCTCAAACCCTTGACATTAAAATCCAGGTTATTTGGAAGGCACTTCAAGTTCCACATTATTTCTTGAAAATGTATGTTTTTTAAATGGTATAGGCAATATGTACCTTATCTGAGTAAATGAGTGCCATTTGTATCCATTGACACTAGACATATAAGGACAGGTGTATAAACAGAAGAGCTCTTCTTTGATGTCAGAGCAACAAATGCCAAGTACATCTGTAGAAGACCACTACTGATTACAGAGTTCAATGTGTAAAATTTTGTTCAGCTATATACTGATGATTTGTGCAAGTTTTCTAATTATGTTATATTCCATAATAAAAATTTTTTACTGTGATTTTCTTTACTTGAAATTTAATGTCTCCATTGTGCAGTTCTCTTCTCTACAAAAAAAAAAATGTTTTTTACACATTTTTCTCCAATAGTTGTTTAAAAAATCCTCATGCATTAGTTTTCTTTCTTAGCTCTCTATTTTCTTCCCATGAGTTTCTTTCTCCTATTTCACTTGGCACAGTTTATATATTCGATGTCTGTACTTACTCTTGTTCTGCTGTCAGATATTAAGTGCCCTAGGCCACTTGATATCTAAATTCACCACACCCAGTTTGTGGACTAGCAATCCTGACACTATCAGTTCCATCCAATTTACTTATCGTAAAAGTCTACGTTTTACAAATGTGGCTTATTTTATTCATATTTTATAAGAAAGGTAGCAGATTATAATTCATGGGGAAAATATTTGTGAGAAAGACAGTTCTCTATTTAGCCCACTCAGGAGTATGTGAACTGTAAAAAGACTATGCTTCTGATCACAAATATGTTTTTTTAATAAAACGCGGAGATTAAGAATTTTAGGTTTACTCTGCCTCTGTGCAGGGATGCCCTGGAGCAACCAACATCGAGTTCATCATAGGTCTTAATTTCAAACAAACCCAAAATTCCATTAAGAACTTCACTAATGCTGTTCACAAAAAGGTGGAAAACAGGTAGCACAAGCTGTCAATTTTCTACCTCTGTCTCCTTGGCTACACCTGAGGTAGTTTACAAAGATGTTTTATACATGCCGACAACTTTTTGCGTCTCTATGATAATTTCTCTGGCCATGGGGGCCTGCTCCAGCTGCAAGCAAGTCAATTTTTCTCCAGCAAGTGTAGATACATTTTTCAATTCCATTACACTCATTGAAAAAATTCTGTGGCATGTTTTGCAGTCTTTCAGTGAGCTCTGGTGATATTAAATCCAGATACCCAGAGTGACAACTTGCTCATTAACATCTTTTATTACGTTTACTGCTTTTACTTCCTCACTTCTCTACTCTCCTGGAGTGCTTCCAGTGCCCAACGCCGCAAACAAGTTGTTTGTAGACTTGTTTCCAGAATTGATCATATGTCTGGTTCATATAGCTCAAACTTGTTACCCATGTACTTTTTGTTTTATATCTGACTCAAGACGTTAGAAAAGTGGTCCAAATATACTTATATAAATGATTGTTACTATGGATATCATACCTATTATTTATATACATTCAATTTAAAGACATCTATTTTCTTGTATAGCAGCTTAAAAATTAAATTAGTGTGGCCCGGCTCAGTGGCTCATGCCTGTAATCCTAGCTTTCTGGGAAGCGGAGGCGGGAGTACAGCTACAGCTCAGGGGTTTGACACCAGCCTGAGCACAGTGAGACCCCATCTCTAGAGACAACAAACAACAACAACAAAAAAAAAAGACAAAAGAAAATACACAAAACTGAGCCGGGCGTTGTGGCACGCACCCGTGGTCCCAACTTTCCAGGAGGCTGAGGCAGAAGGATCGATCACAGCCCAGGACCTGGAGCCTGCCGTGACTACAGTCACTGCACTCTACCTAGGGACACCGAGTGACACTCTGTCTCAAAAAAAAATAAATAAATAAATTAGTGTGGTACCCCTATTGTTTCTCCTCTTTGGCTTATAAATAGATAACACAATGAATCAGATTGTCAAGTCAGACTCATAAATCAGAGATCTTACCTGTTGTTATGGGGAGCTCCCTCCCCAAAAAGATGTCAAAGTCATAACCTTTAGTACTTAGGAATGTCAACTTATTTGGAAATAGGGTCACTGCAGATCTAATTAGGTAAGATGAGGTCACATTAGAGTATTATACTTTTACTTTATAAAAGTAAAATTGGTTCCTAATCCAATATGACTGGTATTTTTATAAGAAGATAGCCACGTGAAGATAAACACACATACAGGAAGAACACCATGTGACAATGAAGAAAGAGATTGGAGTTATTCAACTGCTAGCCAAGGAAAACCAAAAATTGCCCACAAACCACCAGAATCTATGGAGAATTAAGGAAGGATTCCCAATGGCTCTGCCAATACTTTGATTTCAGACTTCTAGCCTCCAGAACTGTAAGATGATAAATTTCTGTTGCTTTAAGCCACCTAATTTATGGTGCTTTGATATGGCAGCTCCATAACTAGTGTACCTGGTATCAAACTTTATTTAAATATTAAAAAATACAAGAATTCACAAGGCACAAGCAAGCTGGGATAAGATCAGGCACTGCAGCACCCTAGATTCTTCCTTTTTATGTGAGACATACTTTGACCAGATTAATACAGAAGTATCTAAAAACATTGTCAGCAGCTACAATCATGCTATAGAAGAGAGCCACTCATTCATCTCTATTTTATACTCAAATATTTAAGAAACTAATAGGACATTTTCCAGGGAGCCATGCCATATAAATCCATAGATCCCAGAAGTGTTTACTACAAGCATCTAGACAAATTAGGTAAACCCTACTAAAAGCATTCCAGAATACTTGTCTACTGGAAAAATTTTGTTGAGCTGTGTACTGATGAGTTGTGCAATTTTTCCAATGTATGTTATATTCAATAATTTTAAAAAACTCTGTTCTTATGTGTATCAAATCCCCTGTGATTTTCTTTGCTTGATTTTAATGTCTCCATTGAGCAATTCTTTTCTCTACAAAAAATTATTTTTCACACATTTATAAAGATACAAATCTCCCAGGTACTATAACAGTCTCATGGCACTATATGTTCAACTAACTCAAGGGCCAGATTTTAATATCTGCATAACCATATATGAGGATATCAAATCAGTTAAAAGATTTTAGCCTGACTACTAATCTCAAGACTTAATGTAACTAAAATTCACATAAAATTGTCTAAATCTTAAAACAGTTTTTCTTTAAAAGACATATAACTAATTATATCTCTAAAAAAGAACTAAAATACTGGTTATATTTTTCTTGTAAAATTCCTTATGTCTTGTGAAGAATTAGCTTATGTTTCAGAATCCACCAAGTTCATAAACACCCCCTGAATGTTTTCACACTATGTAGTTGTGTTATGTGAGAAAAGCAGTTTCTTTTCACCCTTAATTGTCTTCTAATGTATGTTTACCATATGGCAAGCTGCTGAGTATAACAAAACTGTGATGCAAATGCTCTTTTATTTTATAAAGATTTCATAGTAAATTAATCAGGAATAATCTTAAGCATTGTTAACCAGTGAGGGTATCTACTGGCACCTCCTCAGAAAGGCTACCGAAATCACCCATGGATTAAGTAAAGACAGGCTCATTGCTTACTGTAGTGAGGGAGTTGACTACCTTGACAGAGTCTTAGTGGTTTCTTGGAACAGGAAAATCAAGAACAAGACATTCATAAGATGTTGGGGGTCTGATTTAAGGTGGGCCATTCATTGAAAGGGTCTGCTTGAAATTGAATCAAATTAGTCACTGGAAGACTCAGTGAGGTGGGGTTGTTGCAAAAAATTTTGATAAGCCTGAGTGAACAGTCTGTGGTTGTGAAGAGGGGAGTACTCCAGGAGGATAGTTAAATTATTGCTTGGATAACTGGATTTTCATGAAGTTACTGGAACAAAGTTATTTGTAACTTTATCTTCCTTGGTAAGTATTTCCTGGAAGAGCAAAATGTTAAGGTAGAATGCTGAGCAGTAGAGTTATGTTAATGCAGACATTAAGCTTTCAGTTCTCAAGGATTTTAAAGAACTTTACCCTGAGAAATAGCCAGATCAATTATTATAAACATTTAAATTTATCACTAGTAATATGTCATAGTCTTTTCTAGAAATGCCATGTTTGCAATACTGAGTACTACATGATATAGGAAGTAAGATAACAATGTGAAAAAAGTCAGTAACTGAATAGTTGAAAACATAAAAGCAGTACTAACTGAATGTAATGGAAAAACACACAATTGCTTTACCAAAATGTTTCTTGTAATGATTTTCATAATTTTATCCTTACAGTATTTCAGGAATTTTGTGATATTCTTTATTTTTAAAATATGGACCATGTTTTCAGAAGGTCATTTTCCAAACTTACCTTTGTCTGTGTATTATGATAGTTTATAACTTTTAGAGACACGTTTTTTTTTCCACATTTATTTTCCCTGCAACAGTAAGTCATTTTACAAGTGATGATGTTTTAAAATTGCTGTCAATCCAGTGGCATATATGAAAACCTTCTATTTTAGCATCAGAGTCAATGGTGTTGAATTTGTTGAACTATTGGTATGTAAGTATATTTCAGTACTAAATATTCAATAATTCAATAATGAATATTGTGGGTAAAATTTGAAACTATCAGTGCTTATGACACAAGTCATTTCAAGTATAAGTTGGTAGTTCTAGTTTGAGTAAAACAAAACATATTTATCAAAGTAAAAAAATTATTTTAGGATGTTATAACACAAAGTTTTATTACAAAAAAGTATATGGTTTCTGAATTACAAGTTTAAGTTTATTAAATTGATAAATTCTAGAAGAAAATTTTAATATTGGATCCTTAGTAGACTGACCTTAGCCTTAATTATTAATACATGCTTAGGAAGTTTTAACATTTAAGTGCTCATTGTAAATTAAACTACTAAAGCATAACATAGAATCCTGTTTCAGAGCATAGGAGAAAATATTTGCATGCTATACATTCGATATGGGGCTGATAACTAGAATCTATGTAAAACTCAGGAAAATCAGGAAGAAAAAAATCAAACAACGCCATTAAAATGTGAGCAAAGGACACGAACAGAAACTTTTCAAAAGAA
Organism: Varecia variegata; assembly: GCA_028533085.1. NCBI lineage: Eukaryota > Metazoa > Chordata > Mammalia > Primates > Lemuridae > Varecia > Varecia variegata. The sequence goes on along the minus strand of CM052439.1, from coordinate 38,859,979 downwards.
AATAGACTAATGGTTAACAAACATATGAAAAAATGTTCAACATCTCTATTCGTCAGGGAAATGCAAATCAAAACCACTTAACTCCCATGAGAATGGTTTTTATCAAAACGTTCCAAAACAACAAATGTTGGCGTGGATGCGGAGAGATAGGAACACTCATACACTGCTGGTAGGACTGCAAACTAGTACAACTTCTATGGAAAGTAGTATGGAGACACCTCAAAGAACTAAAAGTAGAACTACCATTTGATCCAGTAATCCCACTACTGGGTATCTACCCAAAAGAAAAAAGGACATTCTATAAAAAAGACATCTGCACTTGAATGTTTATAGCAGCACAATTGACAATTGTAAAGATGTGGAAACAACCCAAGTGTTCATAAATACATGAGTATATTAATAAAATGTGGTATATGTATATGATGGAGTACTGCTCAGCCATTAAAAAAAAATAGTCAACTACCTATCGTGTTATTCTGGATGGAACTGGAGCCCATTCTTCTCAGTGAGGTATCACAAGAATGGAAAAACACATACCACATGTATTCATCATTAAATTGGTACTAATTGATCAACACTAACGTGCACATATGGGAAGTAACATTCATTGGTTATAGGGCAGGTAGGAGGGGGCAGCGGGGATGGGTAAATTCACACCTAACGGATGCAGTGCGTGCTATCTGGGGGATGGGCACACTTGTAGCTCTGACTTGGGGGGTGCAAAGGCAATTTGTGTAATGAAAGTGTTTGTACCGCCATACTACTCTGAAATAAAATAAATAAATAATAATAAAAAGAAAATTACTCTCGTAATATCAATATGAAATGGCTGTTACAGATTAGCAAAAACAGTAAAAAAAAATTCAAGTCCCCTTTAGTCTTATCTCAAAATAACATTATTTCTTAAAACACATGGTCAAGTATAAAAATTAGTTTTTACCACCTTCCGTTACCTGAAGTCAACTTTTGCATGTTTATTAATATTAGCAGCTGAAGTTTGATCATAATTTTCCTATTTCAAAGATGTATACATGGTGCATATTCTCAATATTTCTGTTCATATATTGATATATTGTCATGTCCCCTCAGAGGTCTTCAAGTATTCTTTAGAGTGTCTTAAGCTCAAATAACTAATAGACATTTAAAATAAAATTAAATAGAAAGCTTATAGATATTACATTTAAATAATTTACAAAGCTTCTTTTAACTAATACAGTATTCAAAAGATTTGAATCAAGTATTCCACTTTAACTTGTATGAATTTTTTCTGTTTCTTTCCTCAGCTTATAGTTATAGTACAAAAATTCAGTGGAGGATTTCTATAACTTTTATAAAAGTTTCATAAACTCAGTAATAACAGGAAAAAGAAGACTTTTTAGTAAGTAACATACAGCTCATCAAGTGGCAGAAGTATAAAACACTGCTGGACAAACAGGACCACACTAGTGATACAGAAATTGGCAATTATCATAGAAATGTTACGACCAGTGATATTTGAATACTGTAACATTTAATTCAAAACTATCCTCTCAATATTATTGAGAGACTATTGCAGCAGCTTTCCAATGGCTTTTCTCACTACAGTATATTTTATATACCATCACTTGAAACACTATTCATTTTACCACTGGCACCTGGTTATAGATGCTTAATGGTTCTCTAATGACTCAAAATCTAAGTGTAATCAACTAGTTAGAAAAAAAATATATATCAACAACTTACTTTTCAGCACATTTTTCTTGTATTCCTTTGAACTCAGCTCTTCCCTGTATTATTCAATGTTCACAAGCACATTCTTCAATTCCCAGATTTGCTGGTTTTCTTCAGCAGAGAATAATTTACATGAGACCCTACATTGGCCAATTAAAATCTATTCCATCCTTCACTTGCCTTCTCACATGCCTTCTTCTATGCATGCATGCATGCATTTATGATATAAATGTGTTTTGGGTGCCAACCATGTGCCTGACACCATTATAAATGCTTGGGATACATCAGTGAGCAAAATAGCCAAAGAAATCTGCATTTGAGCAGCTTATCCAGGACAGGGTAATCAGGCAATAAACAATAAGCCTGAAAAACAAGTAAACCATAGGGATTAAGAAGGATTTTTTTAAAAAAAGAAGTGTAAGTGAGGGAGGAGAGCCGGAGGTAGAGAGCATGCAGATTGAAGTATTATCATTTTTTTTTGTTTTGTTTTGTTCCTCTATTTAATTCTTTCCACATGGGAAGCCACTAATCTTTTCTCTGCTCTAGGAATTCATATAAATGGAATTATACAGTATGTAACTTTTTGTGTCTTTCTTTTGTGCCACATGTTTCTGAAATCCATCCATGTTACTGTGTCTGTCTTCCTCTAGTGTTCTCTTGAGTGAGAATCATTACATGTGACCTTTTACGTCTGGTGTCTCTCCCTATTTTGTAAAAGTGGACAGCCAAAAACATTAGGACTGAAGCGTGGAGAACCAACCTGGGATTCCACAATGGTCCAGAGGCAGTAAATGTTAGGGTCTTGGCAGCAGCCAAAGTGGACTATTGTGTGGCCCAGGAAGACATCTGTAGGGACCTTACCATTGAGGTATAAGCTAAGTTGGCATGAGGGTGCCTGGTGATCTGCATAAATGAGGGCTACAGGATAGGCAGCGTTAGGGGATCTGGGTTGTGTGTCTGTATTCCTCTGGTAGGGACTGGTCTTGACTCCACCTTCAGATGTCTATGGCTGTTGAGCTGCTTGTATTTGCTGAACATTCTTGCATTTTGCTTTCTTGAGTACTGTTAATAGTACCATTAGCATCAACCAATTAACCATCAACAGCAACTGTTAGGACTGACAGCCTTGAAGTGGGCATTGGAGATCTGGGTATGATCATAATGTGAGCACAAACTACAGATATATCTACGTAATATAAAAATGATGAAAATATGCAGCCCTTATAGAATATTCTGGAATACCTAGAAAATGTCTCTCTATATATTGCCAATGGCACTGGATAAAAGGAAGACATCAAGGGGTGAACCTTTTCTTACACAGAAACAGCAGCATCATTGGTAAGTTGATAGGGATGAATCTTTAAAAAATACCCATAATTTGGAGTAACAGGGCCTAACAAGGTCCAACACTGTCACCAATTTCTTAGTAATGAATTATCAATAATAACATAATAAAGCAGTAAATTATTAATTGCTTATTGTGAGTAACAAGCATACAATCTGTGTAAAGCCAGGGAATTGTTCCTAAGGAATAGAACATTGGTCCAGGAAGGAGGCTAAGAACCCTGCTGGTTGTGATTACCTGAATTTTGCAACAAAAAAGAGATCATTTCACTGAAAAGTGGCTCAGACAAAGCTCATTCCTCCTCCGTAGGTATTCCACATGAAATTGGCACTTTGCCCTCAGGCTATTGCGTGGCTGAACTGGTAATATTAATAAAATTACCCACTTCCTATTCATTATTCATTATCTGAAAAGAAGAGTCTAATAGAAATATAATTGACAATTAGGGTCACATCAAAACACAATAGTCCAAAGTTAATTTATTTACTAATACAAGGGTTGTTTAATTGTGAATAATTCCATGTATGAGATATCAATAGTCCTAAAAGTCCCCATGGTTTAGCCCTATCCAGCTTCCTTTGGTAGATTGTTCTGAATGGTCACAACACACTCACCTTTTCCTGCTCTTTGTGTAGTCTCAGTTCCAAATTTCCTGTGAACAGGTGTTTGAACATTAATACAAATGAAGACACACACTTCTTTCTTTTACATAACATGTACTAACATTCAGGAAGTTGGACTCTTAGTCTAAAATATTTTCATGCATGTTATTTTACAATTTAGGACCACAGTGAGTAACTCTGCGTTTTGCATTTGCATCAGTTAAAAGCCACTGCGGTAGCTGTCCTACTTGGAAGGCACTTCTAGTAAAAACTCTGGAAGTTAATCCAAATCCTGCAAATCAATAAATGAAATAAAACTTTGAAATTATTATTTATTGGACCTCAAATTTCAAAATATATGATTTCCAAACCTGACTATTTCAGGGACCCAGTGCCTGTGTGTGTGTGTGTGTGTGTATGTGTGTGTATGTGTGAATATTTAAGGAATGTATATAATTTCCATTCCTTTTCTAGGCATGTATACACCAAAATATGCCCACTGGTTGTTTCTTCATGGTGATATTACTAATTAATTTTATTAATTTTTCTGCACTATGCAAATTACCATAAAGCATTTTATAAGACTGAGTTATTAATTACCTAATAATTAGTTAATATATGCATGCAGAGCTACAAAAACATACTACTGCTCCTAAGAGTTAAGAGAGAGGTTAGCTCTCAGCTCTTATTTATTTTTTCTGACGGGAAAGAAACTCATCTCATTCTAGTCTTTCTGAGTATGTGTAATTGCACGAGCTTTGCATTATATAGAGAAGTCATGTTATATTTTAGTTTATGGATTCTGCTTGAGTGATAATTTTACTTTTTGAATAACTGTTGCAATATGAGGTGCAATTAGGACATCCTACTACAAATATGACCTTTGTTGCTTTACATCAAGAGTATTTTCAGGAAAAGAATCTGGACTTTTGCCACTCAAAGAATCTTCATACCATAAAATGTATATAGACGGATTGAAAAATATTGACCCAAATCTGATTATAGGGTTCTAACCTTATGTAGCTCCTCGTGATTCAAAATGCTAATTCTAAAAACATCTGTCTTTCTCTTGATAGTTATCCCAATATACTATAAAAGTAATAAATAAAAAAATAAAATAAAAAAAAATAAAAAGTAATAAAAAATCTAATTAACTTTTATGATTGAAATAAAATATGTTTTACAAATTTTGAAACCTCTTATTAAATAAAGAACAGGATATTCCTTTCAACCCTAAAAATGTCAATGATGCATCATAGAAGGAGGGGAAAATATAAGCCAGAGAAAACTAATATGACTAGAACAAATGTTTAAAAATGTAATTTGACTAAGACAACTTTAACGTTTTCCTCAGCTTACTTAAGACAGGATTCTTCCTGATTCAAGGGTCCTGACCTACAGCATTACTCAGAGCATTTACTTTAGAGACCTTGTAATTGTACATTCTTCCTTTGCCTCTTTGAGATGTCTTTTAAAAAGATTCTTGCCAGTTTTACAACCCAGGCATCTTTCTCAAGGACCTGGGAGCCACCCCTCGGAAACGCAATCACCAGGGAAGAGAAAGCGGCTATCTCCCAGGGAGTGTGGGAGGGCAGGAGTTTAACTTCTGCCTGAGCCTTGCTTCAAGTTGTAACATTACCTCTTGTCGTGAAGATATGAGAAAGTTAACTTTTTTGGGGGGAACAGCCAATTAGCAAATGCAGATGGCCTTCAATTGCCAGACTGTAACTTTTAAAAACTGTCCAACCCTTTTGTTTCAGCTGAATTGAGTTCAGACTTGAGTTCTGGCCTCTTTCTCTTATTGCAACTGCCTTGAACAAAGTCTTCCTTCTCTAACTTCATTGATACAATTTTGCTTTGACAAATTCAAGAGGTTTTTCCTGAAATCTCATAAATTACATAGGGAAAATTCAACAGTACTCCAGGTTAAGTTGACTCAGATGGTCAATAAAATAACATATTTTAGTCTAATTTTGAGTTTTAAAGACAAAGAAATAATACTTTGGACAGTGAACATAAGATTCAGTTACTTCATTAGGAAAATGAAATCAGGCTTTTATGAGACTTATGTACTGCACTCTGGTAGATTTCAATATTGGCCCAATTCCTCCCCCATTCTATTAATAGTCTCCACCTATCCTTTGTCATGTGATTTTGTGATTTCTAAAAAAACAATGTATTTTCCCACCACTTGAATTTGCTAGGCAACATATCTTGCATTTGCCAAAGAAATGTTGCTATGTTGCTGTTGTGATGCTACGAAAAGCTTCAAAATTGTTCTTTCTCTTGCACTTACTGTTGTCATGAGAAAGGCATACCTGGACTAGCAGCCTGATTCCAGAATAATGGAGACATGTGGAGTGGAGCTACCCCAGCTAGGCCCACCTTGATCAGCTGACCTAAGCCAACCCTTAAGTATGAAAGGTATTTCAATCAGAATCATCAGAGCTGCCCAGCTTTGCTCAGACTAGATCAGTGGACTCTCAGCTATTCAGCAGGCATGAAAAAATGACTGCTAAATGTTGTATGCCACTGAGATTTTGAGACAGTCCATTATAGAAAAAAAACTAATGGATCCAGCAACATTTCATGACCAAATTAGTAGAGGATACTTAGAAGATTCTCAAGGGAATAAAGAATTTTATATACAATTTTTATTTTAAGTGCAACAACTTTAGGTAAATCATTTGAAATGCAATAACATAGCGACTATTGTTTATTTGAGCCCTTCCAAGGAAACAACAAGAGGAATATCTCTAAACAGACAAGTGAAACTATGGAAATATTAATTATCTTTAATATTAAAATGAATGCTAGTGAGCATTTTCTATATTTAACTAAAGGTCCTTTGTTCTAACACCAAATAGGGATAAAGAGGAAAGAATGGAATGCATACATTACCCATACTGACAATGTAGAAATGACTTCCCTTAAATATAAGAGGGAGGAAAACAGGGAAATAATGTGGAAAAAATTAAAATGTTCAACGCCTACCTCATCCATAAGAGCTGTGAGTCAAAGCTGACAAAACAAGTAGTACAAATCTAAGATTGTTCAAGAATACAAAAGTAAACTCTAAGAAAGATAATACTAGTGATACAAACTTTTTTTTGAGATGGAGTCTTTTTCTGTCACCCAAGATTGAGTACAGTGGCATGATCATAGCTCACTGCAGCCTCGAACTCCTGGGCTCAAGTGATCCTCCCACCTTAGCCCCCCAAGTAGCTGGGCCTACCGGTGAGCACCACCACACCTGTCTAATTTTGCTTATTTTTTTTGTAGAGACAGGGTCTCAGTATGTTGTTCAGGCTGGACACATACAAAGAGGTGAAGCTCATTGTTCTCACAGCAAGGATCTATAGCTCTTGTAATAAAATATATGGAAGTAGTTATATTCTCTAATTTCCTAGGTCTAAAAGTGTTTAGGACATATGTCTTGCCCTGTCTCACACTTTCTTAGCCTATATTTTACTCTAGTCATTGCTGTAACAACTAGTTTTATGCAGTTTTAACCAGATGGGACTTTTTCTCAGTTTCACAACTATTGTTTGCTTTCTGTTTGAGAACATTCTCTGAGACCTGTGGGTGGAACTCCTTAGCAAAGCCACAGGGCCTTTATTCATAGAAAACCTGGAAATATTCAGGGGTTAACACACCATGAATCAGCTGCTTAAACAATGGGAGCAGAGCACCAGGGGATGCATCTTCAGAACATCCTGGTAGAATTGGGCCCCAACTGCCCACAGCTGCCTCTATTCTTGTTACCTGGGATTACTTCCCAAAATAAACTGCTATCACAGCAAGCCATTGTCTTAGGTTTCGTTTTTCTGGGGGAAACCTAGGCTTAAAAAAATAAGTTAAGTAGTAGAACAAATATATAAAACTTTGAAAATTTCAGAAGAACTATAGTAAAAATATAAAAATATCAGTGATTTTTATAGGAAAAATGTCACAGTTACTGCTTCTATAATACTACGGTGCTGTGTTACTTAACATTTATAATGGAAGGAAAGGCTAAATTTAACTTAGGTATTAAGAAAAAATAAAGATA
>CM052439.1:38834667-38851771 GCA_028533085.1 Varecia variegata | reverse complement strand
AATTTTATTTCCATCCAATTTCATGATTCTGCTGAATTCCATTCAGGGACCCTTTAAGTGAAAAACTCCTGGTATAATAACTGTTTTTGATCTTCCTAGAAAACTCACTCATGAATTGCTATAAACTTTAATCCTATTAAAGAACTGGCACTAATCATCTCAAAACAATTTTTTAAAATGTGGGGAGTTTTTTAAAGGACTCTGTTTGATCTTTTTAATGCCATTGATCACATATACAAAGTGCATCATATTTTCTTAAGCATACAGTACTTTAAAACTTATATGAAACAAGTCTTGTTATTTAAAGAGGAGGAAAAAGGACCAAATAAATTCAACACTTGCCTAAAGTAACTAGACTAATAAGTGTAGAAAGCTAGCATAGACACAAGTTGGCAGAAGGATCCCTTGTCAGAGTGGGGTACAGCAGGCTATAGAGTTTTCATATCTAGTATATTCTAGATAATACACTTAACAATTGTATTAGTCAATTTGAGATATCATAACAAAATACTACAATCTGGCTTTCTTAAACAACAGAAATTTATTTTTTCTTAGTTGTGGCAGCTGGAAGTCCACGGCCAAGGTGCCAGCAGGGTTGATTTGTGGTGAGACCTCTTTCCTTGGCTTGTATAATATTAAATAGATGGCCACCATCTCACTATGTCCTCACATGGCCTTCCCTTTGTGCATGCACTGAGATATCTCTAGTGTCTCTTTCTCTTTTATAAAAACACCAGTCATATCAAATAAGGGCTCTATTTTAATGTCCTCATTTACTTAATTATTACCTTAAAGGTCCTATCTCCAAATAAAGTCACATTGAGGGTTAGAGATTCAACATATGAATGTTGGGGGACATGATTCAATCCATGATAACATACACACCCTTTGAGCCTTATCTTCAAATTGAGTATGATTTAGACAAAATGTGAAGATCAAATGAAAGTAAGCATTTATCAGAGTATTGTTATTTATGAAAGAGTTTTTAATGCAAGTTCACTGAGGTCATAGAGGTAGAAGAAAACACACCGTCACTGTCTTAAAGAAATTATTGTATTGGTAAGATGCAAAATCTTCATGTGAAGCAAATGGAGGAATGAAATTTGTGCAGCCACTGGACTTTAAAGAAGGGGCTATCTGTACCAAATAACTTACTGAACCCTAGGACAGGATGAGGTTATGGTTTTAGAAGACTCAATCAATGCCTCTGCCCTCTCTGCATTCAGAAAAAAAAGATTAGTGATTGGTACAAGATTCAGCATGATAGATCCCAAAATGTGTTTGCTGCTGATGTATTTTTAAATATGGCTTAGGATTATCAACCAAGAGATCTCAATAATATGAGACCTATACATAGGAAAGATTTATATTCATAGGATCCTACAGTAGCCCTAACATGAAGCATGAAACTCTGCATTAATTATAAATTCTTATTTCCATTTTACTTCCACAACAATAACAATATCAACTATAATAATAAATGAAACCTTTCAGTCAGAAGACAATGCCAATCAATTTTTATTATATGGATTAAAGAATAAATTTGAGGAGAATTTAACTGATTGCTTTATTCTTCTTTTACCCATTTTTTCATACTGGTATCAGGTACTAGGATACACACTGTACTAAGAAAACTTATACTGTAAAAATGAAATTTGGTAATATTTTAAAATGCCGCCTTGTTGCATGATTTTGTGTGTGTATGTGCATGCACATGTATATTAACAATTATATAAAATGTAGTGATCTTCAACACATGGGAAGGCATTTTAAATCTAGATGAGGGAGAGATGGTTTCTTCTTCATTCCATAGTATCCTGTACCTTATCCTAGAGAATCTCTGTCATCAAAACTGATTAAGAATCCAATAGCATGAAATGGATTTTATCATTTGCAAAGTTCCACTCATGCATGTAAGTAGGTATGCACACCTGTCTCCCATACTTCTGCCTTAGATGAGTTTTATCTTAATACTTTTGCTGTAGTCAGCTTTACTTTTAGTAGGGAAAATCAATAAGAGCTTAAAAAAAAAACTTACAAAGTAAGAAAAATGACAACTCTTAACAAGCACTTACTAGTAGCCAGACTCTATGCTAAGCACTCAAAATTAATGTTATTGTGAAAATAATTGAGATAGTAAATGTGTTGTTTACATCTATATTTTAAAGATGAGGAAATTGAGACTTTAGAGAGGTTGAGAAACTTTCCACAGATTACTCTTTTAGGAGGTGGTGGAGACTGGCTCTTAACCCAAGCAATCTACCTTCAGAGCCTACAAAATTGATAACATTATGTTACCTCCTACAAGAAAAGACAAAGCATGGTTGCAGATGCTAGGAACAAGCCTGAGCACCCTTAATGAACAGTGAGCCGTTAACAGCATGAAAGGGGAGGCATTTTCAATGGTGTTTCCAATTGAATCAGTGCCATACAGCAATTTTCACGGCTCATTTGGTAAGACATCCTAGCTGATTTAATTATCTCCTCCTTGATCATTTATTTTTTTCAGTCATATTTTCACCAGAAGAGAATATATTTGATCATCGTGGATGAATGAACCATTTTATCAATAGGATGCATGAGAGATGAAGGTATAGTTGATCTAGAAATAGTACATTTATTAGGATGTTTACTTTTATCCAAGCTTTTCTTCATTCAAAAAACATGCAAAATAGGATTCTCAGACACTCTTTGTAAGCATTTCATTTGTGGCATTCAGTGTTTCCTCTTCCAGTTATATTTTACCCAATGTGCCATGATATACTAGTGGAAGCAAAACAGCATTAGCTTCTATTCTATATAGAGTAATTAGAAATATTAATATATAATTATAGTGTGTTGAGAACCATAAAAGAATAAACACACCTGCTGGAGAATAGCATGGAGGTCAGTAGTCTTCTCTCACACAAATTAGCATATAATTTCTTTTTTTAACCTTTTATTTTTAGTTGCCATGTAATTGTACATATTTATGGGTTGCAGAGTGATATTTCAACAGGTGTCTACAATGTGTAATAATCAAATCAAGGTAATTAACATATCCATCACCTCAAACATTTATCATTTCTTTGTGTTGTGAATAATCAAAATCCTCTCTTCCAGCTTTTTGAAAATATAGAGTGAATTATTGTTAATGCTATTTACCCTGCAGTGCTATAGAGCACAAGAACTCATTCATCCTATCTAGTTGTAATTTTTTGATCTCTTAACCACCTCTCCTCATCTTCCCCTCCCCCATCCTCACCAGCCTTTAGTATCCACAATTCTGCTCTCTACTTCCATGAGCTCAGAATATTTTTGCCTCCCAGATATGAGTGAGAACAAGTAATATTTATTTTTCTGTGCCTGACATTTTACTTAACATAATGTCCTCCTGGCTCATCCAGGTTGCCTCGAATGAACAGATTTAATTAATTTTTATGGCTGAATAGTATTCCACTGTGTCTTTATGCATTCATCTGTTGATGGACATGTACATTGATTCCATATCTTAATCATCGTGAATAGTGCTGCAAAAAACATAGGGGTGCAGGTATCTCTTTCCCACTTTTTTAGAGAAGAGGTCTTGCTCTGTTACCCAAGCTGGAGTTCACTGCAGCCTTGAACTCCTGGTCTCCAGTGATTCTCCTGTCTCTGCCTCCTAAAGTGCTGGGATTACAGATGTGAGCCACTGTGCCTGTCCTTATTATACTGATTTTCTTTCATTTACATATTACCCAATAGTGGGATTGATGGATCTTATGGTAATTCTATTTTTAGTTTTTTGAGAAACTAAAACATTTTCCATGATGGCTACAGAAATTTGCATTCCCACCAACAGTGTAAAAGAATTACCTTTTCTCTACATTCTTTTCAGATTTTTTTATGTTATCTTGTTGAGAATAGCCATTCTAACTGGGGTGAGATGATATTTCAATGTAATTTTGAATTGCATTTCCCTAATGAATAGAATTGTTAAGCATTTTTTCATATGTTTGTTGGACATTTGTACGTCTTCTTTTGAGAAATGTCTATTCAGTTCTTTGCCCACTTTTTAGTTGGATTATTCGGTGTTTTGGAGTTCCTTGTTCCTATGTTGTGGACAATAGTCCCATGTTGAAGGAATAGTTTGCAAATATTTTTTCCCATTCTACAGGTTGTCTCTTCTCTCTGTTGATTATTTCCTTTGCTGTGAAGAAGCTTTTTAATTTAATATAGCCTCATTTGTCTATTTTCATTTTTGTTGCCTATGCTTTTGAAGTCTTAGCCATAAAATTTTTGCCTAGATCAATTTTTTGTAGCATTTCCTCTGTTTTTTCCTAATAGTTTTATATTTTGGGGTCTTACATTTAAATCTTTAGTCCATCTTTGTTGATTTCTGTATATCCTAAGAGATAGGGATCTCGTTTCATTCTTCTACAAATAGATACCGAGTTTTGCCCCACACTGTTTATTGAAGGTGTCTTTTCCCCAGTCTATGTTCTTTGTCAAAGATCACTTGGCTCTAAAAATGAATTATTTCTGAGTTATCTATTCTGTTCCATTGGTCTATGCATGTTTTATGCCAATATCATGCTGTTTTGGTTACTGTAGCTTTATAGTATATTTTGAGGTCAGGTAGTGTGATGCCTCCAGCTTTGTTTTTTTCCTCAGTATTGCTTGTGCTGTTTTCAAGGATATTTTGTGGTTTTGGTCCATACAAATTGTAGGATAGATTTCCTATTTCTGTGAAGAACACCTCTGGTTTTTTTATTGGAAGGGTATTGAATGTGTAGACTGCTTTGAGTAGTACAGTCATTTTAAAAATATTAATTCTTCTAATCTATGAACATGAGATATCTTTCAATTTGTTTGTATGCTCTTTTAATTCTTTCATCAGTGTTTTGTGGTTTTTATTGTAGAGATCTTTAACCACCTTGGTTAAATTTAGTCCTAGGTATTTTATTCTATTTTTTTGTAGCTATTGTAAATGGGATTATTTTCCAGGTTTTTTTTTTTTTCAGCTAGTTCGTTACTGGTATATAAAACACTACTGATTTTTGTACATTGATTTTTTTTATTCTGAAACTTTCCTGAATTTGTTTACCAGTCCTAACAGTTTTTTTTGATGGAATCTTTACATTTTTCTATAAATAGGATCACGTATTTGCGAAGGACAATTTGACTTCCTCTTTCAACTTCGATGCCTTTTCTTTCCTTTGCCTGAATGCTCTGGCTAGGAATTCCAGTGCTATGTTAAGTAGGAGTGGTGAAACGGAGCATCCTTGTCTTGTTCCACGTCTTAGAGGAAAGGTTTTCAATTTTTCCCCATTCAGTATGATGTTGTTAGCTGTGGGTTTGTCATATATGGCCTTAAATATGTTGCAGTACATTCCTTCTATGACTAATTTCTTGAAAGTTTTTATCATGAAGGGATGTTGAATATTATCAAATGCTTTTCTGCATCTGTTGAGATGAGCATATGGTTTTTGTTCTTCATTCTGTTTATGTGATGTATCACATTTATTGATTTGCATATGTAACCTTCCTTGCATCGTGAGATAAATTTCACTTGATCATTATGTATTATCTTTTTGATGTGTTATTGTATTCAGTTTGCTAATATTTTCTTGAGGATTTTTATATCCATGTTCATCAGGGATATTGGCTTATAGTTTACTCTTTTTGTTGTCTCTTTCTCTGGTTTTGGTATCAAGGTAATTCTGGCTTCATAGAATGAGTTAGAAAGAATTCCCCCTATTCAATTTTTTGGAATAGTTTAAGAAATTTGTGTTATTTCTTTAAAAATTTGGTAGAATCCAATAGTAAACCCATCTGGTCCTGAGCTATTGTTTGTTGGGAGACTTTTTATTACTGATTCAGTGTCTTACTTAATATTGATATGTTCAGGTATTCTATTTCTTCTTGTTTCAATCTTGGTAGTTATATGTGCCCAGGAATTTATCCATTTCTTCTAGTCTTTCCAATTCGCTAACATATAATTGTTCATAATAATCTCTAATGATACTTTGTATTTCTGTGTTATATCAATTTTATTTCTTTCAAAAGACCAACTTTTCATTGATCTTTTGTATTTTTATTTTTATTTTAGTCTCTTTTATTTAGTACTGCTCTGTTATTTAGTATTTCTTTCCTTCTACTAATTTGTGTTTGTTTGTTCTTGCTTTTCTAATTCCTTGAAGCACGTCCTTAGATTGTTTATTTGAAATCTTTCTACTTTTTGATATAGGCATTTATTGCAATAAACTTCTCTCTTATCACTGTTTTTGCTATTTCCCATAGATTTTAGCATGTTGTGTAGGGAAAGACTTTTTCTTGCAGGTGTATCTATAGTGTTGGTTGGATAGGACGCTATAGCTTTGACTCTGGGTGGGCACAATAGTGTATTCTCAGTAGGATTTCTTTGGCTATAGTCAACTTTAGTGGTATCTGTGAGTTCCTCGGTGACTTCAGCTGTGGTTCTTAGTGGAAGCTGTGGTGAGGCTTTGCTAGGAATGGGAACACCAGGCAGGCCGGCCTTTGGGCATCAGTGGTCACAGTGGCAGACCAGGCAGGCCAGTCCTTGGGCTTCCTGGTGGCACACTCAGACACTGGCAGTGACAGTGGCAGGTGAGGCATACAGGTCCTCAGACTCCTGTCTGGTGCATGTGGCACCAGAGTTGGCAGTAGTGGCAATGTACTAGCCCTCAGTCCCACAGGCTGCATGTGTGGGCATCAGCAGTGGTGGAAGTAGGGTGCGTGGTCCCAGCACAAATTTTCAATGAAATGGTGCCCACCCACCAGATCCCCCACTACCTTCCACCTGACCAGAAATTCAACTGATAAAAATAAGATATTGGATAAATATAGAAAACATTCAAGAAACTTTGGACAAATCATAGGAATTTATAAATATTTCATTTTCTATTAATCCTGACTCATTTTTTCTAATTCACTTATAAAAGTCAGAAAAAGATAAGTTAAACTTAAATATTTTCTATTCATGAATACAGATGGTAGTGTAGACAGAAAAAAGAAAGTATTTATTTTAAGTATTTGGATGACTTCATTAAAATAAGTATTTTTTTATTTAATGCATGATTTTGAAAAATATGTGAATTTATAAATTCAAAAGACAGGACATTGTAAGGTGGTTGGTAATTTCACTTTCTCTATTGAATGAGATAATTAAGATACTGTTGTTTTCTTGAAACTAATGATTTGGCAGAAGCCAAGGGAGGTAATATGCATAAACTCTCTTTAAGCTAATAAAATTATAGGTTATTGGTGTTTTTGTGAAAGGAGTTCCTTGAGTGATACCTGAAAGCACTTGACTGAAAATACGTACTATGCAATTTTTCAATTTATACTAAGTTTGGCATATATCAAATATGGAGACTGTTCTTGATTAATTTACCTTATCATTTTACATTTTGATTTGCATAGACTTTAAAAGACTTTATAAATAACTTTCTTGTAAAACATTCTGATATATATATTTTTTGAAGTTGAAATTATTTTAATGCAGTTTTTATAATATAATAACTAATAATATTTATGTGGCTATTTCTAAATAATGGCTGTATAATATTTATATTCAGATATAAGTGTACTAATACCACAGCACTCATTACTAAAATATTTTAATATGACAGATTAATAATTTAAGTAATAAATCAATACTAGTTTTTTTTATAATTTTGACCAGTAGCAAATTTTTTCATTATTCATTTGTTATTCCTACAAGACATATCTGTTCATATATTTTATATATTATTTTATTAAAATATTAAGGGGTATTTAATCATTATTTTTCAGTATTGATTATGAATATTTCTATGTACTTTTCTATTTTACCACTTTCCTATTTACCATTTTAACAATCTATATATAATGTTTAACCCAGAATTCTAGTCCTTAATTTAGCTAATCCATCATTTATCTTGAATTATTTTTTAATCATTAAAGAGCAATCCCTCATTCTATATTTAGTTACACTTTCATTAATGTTATCTTTTGTCTCAATTATTTTTAAAACATTATCTATTTTTATATATTTATGGGGTACAAGTGCAATATTGCTACATTGATGTATTACATTGTGGTAAAGTCAGAGCATTCAGTAATACATCCATCACTAGAACAACACATATTGTACCCAACAAGTAACCTCCCATTATCCAACCACTTCCCACCACTCCCACCCCTCCAAGTCTCTATTATCCATAATTCCATACTCTATCTCCATTTGTACACATTATTTAGCTCCCAGTTATAAGTGAGAACATGCAGTATTTGTCTTTCTGCATCTGAGTTGTCGCACTTATGATAATGGCCTCCAGTTCCAGCCATGTTGCTGCAAAAGGCATTATTTCATTCTTTTTTATGGCTGAATAGTATTTCTGTGTGTATATATACCACATTTATGGGTACAGTGAGTTTCTTATAAGCAGCATAGTTTTGAATAATATTTTTTATCCATTCTGCCAATCTTTATCTTTTAAGTGGAGCATTTAATCCATGTATGTTGAAGGTTAATACTGATATATGAGGCTTTGTTCCTCTCATATTGTTAACTATTTTCTAGTTGAGTTATAAATTATTTCTTTCATTTTCTCTGTCTTTTTGCTTTTGTGGTTTGATGAAATTTAAATTTTGTCATGTATCCATTTGATTCCTTTCTCTTTCTCTTTTGTGTGATAAGACCTATAAATTTTATATTTTGGTGTGTTTTTGTGATGGTGAATATCAACCTTTCATTTCTATGCTTAAGATTTCATTGAGCATTTCCTGTAGGGTCATTCTAATTGTGACAAATTTTCTTAGTGTCTGCTTGTCTGGAAGACTATTTCTCCTTCAGTTATGAAGATTATTCTGGCAGGATATAAAATTCTTGACTAACATTTTGTTTGTTTGTTTGTTTTTTCAGCACGTTGAAAATGTCATCCCATTCTCTTCTGACAGGTAAAGTTTTTGCTGAGAGGTCCTCTGTTAGTCTGATGAGGTTTCCATTACATGTGACTAAATGATTTTCTCTTGCTAATTTTAAAGTTTTTTCTTTCATTTTGAGTTTAAACATTCTGATTATAACATGCCTTTTGCAATGTATTTGTGTGAGGATTGCTGGGCCTCCTGAACCTAGTTGTCAAGTGGGTGGTGGCAATAGCAGTGGTGAAGCCACCTCCTGGGTACCAAGTGGTTCATGTTAGTGCTGCTGGTACCCGCAATGGATTGTGCAGACTAGTTCCCAGTCCTACAGCTGCCCATAGAATGGTGGTGGATATTGCCCTAAGAATACTTAGGAGAACTTGTTCTCCCTTTCCCTCCCTAGCCAGGTGGCAGCTGTAGTCATGTCACCTTGAACTCTACCCAAAGGCAGGGCACAGTGCAGTGTTAAACTCTAAAAATGATGTGGCTATGGGCTGGTGATCAGAAAGGGAAGGACATATTTCAGGTGAGTGACGTAGGCAAGAAACTATGGGGAGTCTGGTCCACTTGAGTCTTGGTCTCACAATATCCCATAGCAGGGCAGTGGATATTGTCCTGGATGTGTGTGTAGGAGACCTTGGGCTCCCCCATCCCTCCTCAGCTGGGCAATGGCTGCAGCTGCATCAGCTTGAACTCAGTCGGAGGGTAGGGTGCAGTTAAGCATTAAATTCTCAAAATGGCACCTTAGGCTTGCTATAAGAGAGGGTGGAGCCTCTCTCAGGTAAGCAGCATGGGCAAGAAGCTGTGGGAAGCACAGTCCACTCACGTCACTGTCTCACACAGCCCATTGCAGGGTGGTAGGTATTGTTCTAGGTATGCATAGGAGAGCCTGGTTTCCCTGGCTTCCCTGGGAAGCCCTCATTGTCTTTATTTGGAAGATAAGTACGTTTTTAGGAGATGTGTATGGGTGCCAAGTTGACGAGGAATGGAATTGTGGACTAAATTTTTATTGTGAACTTGACTGAATTAAGGAATACCTAGAAACCTGGTAAAGCATGATTTTGGGTGTGTCTGTGAGGGTGTTTTTAGAGGAGATTTGTGTGTGAGTCTGAGTGAATTAGGTGGGAAAGATCTGCTCTCAATGTTGACAGACACCATCTAATCAGCTGGGAGCCCAGAGAGAACAATTACAGAAAGCACATTGGTCTCTCACTCTCTGAGAGCTGGGACAGAGTTTACTTACTAATTAGTACCTATTTCCACTGTAAGACATCAACCAACATTTCTTTAGTACATCATGCTATGTATCCAGCATTTTGATAAAAGATATGTAATTTAACGATAACATAATATTTGGCAATGACATACTTGGAGTATATATAATCATGCTCCTTATTTTTTTATGAGGTATTATTTTCAAAGTATCAGTTAATATATCTCTGACCTCTATTAAATTGACATATTTATTTGTAAATATAGAAATTGGCTACGAAAACTCACTTTATAGAAAAAACGGGGTTGCTATTAGCCTATACTTTTTATCTTATAATTTTGATTACTAGCAATGATAGATTCTTTCCCTTTTTGTTGACTATTTGTTTGTTCTTTCAAAAATTATCTATTTATATATTTTATACACTATTTTATTAGGGTATCTCAAGGGTATTTGAGCAATCGATGTGACACACATTAACAGAATGAAGTATGAAAAGCACATGGTCATGTTAATAGATGCAGAAAAAGAAAGGATTTGATAAAATTCAATACCCATTCATAACAAAAATGCTCAGGAAACTAGGTATAAAAGAAATTGACCTCAACATAATAAAGGACATATATCAGTAGCCCACAGCTATCATCATACTCAATGGCAAAAAACTATAAACTTTTCATCTAAGATCAGGAACATGGCAAGAATGAACGCTTTCACCACTTTGAAATAGTATTGGAAGTCCTAGCTTGAGGAAAGACACAAGAAAAAGACATAAAATGCTTCTAAATTGGAAAGGAAGAAGTAAAATTATCTGTTGGAGTATGACGTGATTCCATATGTAAAAAACTACAAAGACTCCATAAAAAACTGTTAGATCTAATAAACAAATTCAGTAAGGTTATAATATACAAAAATCAACATACAAAAATCAGTAATATGTCTATACAGTAATAATGAATCACTAAAAAGTAAATTAAGAAAACAATTCCATTTACAATAGCATCAAAAAGAATAAAATCCTTACTAATAAAGTTAACCACAGAGGTGAAAGACTTGTGTAATGAAGACTACAAACATTGGTGAAAGAAATTAAAGGACACACAAATAAATGGAAATACATCTTACGTTAATGGATTAGAAGACAATATTGTTAAAATGTCCATACTACCCAAAGCACATGTTTACAATACAAATTTCTTAGAAACATCAATTGCAATTTCTCACAAAATTCTATACCTCAAGAAGGCACTCAGACCAGTGTTCTCACAGAATTTTTCCTTATATGTTAATAGAGACCATCCTCATATTCTTATTTTATTCATAATGTCTTATTTGCCTAAGAATTCCGAAGACTCTGCAAACTCAACATATTCAAAATTGAATTCAGTAATTTTAAATCTCCAAATACTTCTTTCCTTCTTAGTATTTTACCTCAATGAATAAGATTGTCTACCCTCTTGGACATCCAGTCTGGAAATGTGGGAGTTATATTTGACCTTTCACTTTTCCTCCCTTTTACCTTATGCAATATATGCAATTAATCACCAAATATTGACATTTTCTCCTACTCAACATTACAAACTCTTTTCTTTCTCAGTGAAGATTTTTCCTCCTGTATCCCAACAGTATCCTAACTGGTTTTCTTGCTTTCAATTCTGCACCCTTATAGAATTTTCCTCTGAGCAACCAGGTTTGCTTTCTAAAACACTTACCCTACTTATACTCATTTCTTTAATTTTTAATGATCATTGTTCTTTCCAGAATTTCCTATTTATATATTTTAGACATATAAAAGGTCTTTCAGGACTAGGTCTTTCCTATCTCCCTAAGCCCACCACAGGACCTGTGACATAGGAATAGTCTAGAAGAGGCATTGGAAGAAGGGGCATTTAGTTATTAGAAGAGTTCACCTTAGGCATGTTAATTGGATAAGACAAACATTTTATGAAGATTAAGAACTAGCATGGACTGTTGGGACTTCTCCAAAATCTTAGCTGTTAGAAAGATAAAACTCACAATGAGCAATCATCCAAGTCTTTTATTATTAGATTTGGTAAGGATTTAGCATCACATTTCCAACCAGTCATGAAGGCTATAATAATTGCATCACATTTGTAATTAAAATAAATGCTTTCTTTCTTTAATTCCGGATCCAAATTGTTTATTTAGTGATGTTATTATCTCCTGTCAAATATGGCACTATTTAAACTACCCCTTCCCCTCTAAATTTAAATGTTATGCTAAAACAATATAAAAGTTTGCACAATAGATTGCTTTTATTTATAAATGATTAACATTGTCTATTTTACATAGCTGTTGTTAGGAAGAATACATTTTAAGATTTTGACAGTTTTTTTCCTTTTTTAAAAAATTTTATTTGTGCCATTCAACCTTATTTGTAGGTCACTCACAGATAATACTAAGTTAAATTTGGAGTCTCTACAGAAAAAGAATTTGAAAAGAAAAAGAATTTTAAAGTGCTATTGGAGGAATTAATTCAAACTGTCCTTTGTTTCTCTCTCTAGTTCTTTTATGTTTAAAAATATAAGAATAGCTAATGGATAAAAATTGCAGCTTAGCATATGATTCCCACTCACTGTGACCTCCTTCATTTCTCCTTGATCCTTAAGAATGGCAAATTTACTTAAATTTCCCTTTTGAAATTCATTTCTTCTTTTTGATTTATCCTTTATTCTTTGATATACACAACTTGTTTACATACTTAAATATCTTCTAAAATTTATACTCAAGGTTATGCTTGCAGTATTGTATTTTGATTGTAATTATGAATGTATATCACTTTAGAATCTGTGTTATAAACATAATTACTTAAAAATTGTCTCTGACTATGTATTATGGTTTGTATTTTCTTTTCCCTTCAGATTTAATAGATTATTGGCTAGAAAACCACAAGCTTAGAAAAATATACTACGCCAAAGAGCCAAAGTTCAGAGTTTATTATGAACTGTTTTTTTCCCCTACCCTATTTTGCTATGAAGATGTGTCCATAAGCAGCAAAGTTGCCTTGCCAATAAGAAAATCCCTAATGGGCTGACCTTTAGCTTGTGGAGGGCCAGAACTGAAATCCAACAGTTTACTTTTAATTAGTTAAGATGTCATTTCAAAAAAAAAAATAGTGAAACAAAGTCATAATTCTGGTAGACATTTTGTTCAATCGGGATTTGGGAAAAGCTGACAGGAGGCAAGGCTGTCAAGCTTTAATGACTTCTTGAGCCTGAGTGACAACACAACATTTCATTATAAGTAGGTCAAGGTTAGTTTGTCGCTCAGTGGCAACACAGATATACACAACAATTCCTAGCATATATATCAGAATGAAATCAGAAAAAATAAGGAGAAAGGATTAATGTTATAGATTTATTTCTGTTTCTTGTCAATAATTTATAAAATTTTCGGAAGTATAGTAGTTGTAAACTGTAAAACTTATAAATCAATACAATAACATATTTATAATTTATATATCTCTATATAAGCTATTTAAACTTAAATAGTTAATTGACATTCAGAATAATGCACAGGTTATTTTCTTACCTGTGGAGGGGATCCTAATCCATTTATAGTTATTGATAAATTGTTACTGATAAATTTTACTACTTTGTCAACAATGATATATTAAACTTTTATGAAAAAAGAGAGTTTTTTTTCTTTTTTTTTTTAGGGACAGGATCTTGCTCCTGTCTCCTCCAGGCTGGAGTGCAGTGGCACTATCATAGTTCACTGCAGCCTGGAACTCCTGGGCTTAAGAAATCATCCCACCTCAGTCTTCCTCCACCAACCCCCAAGGAGCTGGGACTACAGGCACTCACCACCATACCAGCTAATTTTTTTTTTTTTAGAGATGGGGTCTCACTATGTTGCCCAGTCTGGTCTCAAACTCCTGGCCTCAAGCGGTTCTCCTGCCTTGGCCTCCCAAAGTGCTAGGATAACAAGTGTAAGCCACTACAACTGGCACAAAGTTTAAAACTTTGGGATTTATAATTGGTGATGAACCAAAAAACTAGTTTATTTTTATTGTTATAGTAATTTGAGCAATGTTTTCTACTGGAATTCACTGCCTACCTTTCTGTCCACACTAAATTTCTCATGGACTGAAGACTAAGAAGAAAATAATTAAGTTTGTCTTTATTTTGCTTTTACTCAAAATAGTCCTTCAAGATCATTCTTGTTCTACTTTTTCTTCTAAGTAATTTTTTTCTAGTAACTATAAGGAAGTAACATTAAGAAACAAAGGTAAAAAAAAGCTGGAATAAAATGTATGTGTATATATATACACACACACCTATACATATATCTATATATAATAATCAAAGATTGAAAATAAATCAATATAAACTGCATTTTTTTCTGAACATGTAACAGTGTGGTTTTATTTCCAATTTCTTTTTGTGGCTTTTTTTTAATTTAAAAAGAGTAAGCATTATTTGTCATCTATGAAGAAATCACAGAGATGTAGAGAGAAATGTAATCACCTACAAACCATTATAAATATTGTGCTGCATTTCTGTCCAGTATTTATCACACACTTTCTTTGAATTCTGTGAAAATCCCTTTGATGTCAGTTTGTCCACACCTAGTTGACAGCCTTATATGGGTAAATTCAGATTCCTGTAAGAATTCCTGGAGTTGAGTTTGCTTTGTTTAGGTTTGAGGTACACTATGAACTAAACAGTACTAAGATATGAAATAGTCAAATTACATAGGTTTTACATGTGTGTTAAGAAATAGGTTACCCCCATTGATTTTATGTCTAGCTTAAGGTCAACATCATCTGTGTTTAATTGAAAAGACCCCTGGTGTTTGGGTACACTATAAAAGACAGGCTTACCTCACATAAAATGTTTAGGGGTCTCCTAAGAGCAAGTCTAGCTTCTGCACAACTCCTTAGCCAGTGGAAGGCTTTTTAAAAAATCTTTGGTGGTTTCTAGAGCTTCACCACCATAAACATAGCTTCATCCAATTTAACTTCCCGTTGTTTTTTGTTTGTTTGTTTCTGCTACTCTATGTAAACACAGATTAGTGACCTAGAGTTGGTGTCAGTTAAATGTAATAAGCTATTTTATTGCAAAATTATCTAGAATGCTTATGTTTTATCCAATATCAACGGAATAATTCCTAATTTTTTATGAAAGTCAATAAATGAGAAAAAGAGCCCATTGGTTTGCTTAGGAGCATATTCATTGAGAAGAAAATGCCTCTAACTCAGAGACGGCTGCAACAGCATAGCTGTACACAGAGGGAAGGGGTTGACGGTGCCCTCTTTAAAGACAACCTGCCACACATACTTTTAAAGACCCTATGTACCATGAATAGTTGTAAATGCTTTATAAATATTGATTAATCTTCCTGAAAATACTATGTGGTAATTATTATTCATGAGACAAAAATATATACATACAATAAAAATGGAAGTGATGTAGTAACTATATATACTTTTCTACCCTCTCCCATCTTGAAATTGACTCCCCTCTGTATAATCCCAGTAGCATCCAAACATTAATATTCGTTATTACTGAGAAAGAGAAAGAAACATAGGTGCTTTTCTCTTATGACAAAAGAGGAATGAAAGAAAAAATATGTGGATACACTGGTTTTTGAGATTTTATTTAAAATTCTTCTCTAGCTTTTTTATTCATAATTTAAAATACAGTCTTAATTTATCTGATATTCTTTAGTTGGACAAATTGTTGCTATTTCTTGTTTCATAATAAAATTGTTCATTTTTGTCAAATGACTTTTTTATATTTTTAAACTATATGTTATCCAGGTTATTAACTATAAAGGTGTCAAATACTAAATCTCTATTAAAAGTTAACTAGCAAATAATGTAACATTTAATACATCCCTATAATTTTAAAAATTTGCTTGTGTTCTTAATTAGGAAAAAAGTACAAAGAGACTTGATTTGCAGCACACTGCAACTAGTATTCTGTGATTTTTATTTCCTTAATAGATTCCAGTACCAATCTAGGTAATAGAGAAACCTTACCATTTCTACTAAGGAAAGTATCTTAACATTATAAAATTATAACTAAAAAAATCACAGACACTTGATTTTTGCCATAGAAAATATATATTAATATATTAAAATGTATCATGTTTGGAGCTTCATTTTGCACTCTTTATGAAGTTTGCCTGATTATCAAATAGAATATTCCGTTCTAAAGATGGAATTCATACACGATTTGTTTCTTTATTTCAACTGGAAAAATAATGTAAGAAGTCTAAACTAAAATTGATTAATTTCACAGTATTTTTACACTTTGCAGTTTTATGAACTTTTAAAATCATTTAATATCATTTTAAAATTATTAATACATCATATGGGACATCTAATAAAGTTTTGGAACTGGGCTGCCTAGGTAAGAACTTGTCTACAGCTTAGAATTTCATAGACATAGTAAAAGTACTTAATACATTTGCTTTTTGGAAACTTTATTTTCAGAGGCTGATGTCATACAATAATCCTTAAATTTTTTATTGTGAGTCTTCAATGTGACAAAATCATCTGATTACCGGGAAACCAAGGTGAGCAAAAACTAACACAGGCCTTGCATTTATACAACATCAGCTTCTCCCTGAAATCAAATTCCTGGCAATATGTATCAATAGATTATTTTTGGAGAGAATATTTTTTTCATTAAGGTGAAATTCACATAACAAAAAAACTAACAATTTAAGGTGAACAAATTGGCAGCATGTCATACATTCACATTTACACTGTACATAGTAAGTACATTCACAATGTTGTGCAATTATCATCTCTATTCCAGTTCCAAAACATTTTTTTTTATTTATTTATTATAGCTTATTATGGGGGTACAACCGTTCTGGTTAAGTATATTGCCCATGCCCCTCCCAACCCCCCGAGACTGAGCCTCAAGGGTGTCCATTCCCCCAACAGTGCACATCGCACTCATCATGTAGGTAAACACCCGTCCCCTCCCCCCCCAACACCCCGAGTCAGATCTTCAAGTATGTCCATTC
>CM052439.1:38820804-38834167 GCA_028533085.1 Varecia variegata | reverse complement strand
TATTTTTGTCAGTCTATTATAATGTATATTTGATTCTTGGCTTTTATTACTTAGTAATTGATATGACTGCTCAGTACACAATTTGTGACATTTTATGACAATATATGTGTACTATGCATATTTTAAAAATAAGTTTATTGGCAATAAATTCAGCAGTGTAAGCTGATTTTAATACACATACCCTTTTTTTTTTTTTTTTTTTAGTACCCAGTGAGGCATGTCCTATTTCACTGAATTAGAAACAGAGACCTAGCAAGCTTCAGGCTTGAATGGAGGCACTCAGAAGAGGGAACGGGACCCCCACACAGCTGCAAGTCTTAGAAGGAAGCAAAGCCCGACAGTGACAATATGTTATCTCAAAAATATGTTAACGGACAATATTCATATTAGTCCCTAGAAAAGGACAATGCTGCAGATTGGGAGAGGGGTCTAAAAAACGATACCAATAAGAAGTGATCAAGATGACTAATGTGTATAATGAAAAATAATTTTAATTTAAGAAATGTCAATCTTTGGAAATATAATTAAACCATTTTTTGGTATTTTGGAAGTTTGTGTGGAAAGAGAAGACTCTTGCAAACAAAAGTTCGATACAAGGAACTGGACTGTACTTTTTGGGTGGAAGAATTTATAAGAATGAAACAACTATCAGGAAATGTGACTAGAGAGATGGTCAGATGCAGAAATAGGATGGATGTTAAAAAAATGGTCTAAACTTTTTTTTTAACAAAAGCAGGGTAACATTAAAGCCAGATCAGAAGCAATGGTAACAAAATGAATCCACTAAAACTAATATTATACAAGAAGTCAAAAATAAGAGATTAGCAGTTTTAAATTGCATTAATGTATTTTTAAAAATACAGATAAAATTTGTGCCTACATTTTGTTCCTTTACAATAATAAAAATTTAAAAAAGTATCTGTTTTGCAGCTTAATTTCTGCAATTTTATATATTTAAATTTTTAAAAATACTCTGATCACATACAAGGAAAAAATTGAAGTGACATAGTTCTATTATTTCTAAATTCAAATTTACCTTTAATTGCAGGAATATGTAGTGCCATAGAAGTTGGGGAAACAAATTTTGCCCAAAGTGAGCTCAAATTATTCCAAACTATTACGAATTTTCTGTTTAAATAAACATGTGTAGCTGAGTTGATATGTATTTACTATATATTGGGAGTTCTCCAAATGAACTTCCATGCAATATACAATGTTACCCAAGACTAAGTAATAAAACTGCTAATTTGATGTGTGTTTGTATATAAAGGCCATCTTCACTTTGTGTAGTAGTCCAGACAGCAAAAATGACTTTGCAAGCAGAAACCATGCAAAGAAATTTTGATAATCAGTAGGAATATTTGCAATTTTTCCATGACTTTTAAAATTTTTTCTCAAAGCATTAAAAATTCTCTTACTATTAGTTATAAATTTATAAGAAAACAGAAAAATAGCAACAGTGATATTTAACTGTAATTGAAAACATTGAAATTGAAGATCTTTTATTTTTATTTATTTATTTTTTTACTTGCTCCCATCACCTTTATTTGCCATTGTTTTTAGCAGCATTTGTGGCAGTTCTGAGTAACAATTGGTGTGAATTCGCCTGTGTATCTCTCGGTCTGAGAGCATTACTATCACTAGTGTAAATAGGTGGTTTGCGGGCTATAAAGATTCTTTTTTTTTCTATTACTATTTTGTTTAGTGAATTTTATTAGGTCATAGAATTATTTTCTTTACAGTTCAATTTCTTTTTGAATTCCATTTATTTCAGTATGATTCAGTCTTTTTTTTTAATTTCAGCTTATTATGGGGGTACAAAAGTTCTGGTTAGATATATTGCCCACGTCCCTCCCATTCCCCTGAGTCTGAGCTTCAAGCATGTCCATTCCCCAGACAGTGCACATCACACTCATCATGTATGAAGTATCTTTTGGTAAAAACAAAAAACTTGCCTTCTCATTGTATAATTTATAATATAGAGTGAACATCTTTTCTGTACATTGGGAATTATCATATTCCATTTAAGTTTGGATCAGCTTCCAGCATTTTTATCTTTGTGCTTCCAATATTGTGAAATATCTCTGAAAGTTCTTTTAATGTGAAGATTTTTGCTGGTGTTACTTTCTCTAGGATAACTTTTTCTTTCCTTGCAGCCATTTCTCTCATTATGCCTCTAAATTTGTCTTTACTAAGATCTTCTGGCTTCATATCTAGAGTCTCCAGAATGGTGGCAGCATTAACATGACCAGGATCAGCACTTTCTTATCTCCATTTATGTTTTATTCAGATTTCATTTTTTTAAACCATTATCATGTGTCATTTCTTTGCTGTGTTTTCATCTTTGTTAGGCAATTGCCTCATTCTATTTTTCATTTTTGTAACTGTCACATGGGTTTATCACTTCTAGACAAGGAGTTAATACAACTACAGGTTTTGCTCTGTGTGTATAAACTGAATGACAGATGCAGTGGCCTGTCACTGATAGACTTTAGAAGTGGCGTGACTGGTCAGCGACAATGATGTGCATCTGTTCTTCATATGACTTGTGGATGGAGGAGCTAGCAGTGAAGTTTATACTTTATGCAACTAATCACAATTAATATAGTGTGGTAACTACAATTTGAACTGTGTTGTTGGAAGACTGGCATTATTTTACTAATACATAGTAACTGAAATTTGTGTATATAAGAAACATGCAAAACAAGAACTACCTGTATTAAAAATCAGCAACTCTATAATTGTTTAGAACATAGATTACCATTATTCTTCAAGGAGGAACATTTTATCACTCACATTATTTAGAATGTCAATGTATGCACTTGATTTGGATTGTTTATTGTTTTGCAATGTTTTACAGAAATGCATTTTTTAATTGGATGCAGCCAATGCATACTGCTCTTACCTCCCCACCATTGGTAAGTCACTTAGGCAGGGAAGAACATCATGACTGGTAGTCCTTTGGAAACTAGGGCAATCATTCCCAACACAACCTAAAGATGACTTGAATACAGAAAGACATGGCTGGGTAGTGAGATTAAGTAGTAAGGTTGTAAATGACATTAAAGATTCTCTTATACCAACTATGGAAAGGAGCACAAAAGAACTACGTGCGTTTTGAAAACAATTGGACAGAAGCAATGGAGGTCTCATTTTTAACCTTATCTTTTTCACATAGCTAGATATCTCACAGAAAACTCTGGGCAAAATTGTCAGTTCTTTGTTTTCTTTCCATTTATTAAAAAGCAACCTCAGCTGAATTAAATTTTTTAACATAGTATGTTGCCATTATTACTAAGATCTGTTCAGAATTTTAAACTGTACTTTCACTAGAGTGAACTCTGCTGTTAATACCTTATTGAGAAATTTAATTATTTTTTTAAGGATCTTAAGTCTGTAACTGGCACACTTACTATTGAATTGGCTTTGCCTCAATGCCATGTCCACGTATTTTCTTTAATAGAGATTTAACAAGTGTTTCCCCTCACTCTAGGAAAAAACAAGCACTATTTAAAATCTCCAGTTTTCAAATGTTTTTCCTTTTCTTTCCCCAGACACGTCTTTCCTTATACACTGGCTCTCCGTCTGCCTCCAATATTTTCCTTTCTCTTTATTACATAAGCCACCTTCTGTCTCTGAAAAATGGTACACTCTTTCACCATGCTTATATCTATATTTTAAGGCTTCTTTCCTTCAATCTCAAATATTGAACAAATCTAAATATCCATTTTCTCTATTCTTATAATAGAACCACGGAATATTTTTAATAAAATCATCCAGATGGTTGTGTGATAGTACATGAAATCCATTGTTACAAATCTCATCTGGTGACTAAACAATGTTCAGAAATCTTTCACTGTTAGTCCACTGAAACATTCTTAAAAATTTCAGAATAATCATATAAAAATATTTTCCCTTTCTGAAAACTTTTACAAAGTTCCAACACTCCCAGTGGTTTTCAGCCAATGACCTTGCCTTTTATTTCACAGGGAAAATATGCCATCAGATGTTTACTAACACAGCTTCCCTATACCAAATCTAAAAAAATTGTATCTGCACTTATACACACAAACACATACACACGCATATAGATATACACATATGCTTTATATACACTGTTTCTTCTTTCCTCATTGTATAAGCAAAATTTTACCACATTCTGAATACTAGTCTTCTAACTATACACTCAATCCCACCCTTTACTTATTTCCCAAGGAAATTTCATTATCGATTATCATCTTTCTCATTTATATCTTCAACTCCTTCTCATGTTAGCCTTTAAACAGGATGAAGTTTATTTCATATTTTACATTTTGTTCTCATTTTCTCCTTTACTGCCTTACATTTTTCCCTCTTCATCACAGTCTAATATCATCTACAAATTGCCAGTACACATTACCTATGTTTCCCCACCTCCCAATACTCCACAAACTATTGTAATCTGAGATTTGCTTGTATCAACTAACCCATATGATGACAAAAGGCGAACATAGTACCCAATCCGATAAGCTCTTTTTCAAACCAATACTGTTTGAAACTGTTGACAACTGTCTTTTCAAAGGATACAGTTGTCTTAAAAATCTCTTGTCATCACAGTATAGCACAGCTATCTCCTGATAAAATAATATATAAAATTATAAAATATATAGGCATGTATATAGATATACATACATATAAGAAGCTTAGCAAATGAAGTAAGATAAATGCAAAGAAAACCACATTTAGTTATATGATAGTCAAATTCCTGAAAATAAAATATAAAAAATACTTAGAAGTGTCCAAGGTGAAAAGATAAAAGACTAGAAACTATTACGACTGAGATATGATTTTTTTATCTTTTCAAAAGAGATGATCAAAGCCAGAAGTCAATAGAATGACAAACTTTAACATGATGAAAGAAACAGACAACAAACAAAAACTTTCCATCTAGAAGGTTTATGCGTTGAATAAATATCAATCAAAAATTAAGATAAAATAAATAAATATTTAGTCAACGAAAATGTGAGAGAATTTGTCACCAGTCTTGCATTAAAAAAAACACAGAAAGCGAATTTTTCAAAAATGATACAGGTGGGTCATATAAAACTAAAATAGTTAGGTGGTAGATTTAAAGTCAGAGATGTTACTAATTATATTATAGGCTAATAAATAAAATACTCCAAGCAAAACTATAAGAATGATGATAGTAATTTTAATCTGCTTCACTCTAGTAATCATTTTACTATCTATATGTATTTCAAAACATTATGTTGTAAACCTCAAACATACACAAGAAAATTTATTTTTTAAAAAATGGGTAAGCTTTTCCTTCTCATAAAAAATAAAAGCATAAGCATTTTTTGAAATGCAAAAGGAGTATTTCACAATGTTATGTATATAATCAAACAGCAATGTATCATTCTTCGAAATCCTAAACCCAAATAATCTAGTTATAAAATATATAAAGTTTGTAAAGGCCAAAAGGAGAAATATACAAATCCACAATAACAAATTGAGAGACTGCATTTGGCAATACAGGAAAACAAATCCCCCAAAGCAAAAACTATCAGAAAAAATAAAGAACAATAAATAAGTTATAAATTTGACCAATTTATATAGAATCCTGGTACTTAAAGAAACATAATTCACAATCTTTTCAAATTAACTTAGAACATTTAGCAAGATATGCTGAGCCATAGAGAAATCCTCATGAATTTCAAAAAGATTGAAATCATTCAGAATATATTTTTTGAACACAATGGAATTAGGCTGAAGATCAATAACAAGAATCATCACCTTCCTCTTATTTAAACATTATATTTCTAAATAACCCAAAGTTGAACAAAAAGTATCAATGTGTGAGTTTGAACATAATTTGAATGAAAAAAATAAGGTATGTTTACTTATATAATACTTAGAAGGAAAAGTATACATATATTTATATTAGAAAGAATAATAACTAAATATGTGATTTACCTTCCCATCTATAGAAACTGTAAAAGAAAATTCAAACCTAAAGATAGTTTAAGAACGAAAGCAATATAGAAAACCACAGAATCTAATGAAATAGAAAAATAATAAAATAAAATTGTTTCAAAGAACCGAATTTAACTTTGTTAGGCAATTAGGAAATTAATAAACTTTTAAAAAACTGATCAGTAAGAAGGAAAAAATGAAACACATATTGCCAATTAAAAAATGAAAAGGAGGTATCAGTATAGATCATGCAGATATTAAACAGATATCCAGATGACATAAATGACTACATGTCCATTGTGTAAAAATTTGGATGAATTTCTTAAAAAATGCAACTTATCAAAGTTCACAAGAGAAAATACAAATTAATATAAGTTTTGAAATGTATCTATTATTTAAAAACAAACCAAGGCCGGGTGCAGTGACTCATATCTATTATCGTAGCACTCTGGGAAGCTGAGGTGGGAGGATTGCTTAAGCTCAGGAGTTTGAGACCAGCCTGAGCAAGAGCGAGACTCATCTCTACTAAAAATAGAAAAACTAGCTGGGTGTCCTGGCATGTGCCTGTAGTCCCAGCTCCTCAGGAGGTTGAGGCAGGAGAATCGCTTGGGCCTAGGAGTTTGAGGTTGTAGTGAGCTATGACGACACCACTGCACTCTACCTAGGGTGATGGAGTGAGACTCTGTCTCAAGAAAACACAAACAAACAAACAAAAAAAATACACACAAAAAAACTCAAATACATACACACACAATCACACATATGCACACAAATATCAAAATGGATTTTAAAATGAAGTAGAGACTAAAAAATCTATGCAAAAAATCAACAAAGACCTGTTTTTCTTTTGTAAAAGATAAACAAAATTGATAAACCTTTAGCTAGACTTACTAAGAAAAGACTTAACTAAAATCAGAGATGAGAAAGGAGAGAATAGAACTGATACTATAAAAATACAAAGGATGACAAGAGACTACTATGAACAACCATATGCTAAAACATTGGAAAACCTAGAAGAAATGGATAAGTTCCTGGTCACATACAACTTACCAAAATTGACTTACCAAGAAATGAAAAACCTCAGCAGACCAATAATGAGTAACAAGATTGAAGCAGTAATCAAAAGTCTCCCATCAAAAAAAAAAAAAAAAAAAAGCCCAAGACCTGAGGATATCACTGCTGAATTCTAACATTTAGAGGAGAATTAATACCAATTCTACTCAAATTATTCCAAAACATTGAGGAGGAAGGAATACTTCCAAACTTATGCTATGAGGCCAGTATTAACCTGGTTCCAAAACCAGATAAGAACACAACCATCCCAACAAAAAAAAAACTACAGGGAAATATCCCTGGTGAAGACAGGCAAAAATCCTCAACAAATAGTGAGAGAAACATGATCCCCAATCTTTTACAATCTTTTCCAGGGAATAGAAAAATAAAGACCATCTCTTAAAGATTCTCATATTCTAGTATAATATTAACATAATATGAAATGAATATTACAAGGAAGAAAATTGAAATAAAAATTTTCTCAAGAATATGAATGCAAAGATTTCATACTTGCTTACATTTTGCTTGCATTGGCTAAAAATATTAGCAGATAAAATCTGGCAATATATAAGAGAATTATAAATCATAATTTGGGGGGAGGTTTTAATCAAGGAATACAAGTTGGCTTGGAAATCAATCAATACCATTCACCACAATAATGGAAAGCAAGAGAAAAGTCAAATAATCATCTCAATAGCTGTCAAAAAAAGAATTTGACAAAATTAAGCCTCATTCATGGTAAGAATTCTAAATAAACTAGGAATTCAAGAAAACATTCTTAATATTGTAAAGAATATCCACAAAATGCTATGGTAAATATCACGTTAAATGGTACAATATTGAAAGGCTTTCATTGGGATTTGAACTAATAAATAGAGGCCTATTTTCACATTTCATTGCGAGACAAAGCCCATTCAATAAAGGGCTTAAATGATCAAATCATAAAAATAGAAATAAAAGTTTCTGAAGATGACAAGATTATTTTAAAAAATAAAAAAGACCTATAACCATTTATTCAAATAAATGAATTTCACAAGTTTCTATAATGTCTATTTGAAAAATCAATTGTATTTCTGTGTTATTAGTAACAAATAGTAAATACTTCAAATTATATTAATTTTAATAACATCAACAAAATACAAAATTCCTATGAACACATCTAAAAAGTGATAAAAACCTCTACGCTAAAAACTTCATAAAAGTATTAAGAGAAAATAAAGAAAACTTAAATAAAAATTTATAATTGGTAATATGCACTAATGTAAAGATGGCAATTCCTCCCCAAATTAATTTACATATTCACATTAACACCAATTAAAATCTTAGCATTGTTTTTCCAAAATGAAAAGCTAATTTTGACATTCAAATGTGTAAGGTTGAGTAGCCAACTCTATATTGGAGACAAATAACAAAGTTGGAGGAATTACTTTTTTTTTTAAATATCAATTCCTATTTTAAATTATATATATATCAATCAAAATGTTTTAGTATTGCTTGAAGGAAAATCGCATAAACCGTTGGAGCAACATCAAGTCCAGAAAGAGGCCCTCAAAAATACGGTATTCTATGTCATAATAGAAGTGACATGCAGGACAGTAAACAAAAGATATTTTCAATAAAAGTTTGTTTGCAGCCCTTCCCATTGAAGAGTTTTATCTATTTCCCTAGCCTTGAAGCTGGGAAGATCTTGTGACTTACTTTTATCAATAGAACATAACAGATCTAGACCTCAATAGGTTTGGCAACTTCCACCGGGAGGAAATGCTCCAATGGTGGGAGTATTTTGGGACCACTATGTTAAAAAGCCAATCAACCTTACTGATGGATACAGTGTTAAGTGAGGAAGAATTGAGGCACCACAGCTGAGAGCCAGTACATGCCACACCCGTCAGGAAAGCCATCTGGCACATTTCTATCAACTGAATGATGCCCAGCTGAAATCAGCCAAGAAACCGCCTAGACAACTCATAGAAACACTATACATAATAATAAAAAATTGAAAACTATCCTAATTTCCATCAACAGTAGGTAGATAACTGATGTATTTACACAATGAATACAGAAATAAAAAAGAAAGAGTTACAGCTATGCTAAACAGAATGGCTAAATCAACATAATATTAAAGAAGCCAGACACAAAAGAGAACATATTGTATGATACTATTCACCAGAAGTACAAATACAACTTTAATGTATGCTATTAGAAGTTAAATAGCAGTTAACCATGGAGTGGAATTGATGGGAAATGGGTACAAAGGAAGATTCTACGTTACAGGCATTTTTGTTGTTTTTCTAGATATGATACTTTCTTAAATTGTAGACAATTTGAGAAGCATGTGGTTTTAATTGACAGTTTCATAATGATTAATGATGTTTAGTATTCTTCATGTGCTTATTTTGCCATAAATTTCTTTAGGTCTGTTCAAATATCATACCTATTTTTAGTGGGCTATTTGGGTTATTATTATATATATTTAAATAAAATTTCCCTTTTGCCTGAAGAATTTCTTTAACATTATTTGTGGATTAGGTTTGCCGGCAATAAATTACTGTTTTTGTTTGCCAGAGAGTCTTTAATTATCCTTCACTATTGCAGATTATTTTTGCTGTTATTTATATCTGGGCTGACAGTATTTTTCTTTTAGCCATATAAAAATATCCATATCGTCCATTTTGTTATTGCTTGCATTGTTTCTGAGGAAACCTATACTTTCATACTTGTTGTTATTCCTCTGTACATAATGTGTCATTTTCCTCTGGTTTCCTTTAAGATTTTCCTGTGGTCTTTCAATTCAGAAGTTTGGATATAATATTCCTAGGAGCATTTGTATGTGTGAACGCGTGCGTAGGCGTGCACATGCATGCACACACTTTGTTTTGGTATGTTCTGACAGCTGTTTACAGAAGTACTTGAATCTATGGAAAATCATCTGATTTTATGCCCATTCTTCTTTTCTAATGTAAATAATGCAATATTTTTTAAAAGCCTCATTTCTACTCCATCCCACATATTTTGATATGTGATATATTTAATATTATCCACTTGTAAATTTTATTATATAAGTTCCATCATATTTACTTATTTGGATCATAAGATTTTTAAGTGGTAATTTTTTCAATTCAAAATGAATGCCCATATTAATTTTTTATGATCAGCATCTAAATTAATGTTTTATGGGCTAAATGATACTGATACCAGTGATTTAAATTTTGTTATAAAATTGCCAAATGTGCAGTAGAAAATGAATGGGAGTTTATTTCTGATCTATGTGTAGGGAATAATTTCTTAAACTAGCACCAAAATTACTATCTATAATTTTTTTAATTTTGGCTATATAAAAATGAAAATTTTTGTTTATTAAAATAAAGACAAAATACATCTGAGTGAATGTATTTACATGTATAACAAACAAAAAGAATATATCAGAATAGCATACATACATATACACGTGTATATGTACGCATACATACACACACACTTTCCTATAAATAAAAAACTCAATAGAAATATGAAAAAATTCAAGCCACAGTTAAACAAAATTTTATAAGCATTTGATTAAAATGCATTAGAGTTCTTGTAATACCAAATGTTGCAGATGTAGATTAATAGGTTTCCTTATAAATCATTGGTTGGGCCAAGCGCGGTGGCTCACGCCTGTAATCCTAGCACTCTGGGAGGCCGAGGCGGGTGGATCGCTCAGGGTCAGGAGTTCGAGACCAGCCTGAGCAAGAGCGAGACCCCGTCTCTACTAAAAATAGAAAGAAATTAGCTGGACAACTAAAAATACAGAAAACATTAGCCAGGCATGGTGGTGCATGCCTGTAGTCCCAGCTACTCGGGAGGCTGAGGCAGTAGGATCGATTGAGCCCAAGAGTTTGAGGTTGCTGTGAGCTAGGCTGACGCCACGGCACTCACTCTAGCCAGGGCAACAGAGCGAGACTCTGTCAAAAAAAACAAAAAATCATTGGTTGAAATGTAAATTAATACAGCCAACCTTAGAAATTAGTTTGAAATCATTATTTTAATGCTGATAATATTCCTCTCTTTGTCCCACAACTCCTTTTGTTTATCTTCCCAGATGAAAGAAGTCAGGATGATAAATGGAAATATATAGAAAAGAGCACATGGATGCATGTAGTTAAATTATTTTTATTTTTATTTTATTTTATTTTATTTTTTTAAGAAACAGAATCTTGCTCTGTCACCCTGGCTGGAGTGCGATGGTGTGATCATAGCTCACTGCAGCCTCGAACTCCTGAGGTCAAATGATCCTCCTCCCTCGGCCTCCCCAAGTGGTAGGATCACACTAGCATGTGTGATGAGCCACCACACCTGGCATTATTTTTAATATTCTAATTATTTCAGCTGTGGTGTTCACAGATGTGTGAGTATATATATTACATATATGTATGTGTGTATATATTTTTAAAAATAAAGCATGTCATATATCACAATCTCCATTTCTATTATTTTCCTATTCTTTTTATTACATCAAGGAGAAATTTCTGTTTTTTAAACTCTTTTTCAACAAAGAGAAAACAGGGTTAAACTGAATATCTTAGGCAGGAAGCAATATCTGTAGAGATTTTTTTTTTCATAATGCATATTTAAAGTTAGCTTTATATATGGTGATATTGGTTTTCCTTTAACCCAGTGGTTACCTTTTAAACTAAAATATCACATAGAATAGTGAGTTTATATAAAGAAAGTAAATTAAGGCAAAGGTGATAGGACATGTGAACAATTAATTGTGAAAGTGCTAGGCATATGGCTATCTAGGAACAAAGAAATTAAGAGTAGATTTAAAGAAAATTCCCATACCAAAACATAGACAGTACTAAATGTATCAGGGTCTAAGAAAATAATAGAGTATTTTACTAACCACAGTGGTAGGAAAACAAAGTATTTTTAATGAAAATATTTGTGTTAAATATACCTTTATTTTTGCCTAGATATTTAGATTGGTGATATAAATTTTTGCAATAGTTCTACCTGCAATCCATATTTCTTCTCTTACAAAAATATATTCATTTTGCATCATATTCTTAAGTATGCATATTAATACTAATTTTATTAGCTAATAAGAAAATTCGGTTTACAATTATTTTGTGAACTTCATAACTAGAAATATAGCAATTTTAATTTTTCAGTATTGCTAATGTAGCCAGCATTTTCAGAATCATAATAGTTACAATTTTTCTTGACAGAACTCTTTAATTTGAAAAGAAGATTTGTAGTACAATGCCACGAACCACACGGATCTCTATTTTGCCCATTAGTGAAATTCAGATATTTACTCCTCTAAGGCAGACTAGTGTTACATGCTCAGTGTAGCCTGAATTAAGGCTTCTCTGCCACAGCTGGAATTTACATAACATGAGTTATATCTTAATGTTAATATTTAGTCATTAGAAAACTCTAAGTACATAAATTTAGATGTCAATAACACCAGGCTTTACTATCTATGTGTTGCAGAATTGGAATCATTTGGTAGTCTAATTTGCAGTCATTAGTATAAATTAAAAGCCAATACTATTGTTGGAGAGGTCATCAAAAGATAAGTTCATATACTGTATAGACTCATCCTTAAAATCTGGAATGAGTTTGTTTCTTTTCCTTTTTCTCACCATTTTGTTTTTCATGGAACTCTGAATTAGAGATGAGTAAGATGGTGAGGAAAATAATTTATGATTCTATTTACATGTGTTTAAATGCTTTGATAAATTGCCCATGAATGCTATTTATCTTCTTTTAGTTTCCACTAATACCTCAGATGTTTATATTCCATGAAGTAATCTATTAGAGAGGAATAAACAAAATTTATTTAT
Organism: Varecia variegata; assembly: GCA_028533085.1. Lineage (NCBI taxonomy): Eukaryota > Metazoa > Chordata > Mammalia > Primates > Lemuridae > Varecia > Varecia variegata. The sequence goes on along the minus strand of CM052439.1, from coordinate 38,821,331 downwards.
CAAATTTTTGCATATTTTATTAATCAATAGCACACTATTTTATTAATCAATCATAGTGGGAAAATTGTTTCAAATGTTACACATACATCTTTAGGCTAATCAAAAAAAAAGTTATACTGGTAATTTTGACAGAGCAATCATTACAATTTTATGTGGTATCTGTATAATATTCTCTCATTTTACTTTTTCTCACTAAGTTTTAGTTACTTGAGTCTCCTGCCAGTCCCTTGAACATACCACACCCTTTCTTATATTACAATCTTCATGTTTTTTCTTCTATGACTGGAATAAAGAGTTTTTCAAATCTTTGAATGGCTGGATCATTCTGTGTGTATCACATCTAAAGTAGTCTTCCACTTTTTTTGTCATACACAAGCATCAAGACATCAAGTTTATTTTTGTTATCCTAAATAACAACTTTTTTTTTTTTTGGAGACAGAGTCTCGCTTTGTTGCCCGGGCTAGAATGCCGTGGCGTCAGCCTAGCTCACAGTAACCTCAAACTCCTGGGCTCAAGGGATCCTCCTA
>CM052439.1:38790619-38811417 GCA_028533085.1 Varecia variegata | reverse complement strand
CCACCTACCATTAGTATTTCTCAAATTCTGGACTGTGTTTGAGAAAATGGGTGAGGGAGATGGAAGGGTAGAATGTGAGACAATGAGATCTAAAATAAACAGAAAATTGAAGTGTTAAATTGAACGAAACTGAACTGGGGACTTTATAACTACTCTAAGTGACAGTAAAACTATCTTCCCAAGATATTTATGAAGGATATGAAATGGAGATTAAACATTATGAGTGAATGTAGTATTGAGTAATCATTAAAATTATTTCTTTTTTAAAAAATCCACTGAGTTAAGACTGGTTGGAGGTTGTATTTACTTGCTATATCAACTAGAGTACTTTCAGCAAAAAATGAAAGAATGCCGGATTTACAGTGGCTTAAATAAGAATGACATTGTGTTAGCCTATGTAGCCAGAAGTCTACAGGAAGGTAAAGCAAGGTAGATCAGAGGCTCAATGGTATTATCAAGGACAGAGCTCTTTCTTTCTTTTTGATTTTCTGTCTACAGCATAGTGTCCATATCTTCACTCATGGTTTTAAGATAGCTACTAAAGCTACAAAATAATGCCCTTACATGATAACATACAAAGGAATGAAAGACAAGGGATAATAAATTGATGAAAGACCTCTTCTCAGGTGTCTTTCTAATATCTGGGAGGAAAATCTTTACCAGTTCTTTCCTTACCCAGCTCAAATAATTATTATTTCTTATTGCTTAAGATCTCATGACTAACTTGAAGAAAGGGAGAATTAGAAGTTAGAAATTATAGTTTTTTCTTTTGGAGGCAGGCTTTGCCAACATAAGGAAGGCAGATAGGTAGGACTGTTAAATAATAAGCTAATAATTTTTACCCATAAGCATTTTTATTTTACTGAAATTAACTTATTCATGAATGAAACATCAATTTTTAGTAAATTTCATATCAAACAAGTTGTGTGTATCTGTTATTATTAATTTAAATAATTTTATCTGGATAAAATACTTCTTAAATAATGATTGGTTATATTTTCATCACTGTACTGGGACTATGCAGTAGACATTACTATTACCCATCTATTTCAAATTTCCCTAATGATGACATTAACATCATTCAGTCTCTCAAGCTAAGAATGTATACATCATTAATGATACTTTTTTTTACTGTTTTGCATGTAATCAGATGTTTCTGAAAAATTTTATGTTCCCACTAGTTCCCTAATATCTTTCATTTGTCCATATGTCACTTATTATTATCTTGATTTGGAACCTTATGTTCTATTACCAGAATTATTGCAAATAATGTTTACTCTGTGCTTCTTCCTTCAGTCAGACATCCTCTATTCTATCTTTCTTGCAATCAATCACAAGTTTGGCTTATCTCAGATATAATCAATTTATTCTTATGCCCCAAATTTTGATGTCTCTTAATTGACTGTCAGATAAAAGCCAAGCTCCATGTCACGACAACCCATCTATACTAAACCCAGCAATTTCAGTCTTGATTCACTTTACACTACATGCTATCTTGCAAAAACAAACTGCAATACCTTTAAGCATTTTAGATAATGTTTTTTCACTTCCACTATTGGCTTCACTCATTCAATTTCTTCTGGAAGTTTGTCTATAACTTAGATTGCACTAACTGCTCTTTATATATTTGTACGATTGCATTTACTACATCTTATTGTAAAGTGTGTTAAGTAACCTTTATTTCCTATGTAGCTGTGGGATTATTAAGGAGAGTGACTGTATTGCCTATACTCAACAGAGTCAATGCACGGTTTAATAAATTCTGTGTCAATGAATGAATGAGTGAATGACCAAAATTCTGCAAAATTGTCTTTGCATTTGCAGCTAGTAGTATTGTAGAGATAATTCATTCAATCAAAATAATTTGCAGACAAGATCTATAAAATGTAAAAATATAAATATATAAATTTAAAAAAATAAAATAATTTAACCATATCTTTTACTGTGCTATCTTCTCTCCTTCTTTGTTGAAATAAGGAAGCTTCTGTGCTATCACAGTCTGCTGAGGTCATCTTTTTTTAATCAGCCTTCTCTACTCTGACCTCTAAATTTTGGAGTGCTCCAGGGCTTGAGCTATCTTGGACTTTCTCATCTATTAAATGCTATCCCTAGGTAATAACAACCTGTCCAATTCCATTACATCAGTATATGTCACATGAGTGTGCATGCGTGTATGTGTATAATTGACTGACCAACATTTAAACCTTGTCTAGAATTTTGTTTTGAGTTCCAGACTTCTATCTGATATCTCCAGTTTATAATATCAAACTTAACCCATGTAAAATAATATTGCCAGTCCCTGCACTGAACTCATAAATCTTCTTTACCTAGTTAGTTCCCTTCATCTCAGTAAAACAGCACCAACGTCCATTGGCTTGAATGAGTCAAATTCTTATACTTAACCTTGTTTCTTTCATTTTCCTCACATTCCGTATTTAATAAATCACTACATCAAGTCAAGTCTACCTTCCAAATCCATTTTAGTCCGTCCATTTCAGTTTTTATCTCAACTGCTATCACCTGAGTCCACATTACCTTATCTCTTTTCTGAACTCATACAACAGCTCATCTTGTTTCTAATTCTACTCCTACTGAAATCCATTCTATATACAATAATAGAAGATTCTCTTTTAAACCACAAATTAAATCACATAATGGTTTTGCCTAAAACATTTTACTAGCTTCTCAATGCACATTGAATAAAATAAATCTCCTTATCACAGCTTCTATGCCCTATGTTAATGTTTCTGCTGCTTAAATAGTTGACCTCAAACCCCAACACCTTTGTTCTCACACACTCGGCATCCTAGCTTTGTTTCAATTCCTCAAACTAGCCAGTCAGACTTTTCCTCAGGACCTCTATTTGGAACGCTCTGTCCAGCTAAAAAGTCTCCTTTTTAAATAGAGTCTCTGTTGATTATTGTGACTTATCACCCTCCATCCGTTTTCACACTACATATGTGTTTTTTTCTTCACCAGTATTATTTGGCTGGAATTGTCTTCTTTAATACTATTGCTTATTACTGAAGTTTCCCACTAACATGTAAGTTCCTGCCAATACCTCTATTTGTCATATTTGCCACTGAATGCCCAGTGTCTAGAAATGCCTTCTCCGTATTGAAGAGGTAACATGTTTTAGCAGGATAACCACTGAAAGTGGAATTAAGTATATAAAACGCCTGATTATATCTACCCTTTAATATTTAGCATGTGACTGATGTTTTTAAAATGTACTTACTTCTCCAGATCAATTAACATATTTGAGAACTAACAGTTTACATTTCAGTTGCTCATTTGAAATGATTGCAGTGAGAATTTAATAAAGCATGTATGCAAGAATATACTCTGCAAATTTTAAAGTGCTGTACAAAATGCAAGTTTTATTGCTGTTATTTTCTTCTTGGATATGTCTGTTGAAGCTACAAAGCCAGAAGACAGATCTCCACAATTCATGTAAGATTTTGATCTTTTCTAACAAATCGAATTCGGTTAGAAGCTTGGTCATCCAGCATTTTCATGTTCAAAAGCTGTAGAGTAGTAAATGTGTGTTTATGTTTTAAGAGTAACTGGTTTCTAAAAATGCATTTTACAATAATAAAAGACACTCCTATTGCCTTATAAGGAAAATTATTTAAATAATAAACTTTAAAAATTGGCAACCAACTCCACAGCTACACATCAATAGGTGTTTATGTGGTTATTTTGTAGGCTGAGCAAAAGTAGAAAAATATTAGAAATCAATGGCGACTGAAAATAACTGGAAAATTAAAGTGATTTTAAAATTAGAATATAAATCAATGTGAACATAGGAGTCAACTGACAGAAATTGAATTTTTAGAATGCATCTGTTCCAGAGAGTGTGCTGCAGTTGTGGATATTTGGCTAATGATCCAGAGTTCTAAAAGAAATGTTGCCAAATTCAGGATAGAAATTTTTAGTTCTTCCCACAAAACTTATGGTGGCAGAGGGGGGGTGTGCACACAAGTGTACACATTCATGCACATGCTTACTTAATCAGTTGTAGGCAAAAGGAATGATGAATTCATGAAGACAAAGGGAAAGAGAAGATGTACTATTATAAAATATATTATATTTTATAGTTATATATTATAGTTATATATTGTAACTATTATAAAGTAGTTCCTTTACTGATCGAATAAAGGTTCACTTTTAAATCATTTATTTTGCTTGGCATTCAGCCATCAGAGAGCTAGATAATCACTCTGTCAGGTTGGCAGTCTGTTCTGGGTTCTTGGTGTGCTCTTGGCCAAAGAATGACCAGACACACCGACAGCAAGGCCAGCATGAAACAAACTTTATTGAGGAAGAGCAAGATAGGTTTATAGAGCAAGAGCAAAGTACATTCACCACAGATGATGAATGGTCCCACTGTTGTAACAAGAGCCTCTGGATATGGTCTGGGGTCCTGTTTTATATTTTCTAGATTGGGCCCTCCTGGTGGTTCATGGTTCAAACATCACCATTGAACCACTTTGATGGACAGTTAATGACATGATAATTAGCCTCAGGTTACTCTAGGTCATTTTCCAGATCCTATTGTGCCTGAGCTGCCTGGCCCTTAGGCTGGGCAATTAATTCTCTGCCTTCTTTTGCAGATTGCCAGGGTGTTTCTCCTTCCCCCAGGTGTCGAAGTTGCTGAGGGCAGGATCAAGGTGGGGCAGCACCCTTGCCCTTCTTCCCCAGGTATGGCAATTGCTTGAGGCAGCACCAAGGTGGGGTGTCTGCTTTTGTCCCTAGGAGAGCTGGAGGTCCCTCACTATCTACCTAACAATTCCACAACTGTTGACCAAGGGCCTTATGTGCTCTTGGTCATAACAGTCATAGTAATAGTGAAGTAGGTAGAAATGGTCTCTGCCCTCTCTGATCTCAGAATGTGTTGGAAGGAAGGATATACAACAAAATTGAAACAAATATAATAAATTATGATAGGTGCTGTCAGAAAAATTTAAGATATAAAAGGATACCTTGAGTGGGGCATTTAAATAAGACTTGATATAATTAAAAAATAAGACTTAGTTTTCATTATAGAAAATAGCTTCGACAGATTCTTTAGAACCTATCAGAAAGAAGGCTAGAAAGAAGTGAAGTGAAGATAGTAAGGTAGGTGGCAAACAATGAGGTTGTACAGTAGATGGTGGCCAGATCTGGGAGGACTTCAAGAGCCATTGTTATGGATACAGACTTTATCCTAATGGCATGTGAAGCATGGAAAAACATTAAGTAGAAATATATCCCATAACTGGATTTTGTTTTGGAAACAAAATGCTGGTATTAGGATAGATAATATACTGCAGAATGGAATTACTGGACAAGTTAAGATTTGTTGTTTATTTATTTACTTTTTTGAGGTAATCTAAGCCAGAAATAATCACTGCTTGGGCTAGAGTTTATAAACTGTTGTTGGAGATAAGTGAGGAATTCAGTAGGTATTTATGAGGTAAGCCTTGAAGAAGAATATTAACTGTGAGTGTGAGGGAGATGTCAGAGATAAGCCCCAGGATTCTAATGTAGGTCACTGAAAACACAGGAAAGTATTTCAGGGTAAGTATTTTCAGGGAAAAGGGAATAAATTAAGTTTCAGCATCATTTTCTGTGGGATATGTGCTATTCTAAAGGTGATTTTTATAGGCACATCTTTTAAAGAATTCAAAAACCATTTTTATTTATTGCAATATAATCAGAAAGTCTCAGAAGTTCACAGAGACCCCCACAGTGTGATAGGTTCTGAACTCTACCTAATTGTCTAAAATGTTCGATAGCTTATGACCCAGCTTACTATTAAATAGTAAAGAAAATAAAATTTAAAAATTTCTATGAATAAACTGAGCAGGAATAATTAATTAAGTGTTAATTTGCTAAAATTCTTCCAAGAAAAAAAGTTGACCTCCTATTTCTTTAATATAGAAAAAGGACAGATTCTGAATAGTCTAGTGTTATATTTTAGAGTAGTTTAGTCAAATACCTAGGAATCAAAACAAGGGGTTAGAGACCTCCAGCTCTAGCTCAGCTCCTTCATTAGCGGGGTGATCTTTCACAAGGTACTTCTCTCTGGGTTTTATTTCCTTTATTCCACTCATAACTTGTGGAAAATGGCTGCATGACTCCCAATTAAAATCCAACTTCTATACTTCTAGTTCCAAAACTAGTTAAAAAAACTCTTCAGGCATCGATAAGAAAAATATGTAGGTATATGGATATGAATATTTAGAAAGCAATGGAAATGTTTACCAGAGTATTTTGAAGAAACAACAGAAAAGAAATATTTTCTTAAAAATCTTCTTCTCCACCTGGATACCTCATTATCATTTACAAGTCTGGCATCTACTTCTCCAATCCCTTTCTGCTTCTTATAAATTGCTTGTCAATTCTCCAAAGTCTCCAGCAATTCATTCCCTAATCACCTAACTCTCTTTTCTGTGAAATTTATTTTTTATTATAATAAATTCTTGTCTTTATCTTATAATATAAATATTTCTAGTTTCTTTAATTATATTATTTACCCTTCTGGATTTCTCTGATCTATATAGAAAGTTTAATAAAAGATTGAGGTAAAAGAAAAACAATAAAAACAACTCCTGGATACTCATATGATTTGTGATCCATATCCACATGGGAAGGTAGGGGCACTGTGGGAGCGAGGAGGTCAGAGAGGAAACAGAACCTGGAAGTCATATCAGGTGGGGTGAACAGAAGCTGTAAATTTAAATTTTTATGGTAGCAAAAATGAATTTTAAGGATCCCTGTAAGTCTACCATGTTAAACAATAATATTATATTCCCAACTACTATACTAAAGAATATTTATTTATGGAGAGTATTAATTGAATTCTATATTCTGTCAAGCATAGCTAATTACATTTTCTTTATCTCGATTGTAGTTTCATTGTGCTCATTGTGTCAGATTTATTTAAAGTCTGTCAAATTTATTTAAAGACTGTCTTGATTTCTTCCAATTATAAAGATATTCAATAGATACTCTGCAACTGCTCAAAATATAACATCAAAGATTTATTTTTCTTTTATCTGGCAATAAAAAATAGGATATGCATAGGTGCTGATGTTTGAAATATTAAAAATCCAGCATAAGTAAAATAAGGTTGAACATCTGTGATATTTTTGGGAAATGTATATAGATGACTTATTATTTCAACACACTACCACATCAAAAGCTAAAAATCACCTAAAGGGTGCTGAAATTTAAAGATGTACCTAATGTGAAAAAACGGAGATGTATTTAAGTTAAAAATAATAGACTGTTAATATCTAAGTCATGATTGACAATGAATAAATAAAAATTAAGTATGCTTGAATATAGTATTGTAGCAGAGGGCATGACCTAAAAAAAAAAAAAAAAAAAGCAAAAATATCTCTTTAAAACTTCTCTATTCTTTTTAACCTGCATCCCTGCCTCAGGCCAGTAGCAGGGAGGAGCAGGGAGAAACCCTTTTGTTCTTACCCCAAGTGAGGCCAGCCAGGTTGGTGGCTGGTGGAGTTCACAGGCTTTGTCTTTGGCAGAGACAGGACAATTGGAATAATCACAGTAATTGCCTGAAACTGAAAACCTATCCTTTAAAAGCCCTGAATTTCTGCCTATGTGCAGGAAATTTGGATTTTGAGATGAGAAGGTTTACCATTTTTCCTCCTTTGCTGGCAAAGCAAAATTTCTTTCCTCATCCCCCAAGCACTTGTCTTCATTCTTCCAATTCAGCCTCCAGTACAAGTGCCGAGTTTTTGGTAACAGTATTAGAATGTTCTTTTGTGATCTTAATATAAACCACTTACAATATCTATCAAGACCAAATTTTTGTTAGAAAAAATAATCAATAAAATAACATTATAAAGAATTCTAAAACCAAGAAAATTAGAACCAAATGGAAATCATGAGTAGATAGAAAAGTTAAATGCACATGTGTACACACTTACAAATAAACATACTAAATCATATGATTTGTCCAATATACTACTAATATGATCGATTACTATGAGTTATTTTCAGTTGATAAACCAACATTGCATTCCTCAGATAACTCAACTGTAGTCATTACATATTAATTATCCTTTTTATACATTACTATATTTTGTACAGAAATATCTTGTTAAGGACTTTCACATGTATTTTATAAGTGATATATGTCTGTGGTTGTACATTTTTCTTGTAACATTTTAGTCTAATTTTGGTACCAAGTTAATTAATACTGACTTCATAAAATGAGTTGGCAGGGGTTCTACATTCAGGCTTTTGATTTCATTTTGTTGTAATTTTGTAATGTGTGTCTTTCCCAGAATGTGTTTCTTTCATGAAGGCTATCAGGTGTGGGGACCAGATGTCAGGTCCTGTGTTCCCTGGTTCTTGGCCCAGTACCAAAGAATGGTTACTGGTACTGAGTCAATGGAACAAATGAGCAGACCAAGCAGATGTAAGCAAGCAAAGTGTCAAAGTTTATTAAAGCATAGTACATTCCATAGAAGGAATGGATCAACCCCCATGAGTGGAGGAGACCCTGAGTTTAGCAAGATTTTCCCTTTTATGCTGATTCCCTAATTTTATGTTAAGTGGGTGGAATATTCATGATTTTTCTTGGAAAAAGATGGAGAATTCCCAGAATGGTGAATAATCCCCATTCTTAACCTTGTAAGGCAATTTCTGGGGGTTGCCATGGTATTTGTAAACTGTCATGGAGTGGGTAGGTGTAATTTTTATATGTTAATGAGGGTAGGTCACTTGAGGATACTGTCACCTTACTTGTACGCTTGCTCCAGAGACTCTCATTTGTGGCCTTAATCATATTTCCACTTTGTGGCCTTCCTACCTGTCTCTGGTTAGTCAGTCCTTGGAGACCCCTATCGTAGACCAAACATCTGTTTGGTCCTTGGAGACCTCTTGACACATCATCTGTTCCTTCTTGGAAGCCCCCTTCTGGTCAATTTGTTCCTCTGAGTAGATAAAGCATCTCTTAATGTCATCTATTTCTCAATGGAAACCCTTGACAAAGCATCTGTTCCCCTTCCTCGTTGTCCCAACCTAACAAAGCTGTCACATTTACTGTTGTAAACTTATTCCTATATCTCTTTATTATCTTTCAATGTCCCTAGAACATAGAGGGATTTTTCCACCTTTTATTCCTGATGTTGCTAGTTTGCATATTTTGTGTTTCTTGATCAGTCTGGCTAGAAATTTGTCAACTTCATCAATCATGCCAAAGAACCAGCTATCAATTTCATTGATTTTCTTTATTTGTCTGTTTTTAATTTCATTGGTTTGTGTTCTGAACTTTATGACTTATTTTTTCTTTCTAATTTGTGTTGAACTTTTTCTTTGTTTTCTAGCTTCTTAAATTGGAACCATAAGTTATTGCTTTTATGTTTCCTAATATAAACATTTAAAGCTATACAATCTTAAATTGATATGCTGTATTTTCAGGATAACTCATTTCAAAGTATTTTTAAATTTCTCCACTGTCTTCTTTGATAAATGGCTTACTTAGAAGTGAGCAGTTTAATTTTAAAATATTTGTGGATTTTAAAAAATATTTTTGTTATTGGTTTCCAAATATATTGCAGTCAGAAAACAGTTCAACACAAATTAGAAAGAAAAAATATCATATTGCTTTTTCTATTTTAAAAAAGAATAAGGATTTTTAACAGAGTTATCATTTTTAACACAGAAATTAAATTTTTAAAGTTTGCTATGAGTCTTTTAATTAGCTGCCATTTGTAAATATAATTGAATTAATAGATTTTGTACAGTACTTATATGTCTGTTACTAAAGTTGCAATTCAAAATTCATTTATTTTGCTACTTTCATATTCACTAATTTTGTTATTGCCACAGAAAAATTAATAATTAGTAAATTGTAATTCTTATTGTATAAAGCCATAGGATCTGTCTATATAAGACTTAATATAAGAAAGCTGCTACTAAATTATGAGAAATAGTTTTCCTATATATCTTATATATGCACTATTTAAACAATTAGTTCCTTAGTATACCTTTTACATGGAAGAGGAATGTTAAGTATATATCCAATACATTAGTATGTTCTCTTATAAATTATCAGTTATCTAACTGGTTGACTAAAATGGTCAATCATTATTTGCATATTTAATTTTAACCATAAAGTGATTTTATTTTATTAGCAAAATAAAACAGTACATTAAAAATCAACATAATAAACTTTAGCCATTTTTGCCTTAAATTATCAGAAGCTTGTATTAGAAGTATAATGTCCTCTAATTTCAAAACAAACATCATACAAATTCAAATTTAACTGCAAATTTTCTATGCTACTTATAAATTCCATATATGCCTTCTGGTGAGAACAAATGAAGAAATCTTTTAAAAGTAGCATCCTTATCATATAGTTTTTTGTTCCTCTGGAACTTACTTTTGACTCTACAGAAATTTTGGTACATTAGAGAGAGAAAAACAACTGAAGCTAAAGAAAAAGAGATGCATAAAATACGATTTTGTATAAATCTTTTCATCTTTACAAATTATAAATCCTATTCTGGGTAATCTCTCAGTACAAATGACCTGAAGGACAGATAAATTTCCGGTAAAGTCACTCTGTGTAAATATTTATCAATTACAACCTTTCCCTTAAAGTCCTGTGAGGGTTGTCTTTTCATTCAATGAAAATTTTGCCTGCTCATCTGTTTTATCTGCCTGCAGTACTAACCTCATGCCAAAATTGTTACTGCTGCATAAATTAATGACTTCAAGTTATTGTACAAAAACTTTATAATTGCACATGCTGGGGGAAATAATTACAAAATATATTTTAGATTACTTGCTTTCCACATACAACCTGAAAATGACTATATTTCTAAAACTAACTAGATCTGATATTAAGTTTTATTTGAGTTACTATTTATTTTATCACTGGAACAAAATAGCTATGCCTCAGTAACACTGGAGGGATTATGAATCAACTCTGGTAGACCTGTATTGTAGATACATAGATTAATGGATAAATATCACCTATTAGTAGCCTCCATATTTTAAGAATATGGGAAATAAAGAAAACATATATCATATGCATTATTATGATTATATATTAATATATTAGATAAATTTGATGTAATTCTAATTTCTGAAGCCCAGTAAGATATTCTTAGGATATAAATTGAGATCAATCTTAAAAATTTACAAAATGATGGTAAACTTATTAGCATCAACATGTCCTCAGAAGAATTCAAAATCTACCCATTACTTCAGAATCTACTGACTTTCATTTCATTGACTCTCGTTCAAGATCATATAATAAGTATTCATTCAGCTCAAGTTAAAATTATTTGAGTTCTCTCATTTATCATAAAAAAATTTTACATTTTTTTATGAAAAATATTTATTCTAAAAAAGCAAAATGAAAAAATAAAGCTGTTATTTCTTCATCTTCTTTGGTCATAAATGATACTCTTAAATTTAAAATAGGACCCAATCGCAATTATTTTCATGAATTGCATCAGGGCCACCATCTCATGACAATTCAATGATCATTGTCTTGTCTTTTTCTTTTTCTTTTTTCTCTCTGGAATTTTAATTAGTCATAGATTAGAACTTTCCATTCTGTGTTTGGTGTTTCTTATACAAGTCTTTTTTTTTATGCTGTATTTTTTGTGTTGCATTCTGTTAAGTTTCTTAATATTTACTCTCAGTTCAATTCTTAACTCAGTGAGATATTAAATTCAGAATATTTAATATCTATTATGTTTCCCTTTTACAGATACCCTAATTAGTTATGATATATATAGGTTAAATGTATGTATACTTATTTCATCTACAGATTATATATATTAATATATTTTATAGTTAGATATCTAGCTACTTCTCAGAATTTTGGTTATTATATTCTCTTAATTCTGAATAACCAGGCAATAATTTTTTCATGTTCATTCTTTTTTTTCAAAATATTGAGTGCACTATTATTTTTTTATCTGAAAATCCAATATATAAAATATGTGTAGAGTAGTAGTTAATAATGTTTCTGATGGTTCTTGCTCATATGCTTTATTTTCTTGTGTTGCTTTTATTTTTATACTATGAGCTGTTCATTTTTCTTAGAAAATTATTTGAAGAAATTCTTTTAAGTTATCATTATGCTTATTATGATGTTCCTCTAGAATAAATTTTGTTTCATTCTGCCAGAGACTTGAGGAATCTACCAATTCCTGTCAACTTTAAACAAAATTCGTATTCATATTCATAGATAATTGATACATTTCTGAGACATTTCTTCTTTCCATACTTTAAGAATATCTTTTATTACTTCCATATAATTTTTGGCATTATATAAAATATGAGACATTTTGTTTTAGTTTTTAAACATTTTTGCTATATAGACACTAGTTCAGTTATGCAACATTATCAAAATGGATCATAAAATGTATACTTTGTTACTATTTGGACACATAGTATAAGTGTGGACATTTGAAATAGACACACACACACACACACACACACATATATAAACTTTTTTATTTTGCATGTGGCTTTTCAGTTGCCTTAGAACCATTTGTGAAAATGATTATTCTTTTCTGAATTTATGGTGATTGGGCAGAAGGGAGCCCCATCTTCAACTGCATTTTCCTGGACTTATCCTGTGCAACAAGCAGATGGGAGCAGTATGAAAAATCCTGAAGTCCTATTCCTTCTGGAAAGAAAGCCTTCCAGCTGGATGCTTGGGGAAGAGGGTTCCCTGTGTTCTTCCTTGTAGCAATCTGGAGTGGAATCTCTAACTCACTGAGTTGGGAGAAGAGTAGGATAGAGCTGATTTGGTTCAGATACCACAGACTATTGCCTTTCTTAAGGTATTGTCATAGATTGTTTTGAATTAATGTTTCTTCATTTGTTGTTTGCTCTTAGCACAAATTCCAGAGGCTTTAAATGGTTGTGTGATTAAAAGTTTTCACCATTTTCACTAAAGTATGGGTCAACAGAACTCCTCACATTGTTTTACAGAAAGTTAATCTTTTTCCCCTATTCTCAGCAGTGTTTTATGGGTAAATTGATAAGATGTTTCTAAAAGTGAAAATGTAAATAATTTACAATGACCAAACACTCTGGAAGAAAACCAAAACTGTAGTATTTATACTACCAGCTACCAAGATTTATTATATATCAAAGTAATTAAGACAGGCTGCTATTAGGGCAGATGTGTATAATTAACCAATGGAACAGGAAAAAAAAAGTCCAGAATCCATGTATAATTTATGACAAAAACACTACAGCAATTTATGGGGAAAGAATGTTCATTTCAATAAAAGATGCTATGCCAGTTGGATATCCATATCCAAAATAAATAAATGACTTGATTCCTGTATCACTGTGGTCCCCAATCCCCAGGCTGTGGACCGGTACTGTTCCATGGCCTATTAGGAACCAGGTCACACAGCTGAAGGTGAGCCACAGGCCAGTGAATGAAACTTCATCTGTATTTACAGCTGCTCCTTATTGCTCACATCACAGCCTGAGCTCTGCCTCCTGTTAGATCAGCAGTGGCATTAGATTCTTCTTTATGGTGAGTTGTATAATTATTTCATTATATATTACAATGTAATGATAATAGAAATAAAGTTCACAATAAAAGTAATGCACTTGAATCATCCCAAAATCATACCTTACCCTCTGGTCTGTGGAAAAATTGTCTTCCATGAAACCAGTCCCTGGTGCCAAAAAGGTTGGGGACCGCTGCTAAATTCCATATGGACCAAAGACCTAAACATAAATTGTAAAGCAATATTTTTCACAGACTGTTCTAGCTGAAACCAAAAATTTATGTTCTGTTTATCAAAAAAAAAAACTAAACCAGTGAAAAGACAAGCTACATAATAGGAAAAAAGTTTGCAATATGTACACATGAGAGAAGACTCATTGAGAATGTATAGATGACTTCTACAGATCTCTAATACAATAAAAGATGGCCCAATAATATGTGGCTAAAATAATTGAACAGGCACTTCACTAAAGATATTCAAATGAGCAAGATTATATGAAAATTTGCTCATTATGATTCAACAAAGAAATGCACATTTAAACCACAATGTGATATGTTTATGATTCTATACAGCTAAAAATTAATACAATACAAGTTTTGATGAAGAAAGAAGTAGCAACATTTCATACATTTTTTGTGGGATTGTCATTGTTTATATCCATTTTGCAAGAATGTCTGGCTGTAAATATTTAAGCAAAAATACAACTATTCTCCAACCCAGTAATTCAACCTGAATATAGTATACCATTGGTGTCCTGATATCTATTGCCTCTCTGAGGTTAACAATGTGGGCATTAACAACCCTCATTGGTTATTATTATGGTGTAAATATGATGGGGATAAGACCACTGGGGCTTAGGGACCCCATTTCTGAGACTGTGGGAGGAGAGGAGGTAAAGGAATGCTGCCTGAGCAGGAGATAAGAGCAGAAGTTAACTGCCTAGTTGGGGGACATTCCAGCGATCTGGGAGTACAGCAAAGCAGACTCCCACCTTAAAGCCTGAGGGGCCTCATGCCTAAAAAGCCACGGAGCAGCTTGACATGAAAGCCACCCATGGTTGTAAAAGAAGATAGCAAAATGTCAGCCAGGGAGAAGGGACCCAGGTTCCAATTCTTAAAAACACCAGGTTGAGCTCCTTCCCTCCCCTTTCTCAGTAGAACACCTCGGTTGATGGGGAGCTAACCTCCCAGTAAGAAGTACTAATCTCTTTGTTCCTCAATCGAATAGGCCACAGCTGCTGAGTTCAGAGATACTATCTGTACATACCTTAAGGCGTAGTTGTGCTTAGTAACGAGCTATGTGTTCCTGCTTCTATAGATAAAAGAGTAATTAGCTAAGACATCTTATGACTATTAGGGAAGACGTGAAACTTCTACACGTTGTAACCCACGAGCTTTTCACGTGAAATCATTGTAATCTATAGCACAAAAAAGAGAATAAAAACAGGTGCTAGATTTCAGTCAGTGCCACCTGGCTCACAGGAATGCTGGTGGTCCCCTGATCTTCCCCACACCCTTTCACCTTACTTTTTGTGCTCATGTCTTTATCCCATCTCTTGCAGCACACACTGCCTGGGGACCCAGTTATATTGGGGGCATCAGGAACCCCCGATATAAATAATGTCACCATGGCTGATTTCAAATTACCTCCATGATGCCAGTAAACATCGAGTTGGAAAGAGATGCCTACCATCAACTCCCACAAATAAATATGAGCTTTCTTCACCCATTTAAGAAGCTATATCATAAGACAAAAAACAATGTTCCTTGCTTTACTATAAGAAAAAAAAGGAGCTATATCATCATTAAAGAGTGAGAGTGAGTGAAAATATTAATCCAGAAATCCAAATGGACACAGTTTGCCACTAATACGTCTTTGTTAAATGCAATATTAAAGAGGAGATTTTACAAAGAAATCCTCCTGCATCTTGACATCTCCGAAATATGCCTGTTAACTATGATCTGTAGCACCTGCATCACTACAGCTATACAGTCCCAAACTCTTGGTAGGCTACTTGAGCAATAATACCATTCTAATTGTCTCTATTTGTACAACATGCTACTCAATCTAATGGGTAAAAACAAAGTCAACCAAATTTTATATCAAATTGTATATTGTTAAATTAATTAAATGTGTACAAGAAATATTTACATGTCATATTACATGTAGATAATATCTACAGGAAATAGCTATATTTTACATAGAAAGATGTCAATTTTTTATCTATTTGCCAAAAATAGCACTATGTAGACAGAGCCCCATTTCTGTATCTTATTCTGAAGAAAAGTTTATTCCTATCTATGCCTTCAAAGTTGAGAACTATTACTTCAAAAGAAAAGCAAATTAACCAATTTGTGAACTGTAAAACTCATCAGATTATTCACTAATTTTTAAAAATTTTTATTTTATAGTTTTAACCAAGGATATATATTAAGAAATAGCTAGGTATATAGTACCCAGAAAATATAGATAAGAATTATAAATAAATATAATATTATATTTAAGGCAATATAAAGCAATGGCCAATGAATTTGGGGGTTTTTTTGTTTGTTTTTTAAGATCACAAGTATATTTGATTAGTTCTTTATAATGGAATACCAGATGGAAATTTTGTATGGAACCACAAAAGACCCAAAATAGCCAAAGCCATCCTAAGCAAAAAGAACAAAACTGGAGGAATCACATTACCTGATTTCAAGTTAACAGAGCTGTAGTAACCAAAACAGCGTGGTACTGGCATAAAAACAGACACAGAGACCAATGAAACACAATAGAGAATCCATAAATAAATCCACATATCTATATAGAACTTATCTTTGACAAAGTTGCCAAGAACATACATTGGGGAAAGTACAGTCTCTTCAATAAATGGTCCTGGGAAAACTGGATATTCACATGCAGAAGAATGAAACTAGACTTAAATATAGACCTGCAACTATAAAACTACCAAAAGAAAACATTGAGGAAATGCTTCAGGACATTGGTCTGGGCAAGGATTTTTTGAGTAATATCCCCAAAGCATAGGCAGCCAAAGAAAAATTGGATAGATGGGATCACATCAAGCTAAAAAGCTTCTGCCCAGCAAAGGAAACTATCCACAAAGGGAAGAGACAACCCTCAAAATGGGAGAAAATATTTTCAAACTATCCATCTGACAAGAGACTCATAACTAAAATATATTAATATAAGAAGCTCCAACAACTCAACAGAAAAAAATCAAATGATCTGATTTAAAAGATAAGCAAAGATCTGAATAGACATTTCTCACAAGAATAGATACAAGTGGCCAAAAAGTATATGAAAAAATGTTCAACATCATTAGTCATCAGAGAAATAAGAATCAAAACTACAATGATATATCATCTCACCCCAGTTAAAATGGTTTTTATTAAAAAGACCAGTAATAACAAATGCTGGTGAGGATGTGGAGAAAGCAGAACCCTCATACACAGTTGGTTGAAATGTAAATTAGTGCAACCACTGTAGAGAACGGTATGGAAGTTCCTCAAAAAGCTAAAAATAAAACTACCACATGACCCACTGCTAGGTATATATCCAAAAGAAAGGAAATCAATATGTTAAAAAAATATCTGCACACCCATGTTTATTGCAGGACTATTCACAATAGCCAAGATTTGGAATCAACCTAAGTGTCCATCAGTGGATGAATGGATAACAAAATTGTGGTACATATACACAATGGAATTTTGTATAGCCATAAAAAAGAATGAAACCCTGCCATTTGCAACAACATGGATGGAATTGGAGAACATTATGTTAGGTGAAATAAGCCAAGCACAGAAAGATAAATCTCACAGATTCTCACTCATATGTGGGAGCTGAATATTAAAGCAATTGATCTCATGGAGACAGAGAGTAGAATGATGGTTACCAGAGGCTGGGAAGGGTAGTGGGGAAGAGGATAAAGTGGGGATAGTTAATGGGTACAAAAATTTAGTCAGATAGAATGAATAATATTTGATAGCACAACAAAGTGACTATAATGAACAAATTATGGTATACTGTAAAATAACTAAAAGAATAGAATTAGAACATTTCTAACACAAAGAAATAATAAGTTCTTGAGGTTACAGATGCTCCAATTACCCTGATGTGATTAATACCTATTGTGTGCTGAACCAAACCATCACATGTACCCTATAAATATATACAACTATTATGTTCTCATAATAATTAAAAATTAAAAAAAAAAGAATTTACAGTTCCTAAGATGGAACCTACTGGGAATATAAATTTTAAATTTATGTATTTGGTGTTCAAATGTATTACATATTTCAAGTTATTACAGAGCTGATAACCCTAGAAAGGAAAGTAATGGAGTTTAAAATACTTCCACTAGAATAATGTTTATTTATTTATAAACCACATTCTTCATAATAACATTTAATTGCTATGGATTCTGCTGTGAGAGGGGTTACTTTACAGTGTGTCAGACACCAAAAATAGGTGTGATTATTTTTATTAATATATCAAAATGTATTAGCAATGAGTGGTACAGAGGCTAAGAAAATAATGCCTTTATAATTTTTAGTATTTTTCTTGATAATATAAATTCCTGACTTTAAACTTTTGTGATTTTACATATCAAAATGCTTATTTTACAAATTAACAAATTTAACTCTATGGTAATTTTGTTTTAATCTCTACAGACACCGAATCCTACTGCTTTGTTCTTTTCACTTTTATATTATTAATAAATTATTTTCTTTTTTCCATAATCATATTAGAGATTTACTGCCATATAAACTGTTTCTGTAAAATCCATGTTTTATTATAAAATCGCATTAGATAAATTTTATTGCTTTCCTGTGGTTTTGTGCTTTGTTTTAATATTATTTTTGAGCACCCCTTTGAGTTTATATTACAGTATTTAAAAATCACCAGCACTACATAACTAAGCAGAATGCCTAAACTAAAAGACACAAACTAAGCTACACTGCTGTCTTTAGATTGACACCTCTTGTATTAACCTAGATGGAACTGGAAAACATTCTTCAAAGTGAAGTATCACAAGAATCGAAAAACAAACACCACATGTACTCACCATTAAATTGGTACTAATTGATCGACACTTATATGCACATATGGAAATATCATTCATCGGAAATCAAGCAGGTGGGAGGGGGAGGAGAGGATGAGTAAATTCACACCTAATAGGTATAATGCACACTATCTGGGTGATGGGCACACTTACAACTTTGGCTCAATAGGTACAAAGCAATTTATGTAACCAAATGTTTGTACCCTCATAATATTCTGAAATTTAAAAAAAGAAAAAAATTGTAATTTTCTAAATAATGAGTTAAAGAGAGATGGAAATATAAATTATTTTCCTAATAAATCAGAAAAGGCTGAGGAAAGTCACAAATGCAACATTTTTGTGCTTTTCCTTCTTTTCTTTTAGATAAGTAGCATTATCTGATAAGAAATATATATTCCTTTTATTCCTTTACGATCTTGAGATTATTTTATCCTTTAATATTTTCTCTTTTTAAATTTTAAAATGGTAAAACAATTAAATGGTAATGATTTATTAATTTTGAATAAATAATTAACATTAGTAATGTGAACATAGAATGGTTCCATAACAGAAACAGTAATACTAATGAAACTGTAAAAAAAGAATCAGTTTAATTTCATATTTTTATAATAATGTAATCATTACTATTAAGTAAAGTGTTATAAACTGGATAACATTGGAGGTGGTTCAAGGGAACTTTTTCTTTAATCAAAAGTGTAGAATTATGGAATTGTGATGATGCCATTGCTTAAACTGAATAAATTGATAATTCACTTCCGTTGTGTCAGTATTGTTGGAAATTGACACAGAAAGCTCACTTTGCATTGCCTGGACAAGGAGCTAACTGATAACAGGAAGCTTCTCTCTTTTCCTTATGAAGGAATTATATTTAAATTCAGTTTCCATAAACATCAAATCCTCAGGTGCTGGGTACTGTTAGGATGGGTTTTGAGAGAGCTGTCCTGGTTCTTTGGCTCCTGGCTTGGAAGAATCACAAGGAGGACTGGTGCAATGGAGTGAGGACAGACATGAAGCACTTCCACACAAGCAGCCTTAATTTGCAAAGTGAAAGTATATTCCAGAGAGTGAGGAACAGGTCTGTCCCCATGAGTGCAGAAGACAAGTTTAGAGACAGAGTATAGAAAATATAGTACACTGTCAAAGTCAGTAAAGAGTGACTGTTTCAACAAGGAACTGAGTCATTCCAGGGTTAGGGTCTGTCCTTTATGCTAATCACTAATAATACGGTAAGCTGGAGGTGGAATATTCATGTCTTTTCGGGGAAGTGGGTGGAGATTCCCGGAGTCGTGTGCCCTCCCGTTTTCTGTTCTTATATGGCTGGCTCTGGAACTGTCGTGGCATTAGGGGATGTGATTTTTACTATGCTAATGGGGAAAGGTTACCTGCCCACAGGTTCTCTATTCGTCTGCACATGCCCTGGTAGAGGGAAAGTCCCTAAACTGCCATTTCACGCTGTTGTGGTTTCTATTCTTTATCCTCATTGGTCTACGCCACCTGCACATCCAACCATCCGTCCTGCCACCTGAATGCCCTCAGCCCTACCTAACAGGTTCCTGATGTTTTTTAGACAACTACCATAAAAAATTGGCATGTAAACCCAGATTGCCTGGTACCCAAGTAGTGTTTGTATGTCCCCACTAGTAAGATTTCTCTCATGCGTGTCCTATAGGAGGGAGAGGAAAAGAGTGCAGTGTCCACCTCTGGGACACAGGTGCTGTCACTGCATGTCCCCCCAGCACACTTCTCTGTGGCATGCAGTGAGGGTTGGGGACCTCTGTGTTTGTTTGCTGACTTTTGGCTTACAAGTTTACCAGTAAAAGTCTTTTTTTGTCAGTATTCTTAGTTCTTAATGTGTACTGTGAAATGGACCCATGCCGACTTTGCATGACAAGGTACCAATGCTGAGACCACTGTTTCTGATTTGAGACTAATATCCACCTATTATGTCTACTCTATCATTTTTCAGTGACATTCTGGACTTATTCTAATCAAATTATGCCATAATTTATTAAAATAGTCAAAGGTGAAGAAAGATCAATTAAAGTACTATTAAATATTTATACCAGAGAGGGGCTAATTTTTCCCCCTAAACCATGTCTTTCACATCTTAGATGATGGCTATATAATGGTAGGCAGCTATTTGTAAAAAAGATGAATTCTGTAGTCTAGACACCACTTATTTTGTCTATGATGATACCAAGAATTCTGTTTTGTTTTAT
>CM052439.1:38764184-38790119 GCA_028533085.1 Varecia variegata | reverse complement strand
AACCCACCAGTATGGTGAGGGTCAAAGAGCCTGAGCCTGTCTGGATGAAGGTTGCAATTTTCCAGTGTAACAGCCCCGTCTGGCCCATGCAGTGTCTCCAGCATCTCTCTTTGTACCATGCTTGAGCTGATTTCTGCTTATGGAACCAATTGTGATTTTTAATTGCTTCAAACTGTCTGGACTTGTAGTAAAATTATGTCGCTTAGCCAAAAAAAAAAAAAAAAGAAAAATATAAACATATAACATGAACATTAAACATTTATCTGACTAAGAGAATGAATTATTTTGATGTTTGAAGCATTTTTCTCATACTGTGATCTGTATCCAGGAAAAGGAAATATATAGAGTAGTTTAGGATGGCTCACATAGCTGACATTTTTTTGTTTTCTGTTTTGTTTTGTTTTATTTTGAATATAGTCAATTAGTTAGCATACTATGTGCCATTGGACTGAGTTCAATCTCATTTCTAAGAATAATACTAGAAAGTTCTGACTAGTATCTCTAAAAATTAGGAGTGGGGAACAGGGTACGGAAGATCACATAAACGAAAGTTCTTTTTTATCTGCCTGCTCACATTTTAGTTGTACATTTTTATTAATTTAATTTCTGCATTTTCACTCATTTATTTTCAATGAATTATCCAGTCATATTTCAGTCATCTTTTACCTGCCTTTCCTCTCTGTGGAGCAGGTCCATACCACCATCCCTGTTAACTGCAAAGAGCAAAAAGTCTGCTTTATATTTCCTTCATCATAAAGAAATTTTCACATTTTTCACAAAAAAATTACTTTAAATCATAAAAACTAAATTATTAAGTATTTTATTCATATATCAAAGAATTGTTCATATTTTTACATATAGCGAAATGCAACACTAACCTATCGTGAATATCAGAAGTCAGAAATGTATTTTCAATTTATGCTCAAACCTGAGAAGGAAAACTTTTACTTAAACTTGAAGCGAAAGAAAATACAAAAAAGAAATCAGCCACTAAAAAGGTTTAAATTCATAGTCTTGGGATATTTACAGAAAAAAGGAACCCACAGTATGAAAAAGGTGATGGGACTTGTACACCTGACTGTGGGGATTCTGAATAAAACACTTCATCACTAACAACATTGTGAAAATAAAACATTTCAATGCATACAAATGTGTATATGCCTTTTAGTAGCATGACTCTTTGACAAACATGTAATTTTGGCACACAATTATTCACAATACAGAGCCATTAAAATGAGTCATTTAAAATGACATTTAAAACATTAAACTACTTTTTTTATCACATTATACACAGGAAAAACTTCATAGTATCATACTGCTAAAGAAACTAAACTCCATCATAAAAAATTCCACGTGACAAAAACTGCAGTAGCTAGTAGTCACTTAATATAATAGCTCTAAAAGACGGCACATAATTGAAATAGATATGTATAGAATAAATAGGAAAGTGTTGTATTAATATTAATGTAAACTGGATAATATAAATACATTAATATATAATTTCATTTAAATTTATATATGCTTAAATATATTTAAATGTTATATAATTTAGTATATTATGTTATTTCTGATTCTATGATCTTTGTCAAAATGAATTACTGCTTCCTATAGCACTATCTTAAAATTAATTTATAAACAAATAACAAATCTAATCATTGAGGAAAGGCAGCGGCTTTTGTCTTATGATTCTTCTAAAGGATATGGTGCTTGCTTGATCTTCTGTAGGGCAATTTTTTTCAAGCACTGCAAATATTGAATTAATTAATGTGATTTTGTGGTTAACTCTGAAATAAACGTTAAATTAGGGGGACAAATTATTTAGATGATAAAAGAATTTATTTGACAACCATTTGACTTCAAAAGGATATTGTTTTAAGAAACATATCATTCATTTGATAACTGGCAAAAGCACTTCATAAGTCTCTACCATGAAGAACTGCCAAGTTGTTTAAAATAATATGCACCTAAGGAAACCTTATAGAACAGAATATAAAACAAATAAGTTAAGTAAATCGTTGAGTGTTTAAATGAAAATTTAAGAACAGAAAAATCAATATGACAGATCACCTTCCCTACAATCTCACCTGATCCAGATACAAATCAGCATACAGGCCTAATCATTATTCATTTCCTCCCACAGATTGCTCATGCATGACATGTAGATCCTTTCTTCTTCAAATCAAACAACTACAACAAAGAAAAAGATATACTGTAAATAACCCAAGACTCTGGCTGTGCAATTTCACTGGATTTATGTTTTTACAGAAATATTTAAACCTGAAACAGCCGGTCAATATATACTCTGTTCCCCTTTGTGCTGTAAGTGAGCTGTGTGTTCTGAGTGAGGGGTTAAAGTTCCTTTACAATCCTATATTTATTACTGATAGAGGTGAAATGGCTGGAATTGATAGAAAGAATATTAATAAAACCAGTGAAGCCTGCTTTCTTCATGACATGAATTTTCAGCCACACTTTGAAGGAGAGAGAAGAAATATTTTCGGGTAGGAGATAGTTAATGTGAGCCAGGACAAGGTGTACTGTTATCCAAATGTGCCATATATTTCCACATCCCCATGCTTTTGTGTATGATGCCACTTCTTCTGCAATTGGTCTCCTATTATTTGCCTAAGGAAAAAAGTTCCATTCTTCAAGGGCCAACTTATATGTATAATGAGATAAAATTTTGACTTATTCATCATGTTTCTCCCTTAACTCTTTTAAAATGGTAATAATATATATATATAGTAAATATGAACTTCTAATGCAAAACCTAATATATGTCAACATATTTTTTGTAATGTAAAGGGAATCCTAATGTAAAGTGCTATTATTGTTGAATATCTTAAGACAGTGTATAATTAAGATTAGTTATGATGTTATTATTGAGAAAGATATTCATTTGATAAATATTATATTCCAGGCACTGTTCCAGGTGACGAAGATTTAAAAGGAGAAGAAACAAACATCTTTGCCCCCATGACTTTTTAATTAGTAACATATGTAAGTCAGTACTCTTGCCAGTTTTTGATTAGACAGACAAAATTTCAACTTTAGCTCTATAACATTTTAATTTTGTACATCTATTTAGGGGCATACCTTAAAGATATTATGTAACAGTGAATTAACCAGAAAGCAAGTACAACATTAATTAATTTTAAATGTCTTCTTGAAAAAAAAACTTCTCTGTAATCTAACTCACCTTGAAATTTCTCAATTCTGAATTGTTAAACATCCCATTATATCTTTCTCTAAGTGACTATACATATCTTTGGCTCAGAAGCAATCGTTCTTAACCTAGGCAAACATTGTCTTACCAGTGCCATTTGATCATGCAAATCTGGCAGCAGAGAAATATATATATTATATATTGAATATGCAGAGGAATTTATTTGGAAAGTGAAAATGTTGAAAGCAAGTCATACTAAAGGAAAAACAAAATTATAAAGTGAAGTAGCTAATGAATGCTAGAGTACAATTACAACTGAAAGACAATTTAAAATATCCAAATATAAAGCAATTATAAATAAAAAAAATTCCATCAATTAAAGTGATTGCTTATTTAATGGGCACTATAAAATAAGTTTCAACATTTATATTAAATATTCTAAAAATAATTTTTTTTTTTTTTTTCTTTTTTTTTTTTTTTTTTATTTCAGCTTATTATGGGGGTACAAAAGTTCTGCATAGATATATTGCCCATGTCCCTCCCAATCCCCCGAGTTTTGACATGTAGGTGGAACTCACTATTTGATGAACAATCAACTGAATAAATAAATTAAAAAATGGAAAGATTTAGTTTGTATGCCATTAAAAAAGGTTGCACATAAAGGAGATGATATATAATATAAATTTTAAAAAATAAAGTATTAACTTGATATAGTCACTCATCCCCAAAACACAGGTCCAGCATCACACTAGGTACATATGACAAAAGGAGAAAACATGCCTTTTGGTTTCAAGGTACCCACAAGAATGATTTCAATAAGTGTGGTAGAAATAAATATTTTGTGCTTTGTCTGCAAAGATATCAGCAAAGTAGTCTGATCTCCACATCTGTATTATTATCAAGCAAGGATCAAGAGAAAAATTAAGCTCTCTAGCCAGGAACGTGAGGTCTTTTTCTTAGCAGATCACTTGATTTTCTTACATTTTGGTAAACTCCAATCTATGAAGTTCTCTAATAGTATTTAAAATTTCTCTGGGAAAGTTAAGAGCATTTCAACCACTGTTATGAATCAGGTGACTACATTGACTGTGGTGCTCTATCTTCCTTTTTTAAGAAGAAACAGGATGCAGCTGTCCCCAACCTTTTTGGCACCAGGGACTGGATTGGTTTCATGGAAGACAATTTTTCCCAGATGTTGGGGGGTAGGTGGAGCTCAGGCGGTGATGAGAGTGATGGGGAGAAGCTGTAAATACAGACGAAGCTTCACTCCCTACCCTAACCCACCACTCACCTGCTGCGCTGTGGCGGAGTGTGGGGGGCTTCCCAAGTCTCATGGAAGATAAGTTTTGTATGAATGGGGTTTCGGGGGGGACCTCTGTGGCCTGGTCCCTAATATGGCCCGGGAGTTGGGAACTGCAGGCCTAGAGAAAAGAGAGGCCGAAATTCTGCTTTATATTCTGACACTGCATCCCTAAAAATGGATGTCTATTTTAAGAGTGTGATTAACAAAAATTGGGGCCACTGGCACACTAGAAAGTGAATCAAAATGAATCTTGATATGTCTAAATTTTCTCTGTACATGGACATGGCAGGTACCCTTGAATTACATCATTTTTAATATATTAAATTGGCAAAAAAAAAATGAGTGTTATTCTGGGAGGTAAAATTTAAAATATATGGCCAGATGGCTAAAATATATATTTCTTTTGATCCATTAATACCATATTCAAGACTTGAGTCTATGCAAATAGTCAGGTGCAAACTAATATATGTACAAAAATTTTTATCACAGCATTATATATTACAATGAGAAATTCTAAAAATGACAAATGAATTATAATAAATTATAAGATTAATAGTAATAAGCTCTTAAATCCTGTTTATAAAGAATATTCAGAGATATAAGAAAATCTTCACTGTGACACATTAAGTAGAAAAAGATAAAGCTATAAACACTATGATCGTAATTTTGTAAATATTTTTATAAGATAATAGCTTGTGAGCTTCATGTTATATTTGATGCCTAGATGTGATATGTTTGGCTGCCAGATTTTTCAAAAATGTTTTTCCAACATTTAGAAATTTAAAGATTTCATCTAAAATCTGATAACTACACACATCTTAGAAATCATAAAATTTCTTATAAATATTTCATGGGACATGACTAAAACATTTCCACATGTATCTGTCCCTCACAACAACTTTAATTTGCTTTTTAATTTAAAAATAAACTGCTAAAAATTCCATTAGTTTTAATCCAAAAAATTTATGATGCGTTTAATCCTAACTCAGGATACATAAACAATTTTCACATATGGAAGAAAAAAAATTTACTTAAAAATAAAAACAAGTTTATGTAAATGATAAACCACAATTTGAAGTTAAATATTTATGGTTTGCAGATAAAATGTAATGCAACAAAGATTTATCATGTTCTTCAGAAGAGGAAAAGAAAAGAATGGCTGTTGCTAGAAAAGACTTGTAAGGGAGTTATGCATTGGAAGGATATTCTTCTATCTGTGGTATTTTCATCATTAATGTTGCAAAGTTTTATAGGCTTATCATTATTTTTCATTAACATTGCACTTAAAAAGTTGTAGCACAGAAAATCACACTTTGTATTAAAAAAAAATCTAAAGATAAACATGCTTTAAACCATATGGAAATACCATAAATTCTACTCAACTTATCTAAAGGGTCATGAAAGATTGATATGTACACCTTGGGTATGTCCACCACACAATAGGCTGTAAAATTCAAATTTGTTTCCTATAATATATTCTGACAGGAAAATATTGTTGAGTGAAATGGTGAGGATATTTTTGCCTAAACAATAATGTCAAAATGTCACATATTTATTTAGTGTTCTACATGAACACTAGATAAAGAAGAATAGTCATTATCCAAATGGTGGCATAACTTTTCATAAGCTATTATGGTAGAAAGTCATGACAGAGAAGTCAGTGTATGAGGTAAGCTTGTAGTACATGACCCTTGGGAAAAGCTTGTTTAGACTACAGGCCACCTGAGAAGTTAGAAAGAGTTAGATTCACAACATGCCTCAGAATGCCTTTCATTTTGTAGTTCCAGGAACATAGATAATATTAATTTTAGGAATTTGGTCATACCAAACAGAGAAACAAGGTCACTTCTAGGTATATTAAGAGGTAATTTTCCATTAAATCATTCATATCTCCTACAAAAAGGAAAGCCCCTCACCAGGTAGCTATAGCTTCATACTCTCCTCCCCAGTATGATGTTTGGTTCCATTGATCAAAATTTTTAAAATATATTTAGAGAAAAAACTCAAAGGAAATTTTAGAGATAAATATTTAAAATTATTTATTTTAATATAAAATACAATATGAAGGTGCTTTTAAGAATAGAGTAAGTAGTCATAAATATGAACAAATCTGTCATAAAAGTGATGAGAAATTTTTCCTAATTTTGGTGTAATTATGTAGGCTGTACCTAGTTACACCAAAATTTTAGACTTTAATAACCATTACATAAGTATTAAAATTTTTTTAAAGAAAAAATATTATAAAGAATTATTTTAAAAATATAATCCCTAACATTTTTAGAATATAACACATTAAATCTCACATGGATCAGAGGAGACATAACATTTCAATCCATTTTTTTTAACAGACAAGACAACATCAACACTACATATGGAGCCTAAAGGGATGCAACTTAGGTTTTAATCAAATAGAAACTCATATATTAAAACATATTTTATGATTAGAGATGAATATAATCTGGAAAATGAAAAAACTAATTTAGAAATGAGTGGTTGAAAATATAATATTATCTTTCTAAATTGTCAAGTATCATCATTTGTTAAAAATCGCTAATGCAAAACAAACCTCAAAGAGAGAAAATATCTGATTAGAACAATAAATATTAGAACAGTAAATATTTGAAGAGGTACACCAACGTACTTAGCTCATGAACACTCCATGAAATATAAAGATTCATTGGAGTTTCTATTGAATTTTCCAAAAACACAAATTTAAAATATATGTAAATTCCTTTGGAACACATTATTTTTTACAGAAACATGTTGGGAAAAAAACACTTGACAAAACTCCAGAAAAAAAAATTATTCTTTAACTTTTTTAAGAAGTATGGTGTGATTATTTCAGATAAATAAATATGAATCAATATTAAAAGAATTTTTTAAACATGTAACATTTATTGAATGTAGATCTTCAAAAGACTACATTTGATATGCTCATCCTCTTAAGGAACCTAATAATTTATTAAGAAAGATAAAATCCATATAAAAATAGCTAAAATTTTCATTTGGCATCATAGTGACAAAAATAGCTAAAAGGAAAGCTTCACAGTGCCAAGTTTTGGATCAGATCAAGGATCTGCCTAACATAATCTCTCTTCAGAAACTTTGCTCTTCCCAGATTATTGTTAAATGGTGATTAAAATAAGAGATGGATGTATGTGATGGGAAGCTACAGGTACAAGCAAAAGTTACAATTTTCTTCACATAGATGGCCAAGGGAAGCAGAAAACATAACAGTAGCAGTATTGATATCTATTTGGTGAAATTAATGTAGCCTACAGCTGCTGATATTACCAGGTTTAGATCATAACCCCAACACAATCCCAAACACTATAATCCTGAATGTTGAAATTCCACAAGATCAAAATCTTGAAAGTCTAAATCCCCAATGTTTAATTTAATTCCCAATTATAATGACAGATTTGGAATTATGCATGGTCAAGGCTTCCAGAAGTGAATTTCAAGTTGTTACCAATAAAGTTTATTTTTTCCATTCAGCCCAATGCATTTGGTAGAAAATTCAGATGAGTGTATTGGCCATGCGATATGGCAATGATGAAAACTTTAGTTTAAAAATGCATCATTTGCTGGCACTGGCATACCCTCCAACTGATGACATTTCAGGAGCTTTTAATAAATTAAAGCCATATTTGCCTGAAAAGCCAGTGAAGTTACTGGTTGGTTCAAAAATAGTTATGTGCATGGTAGGATAAGAAGACACACAACAGTGTTGCCGCTCCATCATTAGTACTGTTTCCTCCAAATTTGTGGTCTGTATACGAGTGCATGCAAAATGGATTTCCACATGCCCCAAACAAAGTAACAGCATGTCACAGAAGATGGGAACATTTAATAGGGAATGTTCATGTTGGTATATATCCAATTATAGAAGAATTTCAAAAAGAGCAGCACTCAGTAGAAAATGAATGTGAATATATTCTCCGAAGAGAGCCATGTCCTAGAAGAAAAAAAGCAGCTATTCATTGCAAAGCGAGACTTCAAAATATAGGTTAATGATTGCTAACGTCGGCCAGTTCTTATAGACTATCTCTGTGCAATTGCCTATCATCTATCCCTGTAATACACTTTTTCATTTGTTGGGTTTTCTTTTCTTCTTTTTAGATTTTTTTTGTTTTCTTTTCTTTGTTTTAGCTTTTTTTCACTATTTTAAATTGTTAGCATTATTTTTTACAATTTGCTATGCTATGTATTTAATCTTTGCATCATTTCCAATATCAGATACAAATTGTGTAGAAACTTTCAGAGAGTTCTAATTCATTTCATTCATTTTTTGCAAATTTGACTCCACAAAAGTACATTATCTCAATTTTGACTTTGTGAGTAAGCACTGTGCATGTACATAAAAATGTTGAAACTTCCTCAATAATTGAAGAGATGTCCTTTTTGTACATCTGCATTTGTGAAAGATAAAATTTCTCGAGATCTTGGCTGTTTGTGAGATGCATGTGCTGTAGTGACCCACTGCAGTTTTTGATCTATCACACCAAAAGACTTAGGTTGTTCAACAACGTATTTCAAATGACCAGTTATAAAGCTGGGTGTGCACAATTACCAGCCATACTGATATGCCTTTATACATTTCCCTTTTTGACCTATTTCTGTAATTACATGGTTTGTCTGCTCACGGCTGTTATACTCATGCAACTGTCATTAGTATACCTGAGTGTTTATGCTTGCAAAAATATGTATGTTGTTATTGCCTATTTTGTTGTATAAAGTGGTCTATGAAGTGTTCTGTTGTGTTTTATGTTTCTCAAATAAATCCCCTTCTAATAATGCAAATAAATATCTTTTAAAGAATTTGTTGTTGTTGTTTTTTCCCAGAATTATGTTTTCAGGATTTTGATCTTTTGGGATTGTGATTTTCAGAATTTTAGACTTTAGGGATTTTGATGTGTGGGGATTTCAATATTTGGGATTTACGATGTTCAGGATTATTATTACTTTTGGCATTATGATCAGCTCTCATTATCGACTGTTAAAGGTAAGATTCCCAGGAAATTCAGAGGGTTTTTAAACATATTCCTAGCCTATAATTCTGTTCACATAGATTTAAATGTCTGGGAAACATCCTAGCACGTTTAAGTGGTATTAGTTCTGACACTGGCTGGATCAAAGGTCCATTTCCTAGGGTCGATTTTTCATTCATAGCATGTACATAGCAAATACTGGTAAATTGACCTGTCCGCTTTACTCCTATTATGAGTAGCTGGGATATCATGTAAGTTTCCTTTTGCCATACTTTAACCAAAGATAGATTTTTTAAGGTAAAAAAAGGAGGAGGAGAAGGAGGAAGAAAAAGAAAAAGAACAAAAAAAAAAAAAAGGAAGAGAAGCGGAAGAAGGAGAAGGAAAAGAAACAAAAGAAACAGGAACTTACATTTAGGACAAAATAATCATAATAGCAAACGACTCTAAACTTTGCAAGATTATAGAAAGAATATAAAAATTACTAACAACCAGGGTCAAAAAGGCAGAATACAAGTTAAATGCAAGGTAATTCATTGAGAAATAAATACTCAAATGTCACAAAGAAAACACAGCTTTTATTTATTTATATCCCAAGAGAAGAACATAGGAAACCATGTAAATCATTTCATAAACTGTTGCCTTCAAAAAACTAAGAAAATTCTGAAACTGAAATACATAATATTATTACATCTTTAAAGATAATATCTAATGATTTTATGGTATCACTTTACAATTTAAAATGCCCTTTCATAGACTGCAACATATTTGATTGCCAGAGCTTATCAGCTCTATATAAGAACACAGATATGTTTTGTTTAGACTAGTGCTAATATGCAGTTGTCAAAGAACTACAAAATACAGTAGTATGCCCTCATATGCAGGGGATATGTTCCAAGACCCCCAGTGAACAGTACTGACCTATATAAATTGTTTTTTCCTATACATATGCAACTATGATAATTTTAATTTATAAATTAGGCACAGTAAGAGATTAACAATAGCTAACAACAAAATAAAACAATTATAACAATATGCTGTAATGAAAATTGTGAATGTGGTTTTTCTCTCTCTCTCTCAAAATATCTTATTGTACTATTTTTGGACTGTGTTTGACCATGGTTAATTGAAACAACAGAAAACAAAACCATGGATTTGGGGGTACTAATTGTATGAGGTCTTCTCATACAATTGTATGAGGATAGAATACACATTCTATCCTCATTTCCTTTTACTTCCCAAATAGTAATATATCTCTAATTGCAACTCATTGTACAGTTTTACTCGGCTCTCTCTGGAACTCCATAAAGAAACAACGAAGCCTCCTCCCCAGTTTAAACCTTTCTCCTTCTCCCTTAATACACTATGGAAAATACCTTAAACTGGAAATCTAAGATTGACAGAAAATATGATCAAATTTTCCAATTCTAACTAAAAACTACCTTGCAAACATATACTGGGAAGATGTGATCTGGATGCTGATCTCTTCCCCATGATTCCTTCTTTGAAATGACTCTTTGCTCCTGAGGCAAACAGGTGCTGGAATCAAGAGGATGACTGGGTGAATGTGAGGGCTTAGTGCTAATCGAATGCCAACACCACCACAGAGCAGTTCTCATCGCATAGGATGGGAAGAAAAGGAGCACTGTGGTTTGGAAAATGCTAAGTCTCTGTGGAGAAAAGAGCTTCTATCTATTTTCAAATACGATTAGTGTCACATTCATTTGTAGGGCAGGGAAATGATGGTAATGGTAACCATCAATGGAATAGAAAATGCAGAGGAAATTCTACAGTGTACCATCAAGCAGAAGGAAATAGATTGAATAGCAACTTGTTTAAGCATGCAAAAGTAAGGTGGGGGGAGTAAAATACAAAAAGGAAGGGCAAAATAAAAAAATAACTAAAGCAACTTAGAAGAACTCAAATCATATATGGAAGTCTTTAAGCTAAATGAGACCAGTAAAGGAGATTAAATGAAACAAAGCAAACTTTCAGACTAAGAAAAAATAACTGAGATGTATGCATTTTTAGTAAAATCACATTAATGCAAAGTGACAAAGTAGTTGAAAAATAAATATTTGGACAAAGATATGGATGACAAGTACAAACAAAACAAGACTGAGAGGTTAATATCACATGTATTAGAGTATTAGCTCATTGAATATGAAATGTCTGATGTCAAAAGTGTAGCTTATTATACCTCAAAAAAGAAGCAGTACAATATAATTACACTAAGATGTCAACTACATTAGATAACATGTAGTGACTAAGGTCCAAATTATTAACATTAATAAGAATTATAAAACTTAAACTATTAATATAAATTCCCATTCATTGATATTTAATATATGACACAAAAACTATTAGAAATGAAGAACAATTTAAGTAAAAGATGACAATGTCCTTCCAAAATTGAAGATATAATCCTTCTGTCCATTGAACATATATGAAAGTTCATCTCATACGTCTCCATTTCAATAAATAATATTGAGATAAAATGATAAAGAAAGAAAATGAAATACTAGAGATCAATAGAGACTGAGATATAAGTATGTATTTGTTTAAATTCTTGTTGAAGGTTTGCATAAATACAGAAACATGTAAATTTCAATATGCTTTAGCAAACAGCTCAATTATTTTTCCAGTTTTTATCCACACGTGTAAAACTACACAGATCTGATACAGAACATTTCCAGCATCCCAGACGGCTCCCTTGTGTCCCTTTCCGGCAAACGCATACCTCTGTTTTGATTTCTATCACAATGAATTTTACTTATCGTAAAATTGAATTTTAGCATATTCTTGGAATCACACTATATGGGATTATGTGTATCTGGATTCCCTGTCCCAATATGTCATCTGTGATGTTCATCCATGTTCTGGAGTACATCAGTAGATTGTTTTGTATTGTTTTTATTGTTGTCACCTAGTCCATTGTATTTATATGCCATGGTTTTGTTGGCTGTTCTCCTATTAATGGCTTCTGGGGTCACTTTCAGTTTTTGGCAACTATTTTAATACAATAAAGTTAAAATGAACATATATTAAGATAGTTATGTGTTTGCAATTCTCCTAAGTACATACATAGCAGTGGGGTTCCTGAATATCAGCAGTAGAAAGATGTTAATTTTAGTAGATCTAAAAAATATTAATAGGTCGTGAAAATTTACCTCCCATTAGCAATGTATGAGTGCTTCAGTTGCTCAGTATCTTTGCCATCACTTAGAATTGTCAACCTTATTAATTTTAATAGTGTTATGTCTTTGTAGTTTTGATTTGCATTTTTCTGAAAACAAGTATTTGAACACATTTTCATAAGCTAATTGGCCATTCAGAAACTATCTTTTGTGGAGTGATCCTTCAGTGTTTTGTTAATTTTTAGTTTTTTTCTTTTATTTGATTTGTAGACTTGTGTGTGTGTGTATGCATATACAAGTCACAAAGTTTATATATATATGAATGTTAAATATGTATGTGAAATTTATATCTTTAAAGGTTTCATGTCTTTTGTCAGATATGGTAAATGTTTCATGTACTTGAAAGTAATGTATTTTGCAGGTTAGGTGGACTTCAAATTGATAAATACTATAGTTTAATTTTCTATATTTTTTACAGAATTTATGTTTGCTGCTCTATCAGTTAGTGAGACTATTATGACTAAATCTCTAAACATTATTACTTCATGTATTTCTTCTTTTAGTTTGTCTATTTTTACATTATAGATTTTAAAGGATTATTATGCATTTCTGTTTAACCAAGTATTTTATCAATGTCAAAAGTTGCCTTGATAGCTAGTAATATTTCTTACATTAAATTCTACCTTGTTTTATGTGACTATACACAGCTTTACCTTTCTTACTTATAATTTTGATGACTTATTTTTTCATTCCTTTTTTTCAGTCTTCTGTGAATTTATTTTAAAGTGTATCTATTTTTAATAAAATATAGTTGAGTTTCTATATTTTGGGTTTTTAATCTGGAAATCTTTATCTTTTGATTAAAGTGGCCATCCCATTTTATTTACAGTAATGACTGCTATAGCTATGTTAAAATCTACAGTTTCACTATTTGTTTTCTATTGTTTCAACTGTTCATCCTTGTTGTTTTCCCTTTATTCTTCCTTTCTTTCTTTTCAGGAATCATGTTTTTAAAAATTAAATTTGATGATTGCTAATTAACTCTATAAGTATATAAATAAGTAGCTATGACTTATTAGAGTTCAAATTAACAATTTCCATACAATGCAAGTGCTTTTCAATACTGATTTCATTTACTAAAAACTGCCTTTTGCATTACTATTTTATATATTTCAATTTTATATGTTATAAACCTTCAAGATATTTCATTGTTGTTTTAAATAGCTGATAGTCTTTGACATATATCCACATAGTATCTTCCCCATGGTTTTTATTCCTTTATATCCATTCTTTCATCTGCTATAATTTTCTTCTACTTGAGATTTTTTTACTTTATCCTGAAGAACCATGTTAGTGTATCTTTAACTGTCTGTTGCTAATAAGTCTTTCAGCATTTTGTTTCTCTATAAAACTACCTTTATTTTGCCTTTGTATCTGTAGGATATTTTTTAATAAGTATAGAATTTTAGGTTGGTGGGTTTTCTTTCTTGCAAAAAAAAAAAGTTTATCCACACGTTAAAAATGTCATTTGATTGCATTCTGGTTTTATACTTTCTGTTGAAATCTCATCTGTCAATCTTAGTATCACTTTCCTGGTGGCAATGTGTCTTTCATCTGTGGCTGCTTTTCAGAGTTTCTCTTTGTTCTTGGTTTTCACATAGTTGTGGTTACCTTTATATAATATTATTTAGATATATTTATACAATGAAATGTCACTAACAATAAAAGAAATGAGTTAATGATATTGACATGTAAAATGTGGATTAATTTTTAAAAATTATGATTTTGAGTGAAAGAAATCATACAAAAGACATACATTTTATGATTTTTATTTGTGTGAAATTCTAGAACAAATATAACTAATCTTTAGTGGAAAACACCTGATATGTGGGTCAGTGGTTGACAGGTAAGGAACATAGGGGACTTTCTGAAGTGATAATAATGTTTTATTTTTTGTTATGACTTTGGGTTATACTACACTCATTTGTCAAAATTCATTAAATGGTACACTTAAAATTGGTGCATTTTATTATATGTAAAATTTACCAAAAATGTATAAACAATATTGAACTCTAGTTTTAATGCTATATGTGATGACATATTTAGAGATAAAGTGTATTGATATCTACAACTTTGAAATGAACCAAAAAATAAAATGGATTGATAGATAGTAGAAGATTTATTGATACATGTAGATAGAGTAATATTTCATAGTTGGTAGAATTCAAAGATAATATTTGTAATCAATGATGCTAAAAATAATTATTCCTTCATATCACTATTATATTTAAATTTCTTATATTCTAAAAGAATTACCTTATCACCAGTATCAGTGGATTCATCAAGTTGCAATAACAAATACTTTGCTACTTTGGTTTATTCTATAAGATGGTCTTCCGTATTATCACCCAGTATACCCGGACTATTTCAAGATAGGATTTTGTTAGAAAGTGGTACTTTTTTGCCATTGAGTTGCTAAATTTTTTCAAGTAAGTGTCTTCGATGCAACCTTTCACTATTATATTAAAATATATGATACTTTAGTCTTATCAAGTGAAAATACTGTTTATAAGAAGCCAAAAAAGCCTACTAATGTTGGAATGTGAAATATTAATCATCTGCCTTTCTAAGCTTTTTAAAGATTAAAAATCAAATGATACTGATAACATTTTTAATGATTTTAATACTGCCTATGCAAGAAAGGAAACTTTTTAAATATCACATTAAACTGAAGGAGGAAAATGATAATAGTCAGCTTAGATAAAAAGAATGTCTATAGATTATTTTAGTATTTTCTAATTTCATAACAGTTAATGAAGCAGGCAATAATCTATATTGTTTGTGTGTGAATTTATTAAAGATATCAAATGAATTTGATTGATAATACGCATTGCAATAAGTCTTCCAACAGAGGTTCAATATAGAAGAGTTGGAATCCATTTGTTTTATCAAAAGTTAATTTAAATTTAAATATTCATTCACAGGTAAACTGCTATAACTGGCTACTGTCAGAAGATTGAACATAAATTTTGCAAACACAGCCTCACTGTCTTCACTTTGAAGAAAAGATAAATGTGAACTTTATTTGCTTGCTGAAATTGCTATAAATACCTTTTGTCATTTCCATAAACATAATTCCATGAGACCAGTTCCTCTAGTGTATAAAGAGAAAAAAAGTAATGTGTTTAATAGTAATTCTTCATATTAATCATCAATATCTGTTCACTTTCAATGAGCATAATGTGTATGTGTATTAATATTTAAATTTTTAATATAATAAATGAGACTGATTCTTCTTTCTTATCCTACCTATATCTTTTTGTTGTTAGAGGAAAATACAAGCCTCATATTACTTTAAGTGTTTTATTTGAGCAAATAGGAGGGTGGAGTAACCATTAAGATAGGATCATGGCAGAAGAAGAAAGTTTTTGTTTGTTTTTGATTTTGATATTGTTTTTGGCTGGATATCAGAAACTCAGTTTTGACTTTGCCAAGATTGTTATCTCTAATATATACAGAAATGAAGATATTGATTAGGCAGTTAGTACAGGCTAGAGACATAAATTTGTCATCTTATGTTGTCATCTTATGAAGTTAATTTAAAGGCATGAAAAAAGAGCTCTCTAAGTGAGTTTGTATAGCTAGAAAAGGAAAAAAAGGCAGCAACTAAGACCTTAAAAGAACTTGGAAACAGGAGGGCTCAACAAACTAAGGGAGGAACAACTTTATGAGATATTAAGGAAACAAGAGGAATTTGGTATCTTAGAAACCAAGCGAAGCTTTTGCTTTAAAGAGGGAGTGATTTACCGTGGCAAATGCTGCTGCTGATTTAAATAAAATGAAATCTGACAGCTAACCATTAGATTTGGCAAAAGTGAGGTCATTGGTGACTTTGGCAAGAATAGTTTAAATGGAGCAGTAAAGGCAAGAGCCAAAACTTTTGACTGAGTTTTGGGAGAACGGGATGAGAAAAAATGGAGACTGCCTCATTGCTCTTTCAAGAATGTTAGCTATAAATGGGAGGATAGAACTGGGCTTGTGGACACGTAGTAAATAGGTCCAAGGCAAAGAACAACGTACTTATACATACTGTACCCAATTGTTATTTTGCTTATAAGGAAGGCATTTCACATTTTACAAAACAAACATTAAAGCATATCTTAATAAGTAATTAAATTTTCAACACTTGCATTTTCTAATCTAATATCTATTTATTCTACTTCGTGCTGATAAAGTAGTCACAGAATAGAATTAGAATAATTTGAAATAACTACAGTGAGAGAACACTAGTTTTGCCCTCATTTAACGAGAAGACGATTTTTTGACAGAGTGTAAGTGTCAGGTCACAGTTGTCTGTTCTGGGGTTTTGGTGTGCTCTTGGCCAAAGAACGACCAGACACACCATAAGCGAGGCAAGCAATAAACAAAGTTTATTGAGGAAGGGCAAGATAGGTTTACAGAGCAAGAGTAAGATATAGGTTTACAGAGCAAAAGCAAGGTACATTCCCCACAGAAGAGGAATGGGACCCCTGTCATAGCAAAAGGGCTCTCTGGTAACAGTCTGGGTTCTTGTTTTATGGTGTCTGGATTGGGCCCTCCTCATGGTTCAGACATCACCACTGAACCACTTTGATTGGACAGTTAACGACATGATACTTAGCCTTAGGTTATTCTAGGTGACTCTCCAGATCCTATTGAGTCTGGGCTACTTAGCCCACCCTGGGGAATTCCCTGCCTTCTTTTGCAAAGCAGGGGTTCCTCCTTTCCCCAGGGGTGGCAGCTGCTCAGAGCAGGATTAAGGTGGTGCAGCACCAAGATGGGTGCCCACCTTTGTCCCTAGGAGAGTTGGAATCCCTCACTATCTACCTAACATAAGCATAGGTTAATTAGCTAGGAAAAAACTGCTGGTTCCATCAGAAACAAGATTTCTACCTCCTGATGCAAATGTATTTGTTGTATATAATAATTACTATTTCTATTGTGCAACTACAGATTTTTATCCTCCATACATATATACTTATAAAAAGATATTTCAGTTGAAAACATTTGTATGTATATAAATATAAAAATGAGCTGTATAACACACAACCAAATAATCATATAATGCATGTCATTTTAGGTAAATCAACGTTATGACTCTTATTCTATTAGTATTAATATATAAAACTACTATATTATTTTTCTAAACTAAATGTATTTGAAGGAAGTACTCTATTGGTTAAGTGTTTATCATGCCCTAATCACAAAAATCACAACATTGGATGTTGAAAGGTCGTGTCTTTGCAAAGTAAAATGGTAGCATCTACAAACTTCCCTTTCCATTATCCTTTGGCTTATTTCTGTTTAGGGGCTTTTAAGAGTCTTAGACTTAAGAGTACTTACTTGGCTAGCTGCCAAAAAATGATAAATTAAAACCATTCAAGGAGCTATTCTTCAAAATTTTCTCTGCTGAAAAAAATTAACTAATTATGTACTACACAGTAATTTTGAAATTTCAAGAATTTAATCAGAGTCTAAAATGTTGTGGGCCTCAAAAACATTTATTAATAATAGTTTTGAAAGTCATGAGAAAATTGTACGATTACTCCTTACTACAGTGACTATGGATGAAAGTCTATGTTTGCTATACCTGACTCTGCCTTGCACCAATATACAACAATATTAGAGAGAGAGCAAGAGAGAGACAGAGAGAATAACCACCTTTGTAAAACCCACCTGAAATTTTAGTTTCAGAATTATAGTTCTAAATGTGATTTGAATTTGCAATGATTTCTGCAAAATTTTATTGCTTGGGGAGATATGAAATTGAAAATAATACATATGATCACTTTCTCCATATAGTGTACTTTTTCTCCTATAATCTTTCCAAATCAGTAAATTGCACTACCATTTATTATGTTATTCAGGTCAAAAATCCAGAAATAAGCCCTGACTGATACCATTGCCGGCTTCCTTTGGCAAGCCACATCATTTCTCACCTGGATTATGTGGAAAAATAAAATCTCTGGGCTGGGATCTGTTCTTTCATTGATACCTGCATTCCATTCTCCACACATCAAGTAAAGTGATATCTTAAAACTACAAATCACATTATTTGCATTGCTTTTCACCTATAAAATCCCAATCTGGATAGTAGACCTAGAATGCCTTACACTGTTATCTTCTGATGACTGTCCTTCCACATCTCTCATCCTTCCTCCAATTGCTTGTTCTGCTTTATTATTCCAGTTGTTTTTTTCTGTTTGTCTATGAACTAAACTAGTTCTAGCCTCAGAGTCTTTCATTTTCTGCTTGAAACACACTCTCATTTGATTTTTCCTTTTGTGATTTGGATCTTAATACAATGTCAGCACTCCAGAGAGTTGTTCCTGATCAGAAGTTGTTCCTTGACCCCACTTCAACGTGACCCTTTATATCACAGTTCCTGGGTCTATTTTTTTCCCTGTCTTCTAAAATAGCTTAGCACATCACAGACACTGAATATGTATTTTACCAATGAACAAATATGATTCACTAGGGAATGTATTTGTTAATTAATAGATTTCCTAATGAGCATGAAATTGTGTTAAAGAGAGTATTCAGTATAGGAAAAGGCATGAGCTTTCCTATTAAAGACTGGGTTCAAATCTCCTCCCTGCCATTTAGTCTTTGTATAAGCAAAATATATAATGCTGCTGGACTTTTTCTACACAAAATTTGAAAACAATAGCTTTGTGAAAATGTTATTTAATAAATGAATGAAGTTGTACTTTATATGTGTAACACTATTTAGAACTTAATAAATTCTAATTTATTTATTTATTTTTTATATGCATGCTTAAAAATAACTAGTTGAGATATCTATATCTCAAGAGCTATCTCATGCAAGGGAAGTTTGGGGTAGCCAGTACATTCAGGAGAAATAAATATATACTTAACCGGATCCAATAATATTGAAAGATTTTGTCTAAAAGTCTTGTTTCTAGACAGTTATGAATATTGATCTTACAATACATATAGCACAATTTAGAGCCTTCAAAATACTTCAGTCACTTATTTTTTTCTATGTTGAAATCATAAAAGCCATTTGCTACTGCATGTTTGCCTACAGATTAAGAACAATTTAATGTACAACCTGTTTTATAAGAAATATGAAAATAATTAACTTTTCTCATTATATAAATGTAGACCACATAACTTGCTAATATCCTTTCAAACATACCCAATTTTTTCCAAAGATGATATATATCACAATAGTTCTACTTTTTTAAATTACAGAAAGAAATCTATTCTCATAACAGCAGACTTTGAATCTTCTCTCTCAGAGGGCATATCCTTCCTGTTCTGTATTGAACAATTAATGTCATTAGAGAATAGAGAATTAATAGCTCTCATTAAAAACATCTGGAGAATTTCAGTACTGCCATAACTGCTGCCAGCTTGTTCTGCCCAAGTAGAAATCAAGGTTATAGCCTTTACTCTTGCTTTAAAATTGCCTTCAAACAAGTTATGGTTCTCCAAATGAAAACTGTACTACCCAAAGATTCAAATTCAGTTGCCATTTAGGAGTTGAGTAAAACACTAGATTACTAATTTAGTTTAATTAATAATAAAATTATATTAAAATAACATCAATTAATGTAGAGAAACTATTACTGTTTATTTTCTGTAGTTAGAATGACAGAATGTTGAAGTCTTACTATTACCATTATTTCTAAGGATATTAAGAGAGATTGAGTTACGTTCCACTAATTGTGGTTCATACAGAACCTCTGTACAAAATCATGTAGTAATCTAATTCAGTAAGGCACAAGAGATAACACAAATTATAAGTTGTGTTGTTGGGCCATAGTTGTATGTTCTTGGTTCTTGGTGTTCTCTTGGCCGAAAAATGACCAGACACACCAAAGGCAAGGCAAGCAGGAAACAAAGTTTATTAAGGAAGGGCAAGGTAAGTTTACAGAGCAAGAATAAGACATAAGTTCACTGAGCAAGAGCAAGATACATTTGCCACAGACAATGAATGGGCCGCCCTGTCATAACAAAAGGACTCTGGTTATGGTCTGGGGTCTTGTTTTATAGTGTCTGTATTGGGCTCTCCTCGTGGTTTAGACATCACCTCTGAACCACTTTGATGGACAGTTAATGACATGATAATTAGCCTTAGGTTATTTTAGGTCACTTTCCAGATCCTAATATGCCTGGGCTGGGGAATTCCCTGCACTCTTTTGCAGATTGTCAGGGTGTTCTTCCTTTTTCCCAGGTGTGGCAGTTGCTTAGAGCAGGATTAAGATGGGGCAGCACCAAGATGGGTGCCCGCCTTTTTCACAAGGAGAGCCGGAATCCCTCACTGTCTACCAGTGTGAATTGATTTTCAGTTCTCAGTTACTTTAAAACCCTGTTAAAGAAAACAAGGTAGGTGAAAGAACATTTGAACAATATGTTTTATATTAAATACTAATTGATTTGTTAACTTTATTATTTTATATTCTGCCTTGATTCGGCAGGGGCAGAAAAATAGAGCTCATCTTGATAAAAATCTTTGGCATATTTTAATCAGGCATCAGATAAACTTTTCAAATCTGAAAGAGGCTAATGGAAATTATAATATATTATGAAAAAATAATGGAGGTGTAGTAGTGATCTCTTACATTTTAACAAGCTTGCTTTCTTTTTTAAAATTTTCTATTAATTGTTTTCTGTTTAAAAAATCTAAGTTTTTGATTTGTTAGTTGTCTTCAGAATGATGACTTTTTTAAACCATTTCATGCAGTTCCTTTTTAAATCTTCAACTTAAAATTTAGGCTACTTTAGATATTTTTCCAGAAAATCCCACTAATTATATGACTTGTACTTGACAAGATTCTTTCATTATTCTGAAGATAAATATAATTTTATAAATCCCAATGGTTAAAAATCATTTTCAAACACTAACATCTATTGAGCCACTTCTATGTGCTAAATGTAAGGGCTTTTCTTTTTCTCTTTTACATCTGCTTTTGTGTCTGACCATGATTACATACATTAATGGTTTAAAGAAGTATTTATTAACACATATATTTGATATTTCATTAAATATATTGGCTGATTAAAACAAAGTATGCCTAAGAACAAGTGAGAATGCCCCCAAATAGCTTACTATCCATTGAGGAAGCTAGAATTTATATATGTGAAATCATCACACACATGAAGAGTTAAATGTGAGCTGGCATTTTGAGGAGTCTTTATAAATAATAATGTGCATTCTATCAATATGATCATTGTTCCAAAGATCATACATTTCTTTTTAAAAGGACACGTGTTTTTGTAAGTAGTATTCAAGCAACAAAGCTGTCTCAGTTTTAATGTGTTGGCGCTCTCACTTCTTTCATGGATTTATAATTGAGATATTCTTTTGATCATTTAGCTTTTTCCTTAACTAATGCAGTTGCAAAGTTTGAAATTATGTACAAATTTTATTCTCGTCACCAATGTTTGTATGATATTTTATCTCTGAATATTAACTGTAATATGCTGGATGGCAAATGGCAGTGGAAAATAGTGGAAAACAACCTGAGTTTTGGGGTGTTGGGTCAGACAGCTTGAATTGATTCCAAGCTTTGCAATGTAATAACTCTAAGATTTTAGTCAAGACATCATAACTGTCTGTCAGTTTTCTCTTCTGTTAATCATAGTTAATAATATTACCTTTCACATGATATCATTGTGGGAATTAAATAAATTAATACAAGTTAAAAAAATTGGGAGAATGTCTATGGGTATATGATAGGAGCATATATGATAGGAGCATTAGCCATTAATTATAATATTAATATTATAAATTAAGTGGTATTGACCCCAAGCAGCAGAGAGTGTTTTCCCAGATAACACACATCCAAAGACATTATATTATTCCAAGGAAAGGAAATGTGACTTTCTTCTCTGAAGCAGGATAGTATGTGATTGATACAGAAATACAACCCATTACTTGAGCCATGTTAACACCATACTCTTAAGAGAATGTTTCCCAAAATAGGTCCTGCTAAATGCTAGTTTTTAAAGATATTCTGGAAAAAGGGTACTGGACCCAAATACACTTTGACAATGTTGCATATATATCATTCACTTGGAGAATCACTAATAATTGAACATGTAATAAGTTCTGAGTAAAAACTACAGTCAAGAAAAAGATTTAAACCCAGTAGGTCACAAAATTGTATTATTATAGCACTCAGGTATATATGTGTAAGATAGAGTGATTTATAAATATACTATAAAATTACTGTGGAACACAGTGTGGGAAATTTTACTCTGAGTCCACACAAATGTCTTGTTACATAGGATCAAAGGGTGACTATGAGATATTGATAGTTATGAAAAAGTCTCAATATGTTGAGAGTTTAATAAGCACCCCAAAGTTTGACTACTTATTAAAACTCTCCAAACATCTTAGGTCTGCAAAATTTTCCTAGAAAACTAACCTCTTAAATACTAGCTTTATTATTAGATTACTGGTGATTGCTGCTCCCCTTCAGGCTAGAAACACACTTAGAACAATCTTTCTAATGATTTCACTTCTTTTGCAGAAACTAAGAAATGCAGACATATATAAAATATAAGTAACTTTAAAATTGTAAAAGTTAACAAGTTTTGTGAAACTTTCAATTGCAGTAGAAGTTCAAGGAGTATACTCATTAATCTAAAGCAATTTTCTCACTTTTAAACTGTCATTTCTAGTGATTATTAAAAGCAGAATCAGTCATGAAAGCTAGTTTTTCTATAGTCAGTATATTTAGAATCTATGAATGTTTTTAATTATAGTGCTATTACTGTGTTAATATAGCTGAGAAGGAAAATGCTTAAGCAATTCATATTTAATCATCATTTTTATTTTATAATTTACTTGTATTTGTAGAGTTCATTAAGTTTATAAACAGGAGTTTTGGCTGAGTGTGATAGGAATACTAATTTGAGGAACAGATGATTTGTACATTGAGTTGCCCTTATAAAATCAGCACTCCAGTTTGCTTTGAGTTAGCAAACATTCTGTACTGTATGCAGTTCAAAATAGCTTAAATAAGCAGGGTAGAAAATACAGAATCAGAAT
This sequence comes from Varecia variegata, assembly GCA_028533085.1. Taxonomy (NCBI): domain Eukaryota; kingdom Metazoa; phylum Chordata; class Mammalia; order Primates; family Lemuridae; genus Varecia; species Varecia variegata. The sequence continues at coordinate 38,766,460 of CM052439.1, read as the reverse complement.
AGAGGTCAAAAATTTCAAGCCTGCTTCACAAAGGTAATATAATAATGAAAACCAAAGACCAATAATATGGTCACTAATGAAATTCAACAAGCATATTGGCAGATGATAAACTCAAAATTGCTCTTCTATATGCATCTGTGTTTGTTTTATTCTTTCTGAATTTTAAAGTCATTTTCTTGATATTTAACTATAGAAACAGCTAGATAAATTCCATCACTGTATGGTAATAGAAAAGCATTATCTCAAAATTATCGTCTTTTTATTAAAAGGAGTTTTATAAAACCTATCTAAAATATAATGCCACTAAAACTTAAGCAGTCTTCTGATATTTTAGCTTACTCATAGAAATAAAATGGGTATAAGGGAGCAGTTAAAAAGAAATTTTTATTCACCTTAGAGAGTTTTATGCTTTCCAGGCTTATCAAATATTTCAAGCTGACATTCTTTACTAGGATATATTTATGTATGGTATGGTAAAGGAGAGACAAAAGAATTACTACACCTTTCTTGATTGGTCATGTCACAACATGGTCACAATATCTAATTTAGATGTTTTAAGTTGACTATCTTTCTCATGAGACACATTCATGGCTTCTCTCCAAAACCTTCACATACTCGGGGTCTCTCGGCTTCACATATTTTGATCTTAATAACTCTATTAGGTTGGCTGTTTACTTTTTCATGATTTCCCATCAATTCAATGTTCACACTTCAGCTCAGTCTCCTGTGGTCCTATTCCTTGTCCAGATGGTTTTCTTAGACAGAATAACAAAACAAAACAAAACAAAACAAAACAAAACAAAACAAAAAAGTCTGTACTGGCTTTCTCTCCCATGCATGGCTTATATTTTTCACATTCAGGAATAGCAAGGACAATAGAACTGAAGTGCTAATATGCTGAAAAGAAAGGAATCTGAAAAAAATGAGCACAAGTGTCTCCTTACAATTTTCTTTTGAGACATTTGTCAAAAACCTCAGCTGAGTAGGGGAGGTCCTGATAACACCATAGACTTTTGCTTGAGACCAGTGAAGGGTAACATTCTAGAAGACAAGGGGTATTAGAAATAAACTAGGTTTGTTTAAGACTGACACAAAGTTTCCAATCATTTCATCCTTAGAACAAAGTTTGATCTGCTCTTACTCTGTCAATATGTGAGTAAATAAAATCATTTGAAAGAGAAGATTTCAGAGAACTGAAAATTATGACAAGAAACAAATGGAACATATAGAAATGAAGGATTAAATAACTCTAAATAAAAATGTAATCAATGAGATTATCAGATAATTAGGCACATGAGAAGAGAGGATTAGTTAGCTGTAATCGATGTTAATATAAATACAAAATCAAAGTGCAAAGAGAAAACAATAGAAAATACTGGAAAAAATCAAGAGAGATGAATAGAGCATGATGAAAAGATCCAATGTATATGTAAGGAATCTCAGAAGAGGAGAAAAAATAGGGAAAAGGCAATATTTGAAGAAATAATGACTGAAAATATTCTCAAACTGACACAAGACAAAGTCACAGATTCAGTAAGCTTTACAACTTGTAAGAATATAAATAAAGAACACCATACCTAGGAAATTTTGGTATACCATGAAAACAAAAGAAAAAGAAAATATTTAAAACATTTGGATAAAACCAATGTATTAACTTGGAAAAACAGCTGATTTTCCAACTGAAAAGATGTCATCAAAAAAAAAAAACTAGCTTTTTTCGCAACGGGTTTGCCGCCAGAACACAGGTGCCATGAAAACCACCCATAAAAGCCAAAATGGGGAAGGAAAAGACTCACATCAACATCGTCGTCATCGGACACGTAGATTCAGGCAAGTCCACCACCACTGGCCATCTGATCTACAAATGTGGTGGGATCGACAAAAGAACCATCGAAAAATTTGAGAAGGAGGCCGCTGAAATGGGAAAGGGCTCCTTCAAGTATGCCTGGGTCTTGGATAAACTGAAAGCTAAGTGTGAGCGTGGTATCACCACTGATATCTCCCTGTGGAAATTTGAGACCAGCAAATATTATGTGACTATTATTGATGCCCCAGGACACAGAGACTTTATCAAAAACATGATTACAGGCACATCTCAGGCTGATTGTGCTGTCCTGATTGTTGCTGCTGGTGTTGGTGAATTTGAAGCTGGTATCTCAAAGAATGGGCAGACCCGTGAGCATGCCCTTCTGCCTTACACACTAGGTGTGAAACAACTAATTGTTGGTGTTAACAAAATGGATTCCACTGAGCTGCCCTACAGCCAGAAGAGATAC
>CM052439.1:38741916-38763684 GCA_028533085.1 Varecia variegata | reverse complement strand
GGGAGGGGCATGGGCAATATACTTAACCAGAACGGTTGTACCCCCATAATAAGCTATAATAAATAAAAAAAAGAAAAAAAAAATAAATAAATAAATAAATAAAATATTCCCCAACTGACACCAACAGAACAGTTGGCATCAACTGCCTTACCACTTAGAACCAGCCAATTCTGGTTGAGACTGATAACTTGGGGCTTAAGGGTCATCGGATCAAGACTGTTCCACATTGCTCTGACTCCCCTCCCAGCCCTGCATTGTCTTTATAATCTCTAACTCTCCAACCCTTCCTCCTAACACACTTGTGTTTTGCGCTGAAGGCTCCATCTCCCCAATCTGCAATCTAAAAGCAGATTGCTTTTAGAAAATAAAGTTTTCCTTTTGCCTCTGCAGATCTTATTGACCTTTTATCAACAGCTACTAGTATATAATATCTTAACAATAAAGAGTGCTGTGTAAATAGTATACAGAAAGTCACCATAGTATGCTACCAATCATTGTACCAGTCTAAAATTATTTCAAATAGAAAGTTGAGAAAAATATTACTTCTGATGTTCACAAAATATAGAAACCATGAAACTAACATGGTTAGTTTATAATTATTAGTTTAATAATTAATATTATGATATTAATAACATAAGCAACTTATTAATATAATATCATAAAATTGTTCAAAATATATTTTATCATATTTGTGAAAATAAAATACATGGATATAGATATTTTAATTTATAATTAATTAACTTACATGATATAATTTTTATTATATTTTATTCATCATTAGGCAGAAAATATTTTCAATCGAATATGTATCAGATCTAAATTAATTTCCCTGTTGTATGTTTTCAATAAAGTTTCAGGAATAGGTTAAAAAATATGTCATGAAAGTCTTATAAATTCTTTCACTCCTGTTCTGAAATGTTCATATTGCTTTATATTGTTTTGAAATTTCTTCATAACCATTTATATAAACAAATGATATCAAGCTAAAACATACAGTGTTTGGCTTTCATAACTTTGTTATTTTAAAAAATCTCAGGACAGTTATTTCATGGAATAGCTCCCCATAAAGTTTTTCAGATGTTTCCTCACAGTAAATTCAAGTTATGCATATTGAAATATTTGGGAAAAAAACTAAAATTATTTTAGTTTTTCAAATGTTTGAAAAATATATTGAAAATATTTTAAAAAATATGCTGAAAGGATTGTGTGTTCTTTACATTGAACTTTTTCAGGTGACAGATAATCTTGATTTGTCCCCATACTGATATAGTTCTTTTTGATCACTTTGTCAGGTGTTATACAGTTACTCTCTTCCCCTTTATAATTAATAAGAATTTTGGAAATAGTATCTTTGAAAGTATATAAATATCTTGTCCCTCATAAAACTTTTTTTTTTTAATTTAACTTTTAATTTGTCTGTTTATGTGGGTGTCTTTCCAGCTTGGACTCATGATTTCTTATTTTAATCAATAAATTTTAATCTCTCACTACCACTGAGAACACGTTAAAGAACTGTTGTTATGCCTGTCAGCAGTTTTCTGTGGGTTACTTTTATTCTGTTCAGCATGGATTAAGAGTTTACCAAATAAATTAAGGTCAAACAGTAGTGATTTGGTATAACATTTTTCTATTACCCTTCTTATAAGTTACCTTTGATTACCTCCCCCTCCTCCCAAAAGTATCTGCCTTTTCCTTGTTTTTCCAATCTCGTAAGATTGCCAGAATTTCTACTGGCTTTTGGCCTGTTAAGCAACAGCTAATAGGCCCTCTCCCTGGATTTACCAAGAGTAGACAAATGCCTTCAGGGAAGAAGTCACCATAGAATATTTGCTTCTCTGCAGTTCTCTTCCCTGAGATCTTGGCCCCAAGTTGTTTGCCTTGACAATTCTACGTTGCATTTGAATAAATGTTTGATATTTTATCCAAATTTTCTACATGTTCTCAGCAGGAACATTGTTGTGCTGCAATCCACACCATAATAGGCCAAGGGTATTTTTGTTTAAGAAATATTTTGATAAATTATATTCTCTTGAAAGAAGTTTAGGTTTTTAAATTCAATGTTGTAAGTGAAAGATACATGCATATTCCTTACCTAAGAACTAATAAATATGAACATTAGTTCATGTATATGACAGCTCCACATATAAATGGAACCAGGAGGAGTTAACCAATTGAGGGACACATTTTCCTCAGAAAATGGTTTGTGTTATTACATTTCCAGACAAAGAAATGGATATTTGAGACTCTAGAATTTTACACTAAAACCTCTTTAATCCTATCCTTTAAAAACAGGTGTGCTCTAAGACTGGACATTGGAGAAATAAAACAAAATTAGCAATAATATGCCTATAATATTTAATTTTTGTCAACCCTCTAATCATATTAATTCAATTAATATAAATGGAAATCAAAGTGGGACAACTATTTCCAGAGACATATTGACCAAAATATTTATTATATGGATAATAGTAGCCAGAGATTATAAAATAATGCCATAATATTAACATTAAGGAGAGAGTGATGATTAAAATAACCAAATTCATCACCATCGCCTTCTGGTTCTCTATTCTTGAGACGTGATTTTCCATGTCTTTATAAAAGTTGCAATTGAGAAGGGATCTATAAGAATGTAAACCTCTTGATATTCAAGTGTATCAGGTAAAGATCTTTAAAATTCTGTTTTCAGTACAACAATTAAGGACATAAGCAAGTATAAATAGTAGTGTATTGATATATCAGGCATGGTGATTATAATAATATTTGTGTTGTTTTGGGATAATGAGAGCAATTGAAGTTCTGTGTGAAATTCATCTCCAAATTACCAGGTCTAGCTCACCTGCACCATAAACTAGAAAATATTTGAGTTATTAATAAAAATGTTACTTTATAAATTTTTATTTAAGAAATATTTCAGTTGAATAAAGGAATAAATACTGAATTATATTAAAAATTCTTAAGAATAGTAGTCCTTAAGGCCAGATAAATATGCAATTCTCGTTTATTTTTATACCAAGAGCAATAATATTATTCTAAATGGAATAACTTGCTAATACCTAATGAGAAAATTATAATCATACAAGGTTTTAAAAATCTGCTTCATAGAACTTTATTATGCATTTATATAACAAAAGGTACTAAGAGTTTACATTCATTTAAAAATATTGTTATAATTTCTAAGTAGTTAAGAAATTGCATGTTCATGTATTAACTTAAGAGAAGAAATAATTTAATAGTAAATATTGAATTAATAAATCACTACTTAATTAATTAAAAACAGTAAAGATAAATAAACATAAATATAGTATATCAATACAGTAAGAGTTTTCTTTCAGTAATACTACGTTTACCCAAAGCAGAATTTCTTGTCTTTTTTTATTAACAATCAGCCACACAGCTATATTTGCATTCATTTTTTTATACTTTACTTGTCAAATTTTTAAGTTTTTTTTGCATTTCATAGAGCAAAGCTAAAGACCATTTTTGTATGTGGCTCTAGATTGCTTTTACCACCAGGATGAAAATAGGACTTTTTGGACTCTTAAGAAGTGAGGTTTATTCTACATACATGCAGCATAATTATTCCCAAGGTGACAAAAGAACCAATATACTATTAGTCCTGAATTGAATAAAGAATTTACTAAATAATTTAGAATTCTCTTGGAGTATGTCTTCTGTCATCTGCCTTCACTGGGATCAAGACAATAGATTTCTGGCTTCTCTAGGTCATGAAAGTAGATATTAAGTAATCTTCCTTGTTTGGAACTCAAATATGCACCAAATTGACAAAAAAAAAATGACAGAATATGTGCCCTAATATTTTTGATTTCAAGATTCTCTCTCCAATTAAAGCATACATTATAGTATATAACTCATAGAGGAACTCATTTTTTGGAGACATAGAATTCAGGGTTAACACATCTAGTATATTAACATACACTTTTTCCACTTTTGTTTTTCTGAAATATAACACAAATAAACATATACCTTAGTTTAGTAAAATATTATAAAGATATTGCTTGCATAACCCCTAAAGAGGGCAAAGCATAGAAAAGCCAGAAGCAAACAGAAATATTTTATGTGCCTCTTCTCAATCGCAGCAGTTTCCCTATACATGAGAGGTAAACACTACACTGAACTAACTGAAGTAGGTCTACACGTGCGCACACCCCCCGCCCCCGCAAAGAGCGCAGGAGTCAGGGGAGACAGCGAGAGAGAAATGGGAGATTGTCCCCATCACCTTTTAAGCTCCTAGGATATACAGGAGCTAGTTATGACCAAAAAAAATCCCCATTTCACATAGCTCCATGGTTATGAATGAAAATTAACTTCTACCAATAAAATTTATTTTCAAAAAATGTGGATTCAAGAAGCTGAGGGAATCATAAACAGGCGGAACCCAAAGAAGTACATACTAAGACTCATCATAACTAAGTTTCTGAAATAAAGACAAAGAAATAATCTTGAAAGCAGCCAAGGAAAATTATGCCCTACCTATAGGTGAAAAAAATAATTTGAATAACAGAAATCACATGGTCTAGAAGAAAGTGGTATAAAAGTTTTTCACGTGCTGAAAGAACTATTTTTTTTTAAGGTAGGGAATTACTTTTTTTTTTAAATTTATTATAGCTTATTATGGGGGTACAATAGTTCTGGTTAAATATATTGCCCATGCCCCTCCCAACCCCCCGAGACTGAGCTTCAAGAGTGTCCATTCCCCAGACAGTGCACATCGCACTCATCATGTAGGTATACACCCATCCTCTCCCCCACCCCCGTGCCCCCGAGTCAAATCTTTAAGCGTGTCCATTCCCCAGACAGTGCGCATCACACTCATCATGTAGATATACACCCATCCCCTCCCCCCACCTCTGTCCGATACCCAATTGGTGAAAGAACTATTAAATGAATTCTACATACAGCAAAAATATTCTTCAGAAATGAAGGGAAAAGGAAGACTTTGTCAGATGAAAAAAAATTAAAAGAATTTTTTGCCAGTATATTTACCCTAAAAGAATGGCTAAATAAGATACCTAAACATAAAGGAAATGACAACAGAAGAAATCTTGGAACATTAGGGAAAAAGAAGATGGTAAGCAAAATCAAGGAAAAATGCTACAGGCTTTGCTTTTTCTCTTGTGCTTTTAAAATTATATTAGATGGTTGAGACAAAAATCATAACACTATCCAATGTGGTTTGAAATGTATGGAGAGGAAATATGTAAGGCATCTGTACTATAAATAGGGGAGGGTAAAGGAACAAAAAGAGAGGTATTATGTATTACTATACTTCAGTCAAATTCATCAAATAATGACAGTACTAAACCGTGACAAAAACAGCAGAACACACAATCTTCCTTAACACCCACAGAACATTTACCAAAATAAAAGATATTCTAAGCCATAAAAAAATCTCAAAATTTTAAAAGAGTTGAAATAATATCCACCCACAATTGATTCAAACTAGAAATCAATAAGAGAAAAATAACAAAAAACCTCCAATAACATGGAAATTAAACACCACACTTCTAAACAATCCATGGGTTAAACAGGAAATCTCAAGAAAATCAAATTATACATTCAACTGTATTAAATGATAATACAATATCAAAATTAAAAATTAGATCAACTGCATAAACTAAAAATCTTCTGTACAACAAAGGAAACAGTTAACAAAATGAAGATACAAATTGCAGAATAGGAGAAAATATTTGCAAGCCAAATCTGATAAGGAATTAATCTCAAAATATGTAAGGAACTCCTACAACTCTATGGCAAAGCAATCAAAGAACCTGATTTAAAATTTAGCAAAAGACTTGACTGGACATTTCTCCAAAGAAGACATAAATATCCAATAGGATTATGAAAAGATGTTCTATATCACTACTTTACAAGGCAATGCAAATCAAATCCACAGTGAGATATCATCCCACACCTGTTAGGATGTCTATTACAAAATAAGTTAATAAATAAGTAATGATGGGGGAAAATATTTGCATGCTATACATTTGACAAAGGGCTAATAACTAGAATCTATATAAAACTCAGGAAAATCAGTAAGAAATAACCCTATTAAAAAGTGGGCAAAGGATGCGAACAGCAACTTTTCAAAAGAAGATAGACTAATGGCCAAGAAACATATGAAGAAATGCTCAACATCCCTAATCATCAGGGAAATGCAAATCAAAACCACAATGAGATATCACTTAACTCCAGTGACAATAGCTTTTATCAAAAAGTCCCAAAATAACAAATGTGGCATGGATGCAGAGAGATAGGAATTCTCATACACTGCTGGTAGAACTACAAACTAGTACAAATGCTATGGAAAGTAATATGGAGATACCTCAAAGAACTAAAAGTAGAACCACCATTTGATCCAGCAATGCCACTACAGAGTATTTACCCAAAGGAAAAAAAGGCATTCTATAATAAAGACACTCGAATGTTTATAGCAGCACAATTCACAATTGCAAAGATGTAGAAACAACCCAAGTGCCCATCAATACATGAGTGGATTAATAAAATGTGATATATGTATACCATGGAGTACTACTAGGCCACAAAAAACAATGGTGATCTAGCACCTCTTGTATTATCCTGGATGGAACTGAAGCCCATTCTACTAAGTGAAGTATCACAAGAATGGAAAAACAAGCACCACATGTGCTCACTATCAAATTGGTACTAATTGATTAACACTTATGTGCACAAATGAAAGTAACATTCATTAGGGATCGGCAGGTGAGAGCAATACACAGATTTTCACACACTGGTCATTCTAATAAATCTAACTGCATGCTTCTTAGCCAGACCACTTTGTTCCTAATATTCTAGTCTTTCTTCTTCCAGGCTCCTGACCAATCAAGATAAGACATTTGCTACTGTACATATATTCTTACCTGGTGAGCTGTCCAAATTTCTGCCTATTGAGAAGATCCTCCTTCACTGCTATCTTTTAGGGCCTGCCTGAGTGGGGCAGTAGTGCAACAGCTGTTTATATTGAGTCTGCATTCACATTGTGGGCTGATTAATCCATGAACCAAGCTAGGTCACATTTCTCTACCTGCTCATTATAATAACTTTCTATTTGACCATAGGTACCATAAGTATCAGCTGAGTGAGAAGCACTGTTTTAAAAGTGGTGAATGAAATGCAACTTAGCAAACTACTCAAATATTATAGCTTACTTTTGCCCTCTGATCTAAGCCATGCTCAATTGCAGATGTACCATTTCTAACCACTGATACATTTTTTTGCCCTCCTCCCCCTCAATCGTAATTACTCAGAGAAAGCATACTTGGTATTGCAGATTTATTGAGATTGATAAATTCCACCTTCACAGGAGTGCTGCTATGTAATTATAATATTCCCTGGACCTTGTCCTCAGTGATTTCTGCCTCCATCTAAAGGAGATGAGAGTGCCTCTTACCCTGGCTTGGAGGCTACCAGGTTTTCACATTCTGATTTAAGTTGGAGATTATTCACCCTCAAATATTGGTTGTCTTTTCTTTAGTACACCAATAACTTCCAACAGTAGTCCTTCTATCCATTTTTCCATAATAATTACTATTTGTTCTGAACTTCTCAGAAGTCTGAGATACTGTACTTGCCAGTGCATTTTTTTTAACCAGTAAACCATACCAACCCAGTTCATCACTGGGTTGAACCGGGTGAAAGGTTTAACAATTTCACTGTCACATGGTGTCATGATCTGTGCTCCTCCTTTAACCAATGAGTGATTGGGTGTTCCTTGCAGTTGGTGATGCCTATGGTGATGCTGTACCATGGCAAATCCCAGGCACAAAAGATATACTTGGAAATATAAGTAAGGTACCTCCTTAAAGCATAGTATTCCTAAGGTTCAGGGCCCATGGCAGAAAGTGTTGCTTGCTCAGGTATAAGGATGGTGCTGTATTCAACTTTAGTGAACACAAATAGTTCCCCTTTGTGTGTGTACTAATTTACATTCCTACTAACAATGTATAAGAATTCAAATTGCTCAAAATACTTGTCAGCCACTTTTTCATTTTAGCCATTATTTTATATTTATGATGATATCAATTTTTAGTTTTACTTTTTATTTTTCTGATGGCTGTTAAATAATTTAGCATTTTTTCAAAATTTTTTAACCATTTAAATATTCATTTTTGTGAAGCACCCACTCTTATATTGAATTGTATGCCTTTTTATTATTAATTTTTAGGAGGTTTATATTCTACATGTAAGTTCTTTGTCCTTTGAGTAGGATTCCTTAATTTTAATGTACCCTATTTTTATCTTTTATTGGTCTTTATCAATTTTATTTCTTAAGTTTGATTATAATATTATTGTCTAGACCAAATCATGAAACTATATTACATGCTTTTCCTAAAATCTTTATCGTTTTACCTTTCACAATTAGGTCAACTTTGTATCTTTTCATTCTCATCTGGTTTTCATTGCTTCTTTTGAGAAGGGAAAATTCTTATTGTTCCTCTGAAGTTAAACTGTTAAGCCTTCTGACTCTGGCCACTCAGTTTTTCTAGCAGTGTTAAGGTATGCTTAGTGTAGTTATCCTTGAATTTATCTCTCTTGGCATTTGTAGGGATTCTAGAATCTTTGTAATAGGTATGATGTCTTTTCTCAGTTTGGGAGTATGGATGTATTTTCAATCCTTTTCTAATATTGCTTCTGAAATGTCACAGAGTTTTAAGAATATTTTATACAACTCTCTTGCTATTTTCTTCAGGAAGTAGATTTTATGAAAGGAAAAACTCTTTCTTCTCTCTCAAAGATTATGTTTTGAATTGTTCTTTTTACAACTCTTCTTTCTTCTGAATATTTTGTTATAATAACCCACCACAGGTACAGGATTAATGTATGGGTGAGTTGTGGCCATAGATATTTAAATATTTTCAGCAGTAGAATGATGTTCTCAGCACTGCATCTTAAAAATAATACTTTTCCTGTAATATTAAGAAAATAATAAAGATGTATTAATCACTGACATCAGGGAGAACACTCAAAATGGTTCCCCTTAATCAGAGAAGTGATGATTGAGGTCTATATTTAAGGGGAAAGGAGAGGAGGGATCAGATAGGGAAAAAATTTATAAACTTCAATATTGATCCAAATCCAAAATAATCCTTTATCATTTGTGATGAGGACATGGTCTCTTTATTCCATACAAAGATTAAAATTTTTCTAGGATAAATTATTAAAATTAAAACTATTATCAGTGAAATTTTTACCATAAGAATATGGAGTAGACCATTATTCTTATAAATATTCCTTACAGCAGCACAAACACACTGATTTGCCTGTGTTATGAGTTTTCACATTTAAATAACATTGCCAGTGTAAGAATATTATATGTTATTCTTTATTTTAATCACTGAGTAGTGCTACAATTGGTGGCATTTCTGTCAAAACATTGCAAAGCATAAGCCAAAATAAATAAATAAAACAAAATAAAATAAATAACACATTCCCCAGGCACTAAAGAGTAAGCTGAAAGAGGAAAGTCTGTTTTCAGTGAATCATGACAGACCACAGCAGGATTCTTCGTGGGAAATGCTACGAAGCATATTTCAATGGAAGCAAAGAACTTTAATAGGAATTCCATTTACACATAAATGTATACTGTGTGATAATCTCAAGTCTATTTATTCAACAGCTGGATCTCAGGATTAGAATGAAGCTGACAGGAGCATAGTGAATTATGTTCCTACAGAGTAAGAAAAATCCTATTAACCTTTAATGACCTATTTTTCTTAGGCTTTTAGTTTAAAACTCTGACATAACCTACTGGTTATTTTGTTTTGTTTTATGGATTAGACTCATAGTGTACAAAATGATTTGTATTTAATATATATTTTATTAATAATTGTCATTTTAATTTACACAGTGAGTCCAAGGCCAGGGTAGGTGTTTAGAGACTAATTTTGAAGTGACAGAGAGAAACCTAAGGGATAATGTATGCAAAACAGGAAAGTCTTGGATGCCATCAAAATTCACAGCAGTGTACACATCAAAATTAAATTTCAGTGTTACAGTACTTCCTGTACCACTCAATACTGCCTTCGTTCATCTATCTGCATAGCTGTCATATTACAACAACAACAAAGCATTTTATGACTAATGGGCTATGTTATTAGTTTAATATTATTTAATTATTGTCTGGTCACTTAGAGACTCACCTTATTGGAAAGGAAATGGTGATTACCACAACTAACAACTCCCTTGGCTCACAATTTATTCAGGACACTAACTACCTCATGAAGGTATTACTTTGATATTTTATATGTAGGAAGGACTTAAACATTTTATTAGTGAATTTTCTGCTATATACAATAAAGTTCAAATGTTTCTTTTCCAAATTTTGGAATGGTGAGTCATAAGTTTTTCTCCACTTGATTACTTATATGTATTAGTCACATTACCATTTAAAAAAAAATAACAATACTCATTGTGTTCCAGATACTGTGCTAAATGTTTGTTATGTGTTAGTTAGTTCATATAAAACATGGCTCATGCCTTAAAAGAAATGCCTTAATAAAAAAAGTAGAAAATGAAGTAAAATAGTTAGAATTTAAAGACATATTATGACAATTTTGTAATTGCCATAATAGCAGAACAAGCTTGAAGTATAATAAAAAAGATATTAAGTAAGAAGAATATTCTGGGTATAGTGCCCAGGGTAGCTTTATAAAAATGATGAGGTTTAAACTGGACCATGAAGAATGGATGTGTTTTTAAGAGATAGTGAGGAAAGATTAGGGATGGTTTGGTCTTCATACAAATTAAATTTTAGGTACTTCCAGATCACTTGAATTAGGAAGCTGATATTTAAGCCTAGATTTTAAAGATTGAGAATTATCAATAAGGGATGCTAGTAGGAGAAATGGAAAGAAGGAATATTGAGTAATAAGAAAATATAGAGAAATAAGAAAATATAGAGTAATAAGAAAATATAGAGAAAAAACTTAGTCTTTGGGAAGACATCTCAATGAACATAAGGAGGAAGTTAGCTGATGGAAGGGGAAACCCCATACATCAGCAAGAGAGAAGAAAATCTGGAAACTGAAGTATCATTGAATGTAAACAATTCAAAGTGAGTTGGGCAGTGAAAAGCTGAAGCAAGGTCAAGTAAGATTCAGCAGGGCTTTGATAATTAGGAGGGCATGGATGATTATGAAATAGTGAAGTCAGAGAGTAAAGGATTAAAGAGTGACAATGGCCAATTTCTGTTTAATGTATTTAACATCTTATTGTTTCATACCCTTACAAGCCAACAATGTTCACGATTCTTGAAACTAATTTAAATCCAAGAAGATCCAAAGACTTCTTAAATTGATTCTACTGAAATAGTAATAGTTCACACATACTGATCTACTATTCCAAGTACTGCTCTAAGAACTTTATGAGTATTAATTTATTCATTCTTTACAATAGCACTATTATTACCATTTTTAGGTAAGCAAACTAAGGAACAGGGGGGCATTAGGTAATTGGCCTAACATCAGAAAGATACTAAGCAGAAGAGCCAGGAAAGCAAGAACATCTGACTCCAGACTGTGAATTTAAGCATCAAACTATGTTTTTTGTTGTTACTATGATTTTTGTTTTTGTCCTGGTGTTATTGTTGGCTAGATCACAAAATTTATTGTGTGCTACTACCTAACCAAATCACTAATTTGATAGTGATTGTATATAAAGTTAACCAGTAGATTTGGAAAATAAAAAGGCCAATCAAGTAAATGACTGAAATTAGCAGAGAGCTATTAACAAATCCACTTAAAGCAGAAAAAAAATTTTCTTTAATTTGTTTACAGCAGAGACCACAAGAGAGAACAATATAAAGGAGGGAGAAGAGAGGTGTTTCTATATTCTAGGGTAACTTCCTGAAAAAACAAATGCTAAAGCACAGTTATAGTAGTCCCCTTTATCCATGGGGGATATGTTCTAAGAACGTATATTTCAGTGGATGCCTGAAACCTTGGATAGCACTGAATCCTATATATATTAATATGATGTTTTTTCCTATACACGTATACATAAGATAAAGTTTAACTTATAAATTAGGCACAACAAAAGATTAACAATAACTAATAATAAAATAGAACAATTATAACAATATTATTAACAAAAGTTATGTAAACATGGTCTCTTTTTATCTCTCTCTGTCTCTGTCTCTTAAACTATCTCTGTACTATACCATGGGTTACTGAAACCTCAGAAAGTAAAACCTGAAATAAGGGGGAACTACAGTATTTCTTAAATTGATTAGATTAAAACTCCATTTTACTACTAAAATGCCTTTGAATAATTGGAAGTGAAAGTCACATAGAGAAAAAAGAAAATTATAGTTTCAACATTATGCATTTGTCATGGTCATAAATTGATATTAAGAGCATACAAAGACTACTTAATTGAATACAACTGGCCTTGCTCATGAAACATTATTCTAGTAAAAATTTATCATATCTTACAATGGAACATCTGGCAGGCTACATGGCATTTATTAAATTTGTTTTTTTCTAATATAAGGCATGCCAAAGCTTCAGCTTAATGAACATTGATGGCTGATGCCAATCATTTGTTCTATGACAGCCCAGATATACATATTTATTTGAATGATTTGGGGCTATGTGGCATAGAACAATGTCATTGGAGTCAAAACTGAATCAAGAAAAATAAATTATATGCACATCCTAATTTTCAGAGAAAGGAATTATAGCCACTTGGAACTGCTTTACTGATATAACCTCATTCCATATGTAATGAAAAATACCAGAATAAGAAAATAGGAAGCAAATAATTGACAAAGGAAGCCCCTATATAATTAAAAACTGTGGAAACCTGGCCTTGGCACTGCTTGGTGTCCTTCAGACATGCTTGCACAAAGCAAGAATGTACAGAGTGACAGTTAATTACATCTCTGTCTTTTATCTGTACCCAAATTGTAATCAGCTAACACAAAACTATCTCTTTTGCCCTATTATCATATAATAATCCTTCTTACCTGTGGGGACTATGTTCCAAGACCCCCAATGAATGCCTAATACTGCGGATAGTACCAAACCCTATGTACATTGTTTTTTCCTACACACATGCCTATCATAAAGTTTAATTTATAAGTTAGGCACACCAAGAGAATACCAACAATAACTCATAATAAAATAGAAAAATTATAATAGCATACTGTAATAAAGGTTATGTGAATAAGATCTGTCACACAATATTTTATTGTACTGTATTTGCATTTCTTCTTGTGATGCTGTGAGATGATAAAATGCCTACAGGATGAGATGCAATAAGGTGAATCAATTAGGCATTGTGACACAGCATTAAGCTACTACTGACTTTTTGACAGTATGTCAGAAGGAGGATCATCTCCTTTGGGTGAACTGCATCAATGAGGCTTGACGATATCTACAGTTGAGATGTCAGGAACAGATGATTTCTGGAATTCTATTTTTAATATTTAATACTATTAGAATACTCTTTCTTGTATAAACAAATTAGGTCTCCACTTCTTTTTTCCATTTTTTTATTTTTAATTTTTATGGAAACGTAATAGCTAAACATATTTATAGTCTACATGTGCTATTTTCATACAAGTATACAACGGGTAATGATAAAATTGGGGTAGCTGGGGTACCCATCACCTCAAACATTTATCATTTCTTTGTGTAGGTTCACTTCTTTATAATATTTTCTCCATAACCTTTCCTTTACTGAGCATGCATATTATCTTTGAGGCCAATTTTGTTACAACTCTTGGAGGGTGGGAGGGAAGACTGCACTTTATTTTACACATATTTTAACTCAACAGAGAAAGATCAAGGTTGACTTGAGAACTCCTCTTGATGTCTGTCATTCTTCCTTTGGAGGTTCCACCTTACTTTATACCAAATGTGAAGATTCATCTGGATTTCCTATTAAATATAATGTTGTCTGTAAATTTAAGCAGGACTATAATTTTGCTTTTGAAATTATTGGCTATAAAATTTTCATTTAAGATCAGCTAGGGCTTATTTTTGAAGATTATCTAGCATGTTCAGGATTTTTACAAAGTTTGAAAATTTAACCTTCAAATTTTTTTCTAAATACGGTATTTAGCCTCTCAGCCACTATTTTCTGCTGTGTTTCATGAGGTCTCCACTGTGAATGGACAGTTTATAAGTCAGCCAAACAAATTGGGGGGACATTTTGGAGATCTTGTGGCATATTTCTCAGAGTTCCTACCACTTTTCAATCCAAACTCTGACCTTGGCTTCTATAGTACAAAAATATTGCCTTCTAATTTTTGGACTCCTTTTCAGTAAACTTGCAGCTATAAAAAAATTGCCCTCAGCAAAAATCCAAGATGAGTGTAGTCTTCCCTCATATTTCCCTTTTCTCAAATATCGTAATCCCTCAACTCCTGCTTAAGTTGATGCTCTTTCAATGTCTTTAAATAGTATTTTAACAATATTAACATCCTCTCCAACATTTATAATTATTTCAGAAGGAGGATTAGTCCAACAGGCAAAACTAGAAATCGTGTGTGTGTGTGTGTGTGTGTGTGTGTGTGTGTCTGTTTCTACTTAAAAACCTCTCATCTTCTCTTCAGGTGAACAATGTTTTCAAGATCCACTCTATACATCACATTATGTGTAAATCCTTCAGTAACCTCTACAGGACAGCTTTGAATACTGTCTTATTTTGCTTATATTCTATCATACTTTGTCACTATCATAGGATCTCCCACACCATATTATTTTTCTTTCATATGTCTATTCACCTGATTTTAGCAAATGTGTTATTAACCTTTGTATCATTGGCAACTTGCTCAGTTCCCAACACCCATAGATGACCAAAAGTAGTTTGAATAAACAAATAATAAGTTTTCAAATTTGTATTTGTTACAATCATCAAAATATTTGAGAAAAATTTATGTATGCTTTCAACAAAATAATTTAGTAGTTTTGATCTCATGGTAACATGAATCAAAAGAAAAGACAAAGAAAGGTATACTATTTGAAAATCAATTTGAAATAAATTTGGTATCTAAAAATATATTAAGAGGCTTACTGTATAATTATGTTTGTGTTATAAACTCCACAATATTTTTCAAATATAGTTTTTTAAAGTTACTTTAGGATACCACTTTACTAAACACTTTAAGAATATAGTAATGTATCAGATAATAAGAGGATAAGATAAATTATTGAATATTTTATAATCTTAGAGGAAATATAAAATATATGCTACTCTTATTACCAACAGCAATATCTGACAATGACTATTTTTAACTTGAAAGATAAATACTACATAAAGTTATTTAATTATTTTTATATTTAAATAAATAGCAGCATTCAGTTTTGGTATAGTAGTGAATAATTCAAGTGCATTTTGTTTGACATACTAAATTGATCCTAATAGGAAAAAAAAGCACATTGGAACATACATAACTGACTGAGCATAATGAGAAAGTAGGTTATGAAATAAAATGCTTAATGAAAGTATCAGAAAACAAAAAAAAAAGGCTTTTGAGAAAACAATAAGAATGGATAAAATGTTCCCAGCAGGAAAAGGAGTAAATGATATTACAGGGAGAGAGAAATGCATGTAAAAAGGCATAGAGTTGGGGGTGGAGTCATACTACAGGTAAGCACATATTTTGGAAAGGGTAGAGAGAAAAAAGGCTGAAAGTGGGCATGAATTATATTTGTCTTTCTAAAATCTCATAGAATACATAACAAAGGAATAATGTGAAAAAAAATTAAAGACAGAGGATTTATCCAGGAAAAGAAAATGGAGAAAATAGAATGAAACAAAGTGTTAAATAGCAAATATGGGAAAATTTCTGACATCTAGAGGAAACATGTATTCCATATGGAAAGGTCTCTCTGAATAACGCAAAATTTAAAAAAAAAGGAAATTATTTTTATCTTAGAATTCAATTCTCAAGCAAATTACCAATCACATGTTACAGTGGAATAAAGTCTTTGGTATTCAAAAATGTATTACCTATATAAACTTTATTATAATGGGACATTATTTAAAATATATACTTTAGAAAAACAGGGAAGTAAATCAACAAGAGGAAACAAGGGGTTGAACCTGGGAGAGATATGACATCTAGTTCCAGAGGGCCAACAAAGCAGATATTAGAGAAGAATTAGGGACTGCAATCTTTAGGAAGTATGGCTATTTAATAGAATAGATAAAAGTATTTAAACTTTGAAAACTCTTTATAGAGTAAAAATAACTGATGAAGTGTGAAAAAAATCCTTTTAAGTTTTACTTAGAATCTCTTTTTTAAGAAACATTGGTCTGAGAATATTGGATCCATGGATAATTAAATCCTATATTAGCAAATTCATTATAAATTAACATATCTGGTAATAATTACACAAAAGCTACATTTTGGTTTTCAACATTCAGTGTCATAAAACAAATTATGGGAGATTTGAAATATGATAATGATAAAAAGTTCATTCCATGGAAGATCTTATTTCGTTTTAGTGGGTGAAAAAATACTATGGAAATTTCATGGCAAATTTAGATTATGGCTACTACTTGTATTAGATATGTACAATAAACATCTATTGAGGCTTTCTTCACAGATTAACATAATGCCTCTTTGGCATATTCTGCTATGTGATAAAATGGTTTATAAAATGGTTTATAATCCAAGAACCCATTGTCTACATATTTCCTTTGATAAAAAACAACCAAACAAAATCTACCTGATAAAGCATTATACTAGTTAAGCTTAAAGTGCTTGTAAATCTCTTCAAATATTTTTAACGATTATCTTATTAACACAACATGGCTTTTTAGTTCAAGAAAAGCATACATATACATGCATATATATGTATTTTAGACAATATAGTCTAGAATCATTCCTCAGTGCATTCATCTCATAACCTTAGTTTTCCAGCCTATATTTTGTTATCTATATACCAATAACTGATTTGTCATAAACAGGAAAGTAATTGCAACAGTGGTTTTTCTTGGCATTTTTTCATTCAAGCATGTCAAGATCAGCATACATGGTTTTTCATTAGCTCACAGCACAAATGGTTGACAATTTGGGGATCTGTATAGCACTTTTTGCTAAATTTCATTATTTGATCTGGCTTGACATAAGTAAGGTTGTCATACTAGTGTGCTGACAAGCTGACAAACCCTGCTTCTGCTCTTACAACTTTTTAATCAACATCATAGTTGATATTCACCTGGTGTTCCTCAGCTGAGTACCACAGGAGGGCACACCATTCATTATAGTTAACTAAGAAATCACTATGATGACTCAGACAAACATTAGAAGTGATGTGCTGATGGTAGCAAGCTATGATTTGGTCCAGATTTAGAAAAAATCTGTGCCATTTTTCCTCTTATGGAATATGTATGTGTGGCAATAAGCATTTAGTTATTTGTCACAGTATTTCTGTCTACTATTTTTCTGTTGTATTTAGTTTTATTCTCCTATTTTATCACTTTAGATATGCCATTGTTGTAATTTCATATTGAAAGACCAAAATTATGAAGCTCATTAAAGAAAATCTCAGTAAAACATTTATGTAACAGAAATGAAATTTGAATAACCTCATGGTATTTGCAAATTCTACCTATGCAAATAGACAAAATAAGGCAGTGAAAGTTTCTACATTTAGATCTCAGACAACACTGAACTGTTTTTAAGTAATCATTTGATAATACTGCCAATTTTCCTAAAATTAAGCTGCATTGCTTTCATTGTGCTTTGGAGGAAAAATATGTGAATGTGAGAAAATAACGAATATTAAATTGCAACACAAGATGAGGTTTTGCAAAAGTTTTGCGAACTTTTGACCCTGACATCATTAACAGTGATTTTGAATTTCAATTTAAGTTAAATAATCTTTTTCTGCCATTCTTTCTCTACAAGATATTTTAAATAACAACATACAGCAACCCACCTTCTCATCTTTGCAGAATTTCAAAAGAATAAAAAGAAAAGAGAAAAACAGCCTTATTTATTTATGTATATACTCATTGGGGATTGTTCTTCAAATTTTTAAACAATTAACTTTACTAAATTTCTAATATTGGGTTTTCTTTTATACATTGATACATTGTCTTCTTTATTTTTTAATACTGGATTTTCTTTCATTCATTGTCTTATGTCCAAAATTTATTTGAACTGCAATGCTATGACAAAAAATTCATTTTTTAAATACTTTAGTCAGTCTTATCCTCAATTTTGCATTTTTAAACTTGAGCTGAATCTTGAAAGATAGTTTAAAAATTGTGCAGGAAGAGCAAAAAGGAAAAAGCTTCCAGGGGAAAAAGCAGATAAATATTAAGCGCAGATGGATATCAAGAATAAAATTGAATGAAATATATAAATTTTCAGAATCAAAATAGGATTTTTTCCAGAATTAATTCATTTTCATATGTATATATCATTTCTAATCCCACATTATTTAATTTGATGAATTATTTTCCTATTGTTCTTTTTCATAGCTATTTTAGTTATTCATACATAGCATAGCTTCTACTATACTAATTATATTTTAGTACTGAATTATTGGGAAGGCACTGTCCCAAGCACTGAAAGGTAGCACAAATGTAAAGGTAAAAATTGCATTATTCTCATCATCAAGTTCCTTACAATCTAACCATTGAGGTAACTGGCTATTTTCTCTATTATTGATTCTTGGCACTTGTTGGGTTCTCCCAGTTTCAATTGTTCTTTAAAGCCAATAATCTCTACCTCAGTAAGAATCAGAAATGGTCTTTAAAATAGGAGTTCAATAATGTAATGAATGAATGGTACAACTATTTACAACAGGCATTTCCTCTCTTGTCAGAGTTAATCAAGGCATTATGAACTGTAATTTTTGGAGTGTCCACCAAGGGTAATGTCATTCTGCCCATAATTGTTTAAAATTTAACATAAGTTAAAACTAAATGAATGAAGCTGATGTTTTTATATGGGTTATGCTTATTTGAATATGTAATCAACACATTTTTATTATATATAATTAACAAACCACACTCATCACTTTTATTTCAAGTCCCGGAAAAACTGGTAACTTCTTACAAAGGACTGGCTTTTTCATATGCAATCATCCCACATGTAACTTGTTGGGAGGGCAAAATATTTTTAACTCAATTTTGGAATAGCCATACACATTGTAAAAATACTTCCCTATATATAATTTGAAAATATTGATATGTCATTTTCAATTTTCCATGAACTTTTATTAATATTTCTTATGGGGCTCTCTCGAATCTTTGTGTATGCCAACAGTCACTGTTGACCAAAAAGGTGTGGGTTGTTTGTGCCTGCTCTAGTTTCTTCAGTGCATATACAGTTTCTGGCTAACCTAAGACATGGGAAGGGCTTATCAATTTCTCTACACCTATGCCATTCCTAGAACTGCCTCTTAAATTTCCCAGTTAGTCCATCAGTCTGTTGCTTCAGCCAAATAGAACCACGATCTTATACTAGTAGAGTCAATATCCCCCCTGTTTTCTTGCCACTAAGATCACCACTTTAACTGACAATGCTCCAAATCAAATAAGTTTTTCCCAGTGGCAGCAGCGAAACAGCTAGTGTCAGATCCTGCCTCACCCCATACAACTACCAGGCTGACAAAACCAGGTGGGGATGGGAGCCAGTGTGCTTACTAGAATTTCAGAAGTAACCCAGAATTTATTAGAGACTTAGTGGCCAGCTAAATGGTACAAATGATGAACTTAACCATATCAAAAATCACATTAAATTGAGATAGTATATATACTTCAATTAAAAAGGCAGATATTGTCAAATTGAATAAAACAGCAAGCTCCAATGATATGCTGCCTACTAGAAACATTGTTTATAATAAAGACACAAATAGATTCAAAAATTGCCAAGGTATACTGTGCTAACTCTAATCTAAGATGAAATGGTGATATTAATACCAGAAATACATGTTTTAGACCAAATATTGTTTTAAAAAAGACCGAACATGATTTAATAATGATAAAATAGTCAACTAATCAAGAGAATATGACAATCTCAAATAACTATGCACCTAATGACAAAGATTTGAAATATATGAATCAAAAACTGATAGAACTACAAGAAGAAAGAGACAAATCCATAAATTATAGACTTTAATGCCCTTCTCTCAATAATTGGTAAAACAAGTATAAAGAAAATCAGTAAAAATATATAAGGCTTAAATAACAGTATAAACCAATTTGTTTTAATTGTCATCATCATTATTCAATTTTAACCATTAATAACTTGATATAACCCAGTAATTATACCCAAATTCTCCCATCCAAGTACTAACCAGGCCCAACCCTGCTTAGCTTCCGAGATCAGACGAGATCGGGCGCGTTCAGGGTGGTATGGCCGTAGACTATACCCAAATTCTCTGAGGATTACTTTTCTACTGTAAAATTAATATTTTTTTCTCTGTAATTATTAACTGTTTTTAGTGAGATATGTTGGGACAAAGTAATTATCCTTTTTTACATAATACTTCTACCAACTAATTTTCTCACACGTTGATGATAAAAAAATAAAAAAGCTATTATTATTACTGTGGTATATAGGCCATGGTGAGTTTCTGTTTTCTTCATTCTTTGTATACTTTTTTCATGTTTACATTTACTAATTGGAATTCAAATTTTAGGAAGAGTTCATCTATATTCCTCATTGATTTTTTTATTCAATCACTTATTTATTTATATCATTATGGAGTTATAGATATTTTTGTTTTTTTCTCTGAGTTCTAATCCATTGCTTTATTTATTTTATTGTATAAATTGTACCAGATTTGGCCACTAGGGGCCACTTCCAGTTGGCATCTGTGTTCTATTTAAATGTTTCTGTTATAATCCCAATACCCTAATATTAAAAGTTTAAGAGTGGTTTTTATCTATTTTTTAAAAAAATTTCAATTTTAAAAGATAAAAATTGTCTTAAATTTTTAAATAAATCTTCATAAACCATTTTTTTTTTTTTTTACAAAACTATTACATCTTGTAGAAATAGGTACCCTTCAATATAAACTAATGGGATATATCATCTACTTTATGTGACAGCCTGCATGTAGTTACTGTGTTAATCCCTGGACACAATTATCTCTAAATAATAGAGATTCAATGTAAAATTAAATTTTAAATTCATAAGAAGAATAAGTTTATCAATAGCAAACACATGTTAACATATATAGGCTTTTTCAAAGATTCCTGTATCTTCATTTAAATTGCACAACTGTAATTTGTTTCAATATGATTATTTCATTTCTTATGTACTCTGGGACCTAAGAGAGTTTTAATATTGCTTATGCACAATTTTGGTGCCTTTTAACTTTTATTAAAGAAGCTTAATTAAATGCAAATAAAAATTCCTGATTAAGGATTTATTTTACTTCTTTTATGAAAAGTAAAAGGCTGCCAAGAGTCTGGTTTGAAACTATGGGAGTCTATATCCAACGAAAAATCTACTTTTTAATAAAAAAAGATTTTTCATAAACTCTGTGCTTGAAGCAAATTTCAAAAGCATTTACTATAGTCACAATGCCTTTTAATTCCTTAACACCCACACATAAATCTTAATAATTTCCTTTTGACTACAAGTTTTAGCCATTTCTCTGAAAAGAAATGGGATTAATATCTACATTGAAACTTGGCAAAAATATATTTGAATATGTTATACAGTATTTAAAACTTTCTACTTAATAAAATATTAGCCTCATCAAATATTTGAATACTTCTAATTCTTTAAATGTCATTTCTTCCTATTTCCTA
>CM052439.1:38712909-38741416 GCA_028533085.1 Varecia variegata | reverse complement strand
CATCACATTTAACATTTTACAGTGATTTGCTAAAGAAAGTATGCATTTGTTTATATGTAAATAATAATGTTCTACTTATTTCAAATTACTAAAAAGACTTATGTCTTTTGGTTAAAGCAGATGTAAAAGTGATATTCATATTCACTGCCCTCTCCAAAATTATAAACATGAAAACATTAAAATCAGAAAAATTAGTTTCTGATACATTCCAAAGAACAAGTATATAGCCCTGTATAACTTGTTTGTTATTATTGCATGCTTACTCGGTATAACACTCAGCATCTTAAAATAACAAAACATCTATTTTCTCACAGTTTCTGTGGTTAGGAATCCAGACGCAGTATAATTGGGTCTATTGCTTCAGGGTGTCTCACAAAGCTGCACAAGTATAGGCCAGGATCACGGTTGTCTCAGTGTTCAGCAGGGGTAGGATCTCTTTACTCAGAGGTAGATGGCAGAATTCCATTGCTCAAGGCCTTTTGAACTGAGGACTCAGTTTTTCAAGAAGCATTAGCTGAAGGCCTCCCTTGATTCTGTGCCACATGGGCTTTGTATAGATTATTTCACAGTGTGTCACCTGGCTTCATCACAGTCACCAAATGAGAGGTCAAGAGAGTCTGCCAGTAAAATGAAAGTCATTTATATTGTAAAGTAATTATGAAAGTAAACCATGTCATCTTTGCCATGTTTTACTCATCAGAAGCAAATTGCCAGGCCCAGTCTACGCTTGAGAAGAGGGGTTTACACAAGGGCTAGATAACCAGGATGTGGGATCACTGGGAGTCATGTTGGATGCTGCCTAGCACATCCTGGATTCACAGTCACAAAATGTGATAGAAGTCAAATGCTTTACTCTATACCAAAATAAAGGAGGATGCTGAGAGCCACAACCCTTGAGTATACAGGAATGATGAACAGGTTATCTCACTGAGTTGAGGAAACAAAGATAGAAGTTTTGGGAAGCTAAGGAAGCTGAAAGTTGAAGGACAGACAACTGGAGAAAAGCATACCGTAAATCTTCATGGAGGTCATTTTGAGTCTTTAGCAGAATATAAACTTGCATATGTAGAAAGAAATCTCATGATATTTAGAAATGACTGGGGAACCATAAAGAGAGTAATCCTAAGAGTTTACACAGAGCTGGAAGATACTGAAATCCCAGTTGACCAGACTGAAGGGTCCTTTTGAACATCCAGAGTATTCAATAGAGATTCCAGAAGGGTCAAACCCTAATAATAGGATTAAACTAACTCCAAAATGAAGGAAATAATTTCATTTATTTTTCCCAGAAAAATAAAAAGCTTAAAAATAAGCCTCAAAAGGATCAAGCTTATCAAACATTAGCTTAATTACCTCCTAAAACAAAGTTCCCCAATCTTTCAAGGAATACACAAAATATCGTATTCAAAATGTAAAATTCACAACATCAGCTTTCTCATTTAAAATAACTGAACGTACAAAGAAGTAGAGAAATATAACAAAATTATTAGCAGAAATATCATGCAATAAAACCCCCAAATGACAAAAATAATGAATTAGAATATTTATTATAAATATGTTCATGTTTTAAAGGAAATTAGTACTTTAATGAGAAAAGGGATTTAATTGAAAAGAACTAAATAATACTTCTAGATGTGAAAAATAAAATTAATTAAATAGGAAGAAACAACTTTATTTAACAGCAGGTTAGAAACTGTGGAAGATTACTGAATTTGAGATAGCAAAAAAAAAAATTCATGCAATTGGGGTTCCTTAAAAAGGGGTGAAGCAAGAAGACACAGAAAAATATTTAACGAAATAATGACCAAAATTTTTTTTCAAATTTCTGAAACACAATGAAATCACAGATTTAAGAAGTACAATGATATCAAGCATACCAACACAAAGAAAGTCACACAACGCATATATTAATCACATTACTAAAATAGGGATAAAGTGATAATCTGTGTGTGTGTGTGAGAGCACTTTATTTATAATGGTGAAAAACACATGAGATCTACCCTTTTAATAAATTTTAAATGAACAGTACAATATGTTAACTATAAACACAATGTTGTAAAACAGATCACTAGAATTTTTCATCTTGCATAACTGAAACTTTATACACACTGAATAGCAACTTCCCCCTTCTCCCTCTGTCAAAGTCCCTGACAACCAACATTCTAACTTCCTGCTTTCACAGTTTGACTAATTTAGATACCTCATATAAATGGAATCATGAAGTATTTGTACATCTGTGACTGTTTTATTTCACTGGGCATAATTTCCTCAAGGTTCATCCATGTTGTAGCATATGACAGTAATTCCTTCTTTTTGTGGCTGAATAACATCCAGTGTATCTGTGTATATACCACATTTTCTTTATTCATTCATCTGTGGATGTACATTTAGGTGGTTTCTACATCTTGGCTAGTGCGAATAATGTGGCAATGAACTTGAGAGTTCAAATGTCTCCAATATCTTGATATCAAACTTTTGGACAAATACCCAGTTGTAGGATTGATGAATCCTATGTGTAATGTTTACTTTTATGTGTCAACATTAGACTGAGTAAAGCAGACCCACCCTCACCATGTAGACAGGCATCATCCAGTGCATTGAGGGCTTGGAAAGAATTAAAAGGCTGAGGAAGGCTGAATTCTCTCTTTTGTGGAGCTGGGACATCCATCTCCTACTGCCTTCAGATGTCAAAACTCCAGGTTCTCAGACCTTAAGACTTATAGCAGTGTCCCCACTTCCTTCCTGGTTGTCAAGTTTTCAGCCTCAGACTCAGAGTTGTAATATTGGCGGCTCCGTGGTTCTGAGGCCGTGGCACTCAGAATCAATTATATCACTGGATTTCCTTGTTTTCCAGCTTGCACACAGCTTATCTTGGGGCTTTTTGGTCTCCATAATCTTGTGAGCCAAGTCTCATAATAAATCCCCTTTTATATATCCTATTAATTCTGATTCTTTGGAGAATCCTGACTAATACACTATACAAGTTATGTTTTTAATTTTTTGAGGAATTTCCATGCTGTTTTCCATAATGAATATAACAATTTACATTCTCATGAATAGTGTACAAGTTTCATTCTTCTCCACATTCCTACCAATGCTTATCGTTGGTTTTTATAGTAACAACCATCCTATAGGGGTGAGGTAATATCTCACTGTGGTTTTGATTTCCATTTCTCTGATGATTAGCAATCTTTTCATATAGCTGTTGGCTATTTATATGTGTTCTTTGGAGAAATGTCTGTCCAGGTCCTTTGCCCATTTTTTTAATCAGAATTTTCTTTTATTATTATTATTGAGTTGTAAGAGTCTCTTATATCATTTACATATCAATACCTTATTAGAGGTGTAGTTTGAAAATATTTTCTCCCATTCCATAGACTTCTTTTTCACTCTGTTGATTGTTTCCTTTACTTTTTAGTTTGATGTAGTCCCACTTGTCTATTTTTGTTTTTTCCTGCCTATGCTTTTGGTGTCATAGCCAAGAAAACATGACCAAGACCAATGTAATGAAGCTTTTTTCCCTATATTTTCTTCTAGTTGTTTTATAGTTTCAGGTCTTACATTTAAGAGTTTAATCCAGAGTTGACTTTGGTATACGGTGTTAAGATAAGAGTCTGATTTCATCCTTTGCATGTGAATTTGGAAAGTCATGTGCATGTCCTGAGCAAGAAATATACTAAAAAAAAAATACTAAAAAAAAAAAAAGAAAAAGAAAAAGTCTCTGCTCAACTGTGTCTTATACAAGAGATCCTCTGAGACCACAATACATAAAATGGCATACTCCACTTGAATTTATCCATCTTCTATGGCTTAATTTTCCTTATACATTTATTTGTATCCTATGTTTCCACTCATCACAATATAAGTCCATGAATGGAGATAGGTGGTCTATTGTTTTACACATAATGGCACCCCCTTTACCCAGGCTAGTGTCTGATACTTAGAGATACTTAATAAATATTTGTTAATTAAATAAGTAAATGACATTGTACAAAAATATTTAAACTTACCAAATGTCACCTTATATTGTTGAGTGAAAAAAGCTAGCCTTTCAAATGCATTTTTGTGTTATATATTTATGAATATTTATATAAAACCAGAAAAACATGTATCAAATTTTGATGCACAGGTGTGTCATATTTCTTTATTAATATTTTTATTCTTGTAAGGTATGTATATAATTAGTATAATATATAAAAGGCTATTAAATAATGATAGATATATAATCATAGTTGTCTAATATTTTTGTACATATTCATTATTATTTATATTAACATAAATCACTATTTATATACAAATATTAATATTAGCCTTGTCTCAAAACAAACTGTTAAATTCTTTTAAAATCCCTGATAGCCTCTTTGCATTAAAATCAAAATTAAAAAGCAGCTATAAACCACAGATAAAGTATAGTAAGTCTTATAGCACGAATTACTATTTTCAGTTTTTCATCTCATATATAAGTATGTCATTATGTCATACTTGTTGCTAATAGTAACATGTACACTATCATACAAAAATACTTCAGTGGAATTATCCCTAATTGGGCCTAGTTCTATCATCTAAATAATCTAAAAACTTATAACTAAAATTTCAAATTAGTCAATGATAATTTGGACATCTCCAAAATATAAATATAGCATTGATATAAGTAAACAGATAGGTAATTGAATCAAGTAAATTAAATATTTTATTCCCTGTATCTCATGAAAAATTCTTTCAAAGACAGAATCATACACTATACTTATGGTGATAGTGGGAATAACTCCTTATATATTTTAATACACATCATATGCTAAATACAAACATGGGTAAAACTAAACATGTGACATGTCACACAAGAATAGTTAGTTGTCTGTATATTCTGCCATCATGGCAGGTAAAACTTCCCTTTACCATCAAATTAGTTCCAGGTATCAAATGTTGTTAGTGGCTTCACCAGTCTTGACTGATCTAAAATGGAACTGCTTTTAGATTTAAATTTGTGCCACTGTTTTGTTTGTAGTACAATATCCTACTATTATAACATTTCTATAAACACAATCATGTGTCATCTGATTATGGAAGACATCATCATCTACAAGGTCACACTCTAGTGGAAATGAATGTGATTATGTAGATGTATAATACGATAATTTAACTTTTGGTCAAAGAGGATAAATGTGGAACAGCTGGATTTTCTGTTGTAAAATTCCCATCAGGCAATTATAGCACATTGATCTGAAAACATATGACACTGCAGTCAAGCAGAATTCTCCAGCATTGAGTATTAACATGCAGGAATTTTATCAATAAACAGTGTCACCCCATAAAATAAATATGATTTGATATTTGCCATTGTGCTATTACATAATTAAATGACTTTTATCTCTTAGTAAAATGAACCCAGTTTTCTATCATTTACTGCTAGGGCATTATATTCTTAAGCCATTGTCTATCTTTAGTGGCTGCTTGCCCTGGAGAGAAGAAAAAGTCAAGTCTTCAGTGTACTTTTTTTGACCAGATGGAAATCGAATGGTTAGGTTTTGTAGATGAGTACTAAACCATCTGTTCTCAGTATTGTTCTACATTCAAAAATTCAGCTTGTTAATACATAGAGAGAAGTTCTCCTGTCTATGAGGTGTCTCCCATAGTTAAGTAGAGATTTACAGGATTACATTTTATAGGAATAAGTTGGAACAATTGTAGCATTCCTATGGAAAATACATAAATTTATTTTACAAAATTTTCATACCACACTACAGATGCTCACTGAATTGCATCTTTTTATTTAAAAATACAATCAATCATTTAAATTCCCATGAAAAGTGAATGCTAAAGTTTAGCATATTGCATTCATTGCAAGCTACCTAATTCTAAAAATGATATGTATATGTATCACAGCAGAGCCTAAGAAAGCAGGATACTGATTCTACTAGATAACAAATATGTTCAATGTAAGAAAACATATACATTTTGAGATAAATATTACTAAGAAAAGAATATTGGCAAAACATATTCCTTATAAAAATATAACTCAATATTTCAGTGACATAGGTATAAATAAATCAGAAAAAAATTATTAAAGAATACTAAAGGATATCTGGTTCTAGCAAGATGTATTATTCCTTCAAAGTTCTCCTCTGTACAAGTAAAACACCCTGTCCATAATCAACAAACTAGCATAGGAAGACTATGATAAGTATAAAGAAGAAAAAAGTTAACCTAAGGACCTCTGGACTTGATGAATGACACAATAGTGAGATCCTCAGGTTTTCTTATTGCCTCTCAAACATCTCATTAGGGCAGTGCAGAATATAACATCTACAACACACAAATAACACTTTTAGGTGGTTATGTACTTCCTAAACATAGGGTAGGAAAAGACTGTTTTTCAAATAGAACACACAGAGGATTAATTATAAAAGAAAAATGAAATTTCAAGTCATTAAAAAATAGCATTGAGAATTAAGGGAGAACCTACAAACTTAGAAAACACATTTATAGATAATACAGGGCATAAATGATTTGTACTCAGAAAATATAATATATATATAAACACATATCAATTTTTTAAAAAATTTATAATAAAAAACTGGGTAAAACTTTGAACAAGTAGGTCACAAAAGAACATATCTAAATAACTAATAAATACACTAAAGAGCATTCAATCTCATAGTACTTACAGAAATACAAATAAAACTCAATGAAATACCACTTCATATCTGCCAGAATGATTGACTCAGAGCTATCATGTTGAAAGTAATTTTTTTGGACTGATCTATAGATCTGAATAATAGTAAATTGATTTTTACATGTATCAATCACTTTTTATCATAATTTATTGTTAGAAATATGGTTTAATCTATGCTGAGATGTTTCTTAAAAGAAATATTTCATATCTAAATTTAAAATATTCGTTTCTATGAAGCTATGTGATGTTGATCTTAAAAGTGAATTGCTGAACAATCTAGTTATTATTGGGATAAGTTCTAATAAAGCAGACTTTTCTATAGCTAAAAAGACAACTTTATTTTGGGTTCAACATTTGGTAGAAGTAGACTTTAAAAACATGAATATTTTCTTTTCCTAAAGCAATTTCAGCTGAATATCTTTAGCTTTCAATTAGTCATATAATTTCAAATAATAGAAAATTGATGTTATAGATGGATTGTACTGAACTAAAAGTACAAATTGCCTAACAGATCTCACTGAAACTTTTTTATGAAGAATGCCATATATAATTAAATTCAACAATAAAAGCCTTTTAAATGCTTTTATTAGTGTGATAACTATACATTTTCAAATGGAATACAGTATCAAGCACTGTAATAACATTTCTGTTTTTTTCCACTCAGAATGGCATTGTCAAATTATATATATAGTTAATGACCCATTTCGAATCCCTCAAATTATAGAGTGAATGATGTGAGTTAATGTGCTCCATTACCTTTTTAACATTTCTTAAGTAGTTTTTCTGAGTTTTTAAAAGGGAAAATATGTTTCAGTCACATCAAAAGTTATGTTCAACTTTTCCCAATATGGAGAATTATTTTGCTAATTTTTTAATAACAGTTTTAGAAGTACAGACAAAGCAGTATCTATAAACACATCTCTTGATTTAATTCAGTCAGGTAAACTATTTTTAAGAAAAAAAATCAAAATATCACAGTTTGGGAACAGAGTATTTTATGGCAGGAAGTAATGTTGGTTTGAAATTGATACTTGTTTCTCAATTATCTACTCCACTTAAATTGAGTATCATGGTTATAATAAGACAATTCTTTATTGTCACAGTGATTCCTATTTCATATGAGTAGGTCTTTCTGTATCCTCCTAACATTGACTGCAACTTGACAGAATTATGCAATCATGGGCATTAATTCATATTTAAAAGAAATGCCAGAGGATAGAAGTTGGCTACATGGGCCTTAGCTAATAAGTACTCCATAGAATCTTCTTCCTGGAAGTGCAGTGGCAGCTTGAGCAAATAAATTAAAAAAATTACAACACATTGCCCTCATGTGTTTACAAAATATGGCGTGGAGGACATTATTTAATAAAAATTAGGTATACTGACTATTTTCATAATGATATATACAACTATAACAGCCACACAACAAGCAATTTTTTTAACTATAGGATCATGAGGAATATACCTATGGTGTCCTTTCTTCTTTTATTCAATAAATGCTATTGTTTGCAAAAACTGAGGTAAGCATTTATGAAGAGTGATTTAAAAAATGAAATATTTTTCTAAGTCTGTAGGTAGAGTTTTTAAATGATGATTTAATGTAACTATTACTTATCTTCTGTGAATTTAAACTGTGAAATGTCTCTTATGTGAGTTAAGTAGAAAACTTTCCTGAACTGCTTAAAAGGATTCATTTATAAAATATTCTGTGGTTAAAGATAGTGGATTAAAGAAATCTAAATATTCTCTAGCCATAAACATCTGGAAATCCCACATAATATGTAAGTAATCTATTTTAAATTAAAATTTGATTTTGCTTTACAAAAAGGAAGTTTCCAGTTTCTAGAAATAATGTGAAAACTAAATCCTACTCAGGAAGGTTGATAAGCTGATCCTTTCCTACCTCAAGTCTCTGGGGAAAGGAATACATATTAAGAGGGGGTTATATCCACAGAGACTCAGGAGACTAGTCCTTGTGACCATGTAGCACAGAGGATAGAAAATAAGATCACTGAATATAAACCAGGAAACTCAACTGGCTGTAAACCTTGAAAAGCAGTTGGACAGACAGCATGCAGAGACTATAATAAGCTGCCCTGAATCTGCATAGATTTTTGATTAAAACAAGCAAAAGTAGACTTCTCAGAGAATTCCAAACCCCTAGTCAGCTTTTACTTAAGTTTGGCCTTCATAGGCTCTGGGCACCCCAAAGCCAAGTAATTAACAAGAGAATTGATCATTGGCTTTTGAACTCCTGAGATGTCTGAAGAAAGAAAACCAGAATCCATTGGAGAGGTACACTTCAACTTTCAACCCATACCATCACAGTTTTCTCCCAGATAAAATTTCTTTGAAGAGGATTTCACAAGCAAAAATTACAAACATGTAAGATAATAAAATCATATAAGCAACAGGCATCAGAAACAACTAACAGTGTAATTTTACTCTTAAGTATTATTATTCTTATATTAATCATTGAATAATCTGCTAGGAACAACAAAATGAATCTTTTAAGTAAAGACACATGAAATAGAGACTTATAATCAATTAAAAATAAAAAAGATATCTGTAAAAGTGAACATTTGTTGAAATGAAAAATTAAAGAATTTAAATAAAAAGACAAAAATGGAGTGAGCAGGAGATTAAAAAATAAATACTGAATTACAATACATCTCAGATTACTTTCCATAGCAAAACTAAGAGATAAAGAAATGGACAATATGTGAAAATACAGGCTAACAAAAATAGAGGTTAGAATGATAAAATCCTGTGATAGTTTGGACAGGGTTTGCTTGTCCCCAACAAATCTCATGTTGAAATTTGATCCTTAGTTTAAGTTAAAGAAGAGGTCTAATGGGATGTGTTTTTGTCATGGGGGCAGATCCCTCATGAATAGATTAATGCCCTCCCTGTGTGGGATAAAGTGAGTGAGTTCTCACTCTATTAGTTCCCACAAGAGCTGGTTGTTAAGAAGAACCTGACACCTTCCCCCTCTTTCTCTTGCTGGCTCCCTTTCACTTGAGGCCCTCACCAGATACAGATGCACAATCTTGAACTTTTCAGGCATCCAGAATTGTGAGCCAAATAAAAAATATTTTTTTCCTTATAAATTATCCAACCTCAGATGTTCCTTTATAGCAACACAAACTGGACTAAGACAATGAAAATCTTTGTCTATATTTACCCAACAGGATTTCCAAAAAACATATAATTATAATAAAGGAAAGACAAATTTTTAGAGATAATGAAAAGGAATTTACCAGAGTTGAAGATAAGACTTTTCAATGTAAAGAAGCATAAAAGTTTTCAAGTAGAATGAATAAATAAAAATCCACAACTGAATATATCTTAGTGAGATTTGAGAATACTAAAAATAAAAAGAAGGTCTTAACCATAGGCATAAAATAAAAATGAGATATATGACAAACTTTCCATAAGCAACTAGAAGCCACCTGAATATCTTTAAAGTTCTAAGAAAAAAATAAGCCAAAAGTAAAGATATTCTTCTATTAAATTGTGTTTATCAATGGCTACTTTCCAATAAAAAAATTTTCATATGTACTTAAAGTAGAGAATTAAGTGTAAAGGGAGGTGACTAAAGAAGTTTCTAAAGCACGAGGTGTATAAAACAATAGAAAAATAATAGTAAAATATAAAAATAAAGCACAGTGAAAATGTTGGGCAGCAACAAATGTATGAAGTGAGGATGACTATCAGTGTTCTAAAGTTCTGGTATTGTTTGGGATGATGCTATATCTCCTGATTATCTTTATAATTTAAAAATTAAATATATGAAAAAGAAAATTTTAAGAATAGTTCTAAAAGAAGAAAAAAAATAATTTCAGATCTGAGAGGGATGAGGGTGGAGTTAGCTGAGGGGAACTCTCTTTAGTACAAGGATAGGCAGAAGTAATTGTCAACTGGCAGACATACATAGAAAAGCATATAATGTTCATGTTTAGGGACTCATAATTTCTCAATCAAGTTGGATTCCAATTTCAACCTCAGAAAAACTTGTGACATATTTGACCTGTGGCCTGTGGCAGTCATGTCATTGCAAAAACAAATGACCTTTTAGCCTTTCCATAAACCTTTACTGAGAAATGAAAGCATTCACTCTAATTTGATACACAAAGATAATGTTGAACTGTCCAAAAATCTAATGAAATTAGTGTCCCTCAAAAATTTCTCTATCATTGGAGGATTAAATTTGTCACAAATATTTCAATAGGTCACAGGACCACAATACGTCCATAATAGAACCTATTGTTTCATTTATCAATGTTGCTTTCCCAGCAGTGGATTTTTGAGGATTTCAAGAAGTAATTTGGACTTGATTAAAGAGATCAAGAAATGGTTCTTTTTGGTTTTGTTTTTTTCTGAGTTACAGATAGTCCATTGGCATTTATATGTTTTAAAATAAAGCTTTTCTTGCAATGGACATTTTCCATGAAATAATAGCAGTAAATAGAAGTTCAGTCAAGAAGAGTAGGTAGTGGCAATAAAACTGCAGCTTTGAGAAAATATTTTCAAAGTCTATCAATTACTAATCATTTTCAAAATTGCCTCACACTATAATAATGTTACCAAACTTAATTTTATTATTAACTTCTTAAAAACATGAAGGAAAGTAGAATGGAAAGAATAGATTTTAAAATTATATTTGTAAAATATTAATATTTCCAATGTTTATTATATCCTGAGACAGAAATAACACTAGGGGAAGCTTTAGAAACATAATTGTTTATACTTCCCAATCTGTTTTAAAATTTATACAAAATCAACAATATAAGAACTAAGGATTAGCTAGTAAGCTATTTGTTGATTTAACAAATATTTATTGAATGATATTGCATACAAGGCCCTGTTTCCAGGTGCTAAAAGACAGCAGCAAACATTGTAGATAAAGCTCTCCCTCATTTGTTTACAGACAATAAGCAGTTTATGGGTAAATAAATAAGTTAATCAGAGATTGGTATGCAAAACTTTGAATTTATAGCTAATGTGAATTAACTGCCTACAATGTGCAGGCTAAAATCATAGGCGCTCTCAACTATATGCACAACAACGATATGAAGAATGATTATTCCAATTTGACAACTGAAGAAACTGAGGTACGGCTAGATTAAAAATATTATGAAGCTAATATGTGGTTGAGTCAGGTTTAAAACCACCTCTGCTTCTCTAAAGCCCATGCTCTTTCTATTACATGTTTCTCATGTCTCTACCTTACAAAATTAGCATTTTCTTAAAAAAAATTAGCTGCCAATTAGATACAGCTATCTCTGTAGCTGTTTTCAGGTTGAGGCCTTTGAAAATGGCCTGTAAAAAAGTAAAACTTGTTAGTGTTTTTCAGCAGCTGCGAGAAGTTTTGCTAAAAAATACCATAAATTGCAAGGAATTAAACATCTTTCTCTCTTTGGTCTTTCATTACCACTAAAGACCACTCATATCTCATATCTGGATGCCAGAAAGAGAATAGGCTAAAATAATAATAGCCTGGCCCACTAGATTGTCATTTGTTCTCGCAAAGAAGTTACCTTCATGACCAACCTGGAATGGGCGTTAATCAACTTCCTGAGTGAATGGTCCCTGGTAAAAACTAAAACCAATTTACACCAGCCAATAGTTATAAGTGACCTTGATAACCTACTTTATGGAAATAGTAGATACCTGGTTCTATTACATATGTTGCATAAAGAGGAGAAAGTCTAATTGCTTTTCTTTTCTTAATTAAATCTCCTTATGAATCAGAGTATATGTAATGAAAATAACATTGCTAACAAATAATATGAATACCAGATGTTTTGACTGTAGATGAGCAATGGTGACTAAAACATAATTCTCATATTGTATTCACTGTATGGAATATTGCAATAGAATAGCCAGTATGTCAGAAAGAAAATTATGTAATAAATGATACATAAAGATAAGTAAATTCAGCAATTCTACATAATTCACCAATTATTATTTGCCAACTTCACCAATAAATATTCTAACTAAAAACAACTAAGTTAAACATTTTTTAAAAAAAGCAAAAAAAAAAGAACAACCTACCCTAATACATATGCTATCACATTCTTCCTGCTGCATTTTATAGAAAGCAGTCACAGAAAATATGGTTAGAAAAATATCTATTAACAAGTAATGTTTAAATGGTAATTAAAAATAGATACAATAAGTTTCAATTCACCCAAACTCCATCTCATTTTTGATATTTTAAAATAGTCCTAACTCCAAACCATACATACAGAATGTCTAGGTCATATGGAAATTGAAGACAACATACACGTGAGGAAAGCTTCATTTTGATTAAATTTTTTTAACAGATAGAAAACATAATTTTCCATACTGATTTATTTAGTTTGCCTAGTCCAGGAATAATTGTATATCTCCTAAACAGAAACAAGAGGGAAAGCAGTGCAATAATTTCATATATCTGTTTATTGTAGACTTTAACGGTGTTACAAGACCTTTCAAATCTCAAATAGAGTGAGACAAATAAAACATGGGTGCTGGGTTCATTAGCATTTAATGAATAACAAATTAGTTTGCCTGGGCTAGTAATCTGAATTAGTCTTTCTCCTGAGTTTTCATTTATGTTATCTTCTTTCATGCAAATTAAAGAACCACACAAACACAATTAGATGTGGCAGTAACAGGAAATGCACTTTACAAAATGAATCACAAATATATTTCTTCTCTTACCATGAACAATCAAACACTGCAGTTCAGGCAAATTTTAGACTTTTTTTTTTTTACCATGGTCTATAAGTTAGAGGGTAAGGTAATACAAAGTAAATGTTTTTAAGAAAATGAACTTAGTTATTTTCCCTGTTGTTTTTCCTCATGAATAGTTGATTTCATGAAGTCTTGCGGGAGTGGCACTTCAGAGCATTTCTGCTGAATCCAAGGTTGTATTCACCTAGAATCTACAACTCCCACCAGGCACAGCTCAGCAAGCACAACTGCATCATTCCCACTTGCCCACATGATTTGGCTTTATGCCCTCAGCAACAAAAGTTGGGTTCTTCAAACAAAAGTAAAATTCGTTTTCAGTTCTTCAGCAATACACTTTTCAGACATAAATAAAAAGCAACTGCATCATGGCACAACTTGCTCCAGGTGAAACTCTAAAGTAAGCAAAATTTGTCTAGGCTGTTGTAATATTGTTCCACTTCTGCAAAAACACTCCAGGCATTAAATTTACTTTAGTTGAACATTAACTCATTTTGCATATCTTAAATAATTTAATCCTTTCCATACTTTATGAAATAAGATTAGCTAAATTAGAAATTTTAATTCAGAAAAGCTAAGTATGTGGCAACAAATTGCACAGACAGTAAATGGTAGAACCAGTACATAACCGCAAGTCTGAATAACTCCAAAGGAAGCACTCTTATCTCTTTATCACATTGCCTGCCAGGAAACTGGGCTTTGCACAATCTCTTAAATATGGTAATTTGGATTGTGCCTCACCTCCTGGGGTCCAGTTCTTTATAAGGTCAATACTATTGGGCCTGCCTATATCTCTTATTTAAGCCTAAAATGGCTATGATAGCCATCATCATTAAGACCTTCATTGCTGTACTGTCATTGCTGATTTTTAAACACCTAATAAAAGTAGAATATTATTTTAGTATCAAAGGACATAGTTTCTGTGCTAAAGTAGTTTGGAATCCAGTGGGACAATGGATACTTGAAGAATGTCTGGAGAATGTGATTAGTACCAAGGTAAAGGTATTCAGGGAGGCTATAGAAGAATCTAATGCTTTCTGCAGGTTTCTGCCAATTTCCAGGGGAAAAATCTTCTCCTGGTCATCTCTAGCTCCAATGCCATGACTCTGTTCAGCATGTTGCAAGCAATTTTTTGTTTTTTGGTTTTTTTATTTTCAACGACAAATGCAAAATCTTCATGTAACTAGACATTAAAATAAACAAAATAAAATAAAACTACCAGCCTAATTTTGAATGTGAAGTATTGTAACTGGGTAAAGATAAAAGAGAGGAGAGTTAACTCAAAATAAAATGAGCAACATTAATCAAATACCCCACTCTCTCTTCTCATCCTCTCTTCTTTCTTCTATTCTCCCAACCCCTAGTTCCTTGTTTGTTCTGCCAATTAGAAATCTAATAAACTAGAGGTATGCGTGTGTGTTTGTATACGTGTGTATCTTCAGATAGGACATTGTATTTTCCTAAATACAAGCTTTTTCCCTAATAGAATCTTTGATAATAATTCTTGAAGCTACATAGGTAAGGTCTCTCTAAGAAAAGTACAAAAATCAGAGAACCAATAGTAAATGTATAGGTGTCAGTTACATAAGGCAGAATAGATTAAAATGAGCTTATAAAGATTGGTGA
This sequence comes from Varecia variegata, assembly GCA_028533085.1. Taxonomy (NCBI): domain Eukaryota; kingdom Metazoa; phylum Chordata; class Mammalia; order Primates; family Lemuridae; genus Varecia; species Varecia variegata. Next base: position 38,726,379 of record CM052439.1, on the reverse strand, counting down.
GTTTCACAGAACCCCAGGAGAGAAAAACTTTCAGGAAAGAAAAGTGAATAAACAGTGTCAAATGCAAGAGCCATGAAGAGCAAGAAGGAAAACAGGCCATTGCCTTTGGCAGTGTAGCAGTTATAGTTATTGCTGACTTCAGCAAGAACACTTTCAATATCATATGTAATGCTGATGAACTCTTGCATAGAAATTCATCCTAAAGATAAGCACTGCTCACAATGGGAAAGGTTTTCCTTAAAAGCTCAGGTTAAAAAAAAAAAATGGAGCTTGGATAAATATTTTAACGTAAAAAAATCTTAGATGGATTACTATAGTACTATTTTTAAAGAGCTTCAAGCTGATCTGTAGCTTTCACAAGACAAGTGCACACACATAATTTACTTCATTTGAAATAAAAGAAATAATTTTATTCCTGCATACAATTTCAATGTTATATTTTTAGGATTAAAAAATCCCTTACTTATAATTGAAAACATGAAAAATGTAGTAAAATGCTAATCATAAACACAAATGAAAACAGGGAGCATTCATATATGTCAAACAAAAAGTTTGTAACATTATTCACAATAGAAACATAACATTCTTATTCTTACTTTTTTTTCTTTTTTTTTTTCCAAATTAAGTCTCACCAAATCCAGAAACATAACATTCTTGATTCATTATCATACCTCCTATTCTGAAGCATAATTATGGATAATCAAGATATGTAAGTATCAGAAGCTCTGAGAAACTGACTAATCTATACATATATAGCCAAATTTGATAGCCATATTTTATTGGTAACATTGTCTCTTCACATATATCAACTTATACACTTCATCAAAATCCTTACTTAATTCTTTATTCCTTTTATTGATTTTAGTCAGTTGTTTCTTTTCCTTGCTTTTATTTTTCTAATTTAATAAAGTACCTAATTATATTTTTTCCTCCCTTGTTAAACTGTATTTCTATTTTGTGTTTTTTTATTTCATTGCCAATTTCCTTCCTTTTCCTAGTGCATATAATTTAATACATGTCTCTTCCTTCATATTTTCCTCTATTCCTATTCCTCTGTATTCATTTTCTAGAGTTTCCAAAACAAAATAACACAGACCAGGGTGCTTCCAAAATTTGTTTTCTTATAGTTCCGGAGTCTGAAGTCCAAGATTAAGATGCCAGCATAGTTGGTTTCTCCTGAGGCCTCTGTTGCTGGCTTGCAGAGGGCTGCTTTCTCTGTGTAAGCGCATTCCTAGTGTCTCTTCTTTTTATAAGGACAGCACACCTATTGGATTAAGCCCTCACCCTTATGACCTCATTTAATCCCAATTACTTCCTTAAAATCCCTATCTCCAGATAAAGTCACATTGAGGGTTAGGGTTTCAACCTAAGCATTTTGGCATACACAATTGAGTCCATAACATATTCTATACCCTATCTATGAAATTTTCATATTATTTTTACTTCTGCTATAACCGAATACATGTGTCAGCCAGTCTAAGTACTGGTTTAATCAGACTTGTCTTGGACTCACATCTGAGAGAGAAATCTTATAATTTTACCACAAAACCAAGATTCCCAGCCTGTTCTATTACTGCCAAGTAAGAATCTAAAATGATTGAAAATATAAAAATTAAAATACTAACCCCTTTGAGATTGAAAGGGTATAATACAACAAAGAGATTTGATATTGCAGAGATCCAACAGAAATTCTGGCAGTTCTTTAAAGTCTTTAGACAACCAAAATGTTATTTAACATAAGAAAACTAGGAATTCCTAACAGACTAAGGGTCAGAGACTAAAAATTACCCTTTACATAAAGTGTTTCCCTCTTATCTTTAAGAATAGAACTTTTCAAGTTTTAGCCAAGCCCATGGCCACCCAACTAGAAATTATATTTCCCAGCCCCCTTGCAAATGTATTTGATTATATGGTTAATTTCTAACCAATGGAATATGAACAAAAGCAATGTGCAGAATGTCTGACTATTGACCAAAAAGTGATTAGAAGGGTAATCCTTTCTTTTCACCTTTCCAAAGCTGCTATATAATAGTGTGTACTAGTAATAAAAATTCTAGTCTTCACTGACTATGCAGATACACAACCTAGCAGATGGCAGAGCAATAAAGTAAAAGTAACTTGGGTATTTAGGTGGCTTTGTAGAGCAGAACCACTTATTAGTATAAGTAGCTTCTCAAAATCCCTGGATTGTTAGGCAAGAAAGAAATAAGACACTAACTTGTTATAGACTTATAAGTTTGGAGTTTCAGTATAGTAGGTTAGCCTGTCCTTTAAACAATACAGGGTATTAGGCCTGATAAAGAACAAACACAGGCCAGAATACTAGCTTCCAATATTTATGTCTTTAAAGCTGGTTGTGCAGGAAATACCAAAATAATTACAAAAAGTGTCAAATCCAGGATATATTTTTAAAAACAAGAGGAAATAAACAATTATAGTTGATACTCCTCCAGAGTCAAACTATTTGTAATACCTCAGCTCATACAGAGGTGGAAAGGAATAAGTCTCAATGACATTTTAGGACCATAGCAACTCCAACATGTCAGGAGACTTCTGGTTGTGGAAGAGATAAAGAAGCAACAACAACAATCTTAATACTTTTTGCAGATATTTGCCTCAAATGGAGGCAATAGAAAAGCTAAGCCAATGGCGCATGACATAATCATTTAAACCAAAAAATTCTGAGGAGATAACACATTTATAATAAATCAAGAGGCCTGAGCATAAATGTTTGTATATTCTTTCTAGTGGCAAATATTCTGTGTACCAGTAACCCAAGCCACTTTACTTCTCCCTATAGGTGAGAAAACAATGGATAGATGGATAACTCTTTGGACCCTAACTCTTTGTCTTCCCAGATTTCTCCCCAGCACATGGAATAAAATGAGCAGCATAGTCCAAGGAACAGCCAAGTGTGACAAGAGCTGTGTCTTTGATATGAGCTGATTTTCTTTTCTCCTGGAGAAGGTCCTGTTACACTTTTCTCCTCATTTTTTTGAGGCCTTTCCACTGTAAGTCACAAGCATTCCTCTCTACTTCAAACTCCTGTTGCTCAGAAACATTTTATTTCTTCTGCCTAACTATTCACCCTGTCTTCCATCTGTGATGGGACATTATGTACACAAATGCTATGGACTTAACTGTGTCTCACCTAAAATTCATGTATTGCAGTCCTAAGCTCCCAACATGACTGTATTTGGAGATGGGGCCTTTGGGAAGTAATGAGGGTTAGGTGAAGTCATGAGAGTAGGGCTCTCAGGATAACGTCAGTGGCTTTATAAGAAGAAACACCTGACAGCTTACTTTCTTCCTCCCTACTATATGAGAACACAGCACAAAGGCAACTATATGCAAGTCAGGAAGAGGGTCATCACTAGGAATTGAATCAACATTTACCTTGATCTTGGAATTCCCAGTCTTCAGAAATATAAGAAATAAATATCTGTTGTTTAAGCCATTCAGTCTAGGGTATTTTGTTAGAGCAGTCAGAGCAGACTAATATAGTAGACCAATGCTCAGACATAAAAATAACAATAATATAATTTATATTTTTTAAAATTCAGTTTAAAAGAATCAGAGAACTGCTAAGACATACAGAGCTTGAAGGGTCAAGATCTTGGAAGAAAGGAATTTCTTTGAAGTGAACCCAATTTTTTATGTGTGTATCTTTTGTCTTCAGCAATTTGTTCCCAGAAGACTGCACAAAAAGAAATACTTTAGAAGTCTCTGGGTGGAAGGATGGGCTGACAAGCCAGGTGAGTGTTAATATTAAGGCAACCATGACATAAAAAGTCAAGATCTTCAGCTCTTTCCCACAGAAAAAAGAGGTCCTATCTTAAAAAGAATAGAGGTAAATAGAAGTAAGCCTGCACACAACAGTTTTCCCCTTGAGGTATTCAACAATGCATGTAATCTCTAGTAATAATGAAATGTGTATCTCTCTAGCTAATAGAATGGCAAAATGGAATATTGAAAAAACTAACAAGAAGATGGAAAGAAAAAAGAAAGCAGGAACATACAACTGTTGGATCAAATAGAAAACAAATAGGAAGATGGTAGGTACAAACTCCACTATAGTACTACATCTATTAGATATAAATAAACATACCAATAAAATAAGAGTATGGGAAAATAAAACTTCTCTTGACTTCTTAATGCTCCTGTAAGAAAGTCTTAGGTTCCTAAGACAAGGACTGTATACAATATAAAGATAGAATTTTGCTTTCACTTTTTCTAGAAGTATTTTACTTTTAACATACCTTCAGAGTTAGATCTTTAACCATTTAGCCATTTATCTACTTGATTACTCTCATTCAGGAGGATCAAATGTTACAGTCCAGAATAGGTCCCTAGGTTAATTCCCAGATGAAAATCAGACTAGATCACTATCTTCCTAGGTATTTACATTTCAAAACTATGGAATGCACGCCTTGGAGATGACTCTAGGTCATAACCCAGAGCCATTAGGTCTATTTGTTCTTTGTAAATTCATTTAGGTTTTAAAAGGTTAGGGTGAAAACTCAGTAGCCTTTCCTTCACACATCAAAAACAATCTTTTTTTCTTGTCTCTCTCTCTCTGTCTCTCTCTTTTTTGGGAAGGGAGGGGATTGTTGTTTTTCTTCATCCTTCGCCAATGGAGCATAAGGCTACTCATGTAAGAGAGTTTTTCATCTGACTTTTATTGTGTTGCACAGGGATATGGTCTAGGGAATTTCAAGCTGGATAAAAAGAAAACACATCTCTATTCTGCTTACAAGGGACATCCATCCAATATAAGAACATAGAGGGTTGAAGATGAAAGAATAGAAAACATATACCATATTATACATAATGGAAAATAAAAGCAGATGAAGCCACACTAATAATAATCAATTACAGCTTACTGCAAGGAGCATTACTAAAGAGGAACAGACAAAGTAAAAAGATCAACTCATAAGAAAGATATAACAATATATTTTAAAAGAGTAAAAAATAATAGAATAGGAAATAGGCAAATCCACGAACATGGTGGGAGTAACTGATCAAACAAGCAGACAAAAAAATTAAGGAACCATTTAGAATATCTGAATAATATCAACAAACTTGACCTAATTACCACATATAAGCAGGGCACTAAGAAGTACACATTCTTTTAAAACACATGGAAATTTTACTTAATTGATCAAATGCTAGAAAATAAAGCAATTCTCAACAAACTTCAAATTATTTAAATCATACATAAGAACAAAGACGTTAAAGTAAAAATAAATAACTTTTTTCTATAACTAGAAAAGCCCTACTGTTTGGAAATTAAGAAAATATTCCTAAATAACCCATACATCAAAGAAGAAATCTCAATAAAATTAGAAAATACTTCTAAATGAACAGAAAGACCAAACACAACATATAAAAATGGTGTTTAGAGAAAAATTTATAGCCTTAAGCTACATATAAATACATCTCTTAGAACAAAAAAGAATGAAAATCAAGAATTAAGGTGTCTATCTCATTATTAGAAATATAATGGCAAATTAAACTTAAACTTAGTAGGAAGACGAAAATAATAAAAATAAGACCAGAGATTAATCATATACCAGAAACTGTGATATATAGTCATTTCACAAAATCAAATTATTTTCTTTGAGGTTATTAAAGTTGATAAAAAATTAGGCAGATTTATTAGTAAAAGTATTAATTACCAATATAAGAATAAATAAACATTACTATATTACAGATCCTATGGGTATTAAAATAATAAAATGATATAATGTGCAATTTCATGAGAATAAGAAAATTACTTGAACAAATTCCTAGTAAAACAGTACTTCAAAATGACACCAAGAAGAAATATAAATATAAATATCATTGTCATCATGAATACCTAAAGATACATTAGTGCCTTTGTAATAATAAACTTGATATGATGGTATTAGTTTCCTAGCACTGCCATAACAAAGTACCACAAACTTGATGGCTTAAAATAATAGAAATGTTTTTTCTCTCATAGGTCTGAAGGCAAGAAATCTAAAGTCAAGGTGCTGGCAGGGTTGGCTCCTCCTTGGGGCATAGAGGGAAAATCTGTTACATGCTTCTCTTCTAGCTACTAATGGTTGCTAACTATCCTTTGTATCCCTTGGCTTGTGGCAGCATAACTCCAATCTCTGTCTCCACCTCATGTAGCAGTCTCCCTGTGTGTCTCTGTCCAGATTTCCCTTTTCTTATAAGGTCACCAGCCACTGTATTAGAGTCTACCCTAATCCAGTATGACTTCATCTTAACATGATTACATCTACAAAGATCCTATTTCCAGAGAAGTCATATTCACAGGTAACTTGGTGTTAGGACTTTAATGTGTGTGTGTGTGTGTGTGTGTCTATTTTTTCAAGACAGGGTCTTCCTCTGCTGCCTGGGCTAGAGTGCAGTGGCATCACCATGGGTCACAGCAACCTCGAACTCCTGGACTCAAGTGATCCTCCTGCTTCAGCCTCCCAAGTAGCTGGAACTACAGGCTGGGACTATAGGTGTGAGCCACCACGTGTGGCTAATTTTTTCTATTTTTATTAGAGACGGGATCTCATTCTTGCTCAGGCTGGTCTCAAATTCCTGACCTCAAGTGATCCTCCCTCCTTGGCCTCCCAGAATGCTAGGATGACAGCCATGGGCCACTGCACCTGGACAAACATATATACATACATATTTTACAATTTTTGTTTCAAAATATTAGGGAATACAAGTGTTCTTGTTAATGTAGATGAATTATATAATCCTGAAGTCAGGACTTCACCAGAATAGTGTACATTGCACCCAATAGGTAAGATTTTATCTCTCAACCCCCTCTCAACCTTCCCCCTTCTTAGTTTCCTTCTTAGTTTCCAATGTCCTTTACACCACTTACGACCATGTGTACCCATCATTTCATTCCCACTTATCAGTGAGAACGTGCGGTGTTTGTTTTTCCATTGCTGAGATACTTTGCTTAAGATAATGGTCTCCAGTTCCATTCAAGTTGCTGCAAATGACATTATTTCATTCCTTTTTATGGCTGAGTAGTACTCCATGGTATATACATACCACATTTTCCTTATCAATTCATGAATCGATAGGCACTTAGGCTGATTCCATATCTTTGCAACTGTGAATTGTGGTGTGATAAACATTTGGGTAAATGTGTATTTTTGATATAATAACTTCTTTTCCTTTGGGTAGATAACCAGTAGTGGAATTGCTGGGTCAAATTGTAGGTCTATTTTTAGTTCTTCGAGGAATCTTCTTATTGTTTTCCATAGAGGTTGTACTAATTTGCAGTCCCATCAACAGTGTATAAGTATAGCTTTTTCTCTGCATCCATGACAGCATCTGTTGTTTATTGACTTTTTAGTAATGGCCATCCTGACAGGGATGAGGTGGTATCTCATTGTGGTTTTAATTTGCATTTCCTTGATGATTAGTGATACTAGACATTTTTTATATGTCTGTTGGCCATTTGTCTACCTTCTTTTGAAAAATTCTGTTCATATCTTTTGCCTTCTTTTTGATGGGGTCGTTTGGTTTTTTTCTTGCTGCTTTGTTTGAGTTCTTTGTAGATTCTGGAAATTTGCCCTTTGTAGAAAGTATAGTTTATGAATATTTTCTCCCATTCTGTAGGTTGCTTGTTTACTCTGTTAATTATTTCCTTTGCTGTGCAAAAGCTTTTTAATTTAACCAAGGCCCATTTATTGATTTTTGTTGTTGCTGTATTTGCCTTTGGGGTCTTAGTCATAAATTCTTTGCCTAGGCTGATGTCTAGAAGAGTTGTTCCTACATTTTCTCCTAGAATTTTTATGGTTTCATGCCTTACATTTAAGTCTTTAGTCCATCTTGAATTAATTTTTATATATGGTGAGAGATACAGGTCTTGATTAATTCTTCTGCATGTGGCTATCCAATTTTCCAAGCACCATTTATTGAATAGAGCACGCTTTCCCCAGTGTACATTTTTGTCTGCTTTGTTGAAGATCATAGCTGGTCATAGTTGGTCATAGCTATTAATATATGGTTTTATTTTTGGTTCTGTATTCTGTTCCATTGGTCTATATCTCTACTTTTATAACAGCACCATATTGTTTTGTTTACTATAGACTTGTATTAATAGAATAATTTGAAGTCAGGTAATGTGATGCCTCCAGATTTGCTCCTTTTGTCTAAGATTGATTTAATTGGTCATGCTCTTTTTTGGTTCCAAATTAAGTTTAGAATTATTTTTTCTAGATCTGTAAAGTAAGATGTTGCTATTTTGTTGGGAATTGCATTGAATTTGTAAATTGCTATGAGCAGAATGGACATTTTAATGACATCGATTCTACCAATCCATGAGTATGAGATGTTTTTCCTTTTACTTAGGTCATCTATCATTTAGAAAAGGCACAACACATTACTCATGTGTTTGTGGTAATGCTGGTATAAACAAACCTAGTGCACTGTCATCCACATAAAAGTATAGTACAAACAATTATGTATAGTACATAATACTTGATAATGATAATAAACAACTATGTTACTGGTTTATGTATTCACTATAGTATACTTTTTATCCTTATTTTAGAGTGTACTCCTTCTTATAAAAAAAAAAAAAAGGTTTACTGTAAAACAGTATGGCATGTTACACTGGCGGCAGCCTCAAACATCTTGTATTTACCACACCTCTTGATTGCATAATTTCCTTACTTATTGGGTACAATGAACACTGCCCTTGTGATGAGCACACTGAAAACCCTGACTTCAGCATTATAGAATATATCGATGTAACAAAAAGTTTTCTACGTCAATATTTTAAAATAAAAAAAAATGCTTGAAAAGGTATCAAAGTAGAGATAGATGGCAAACATATTCAAAGTAATTACTCAATAATTATAGATAGCAAAGTTATTTTAGAAGACAGTTTTAAAATAGAGTCTGAAGAGATTGCTTAAATTACTAGCTAGTAGCAAACAGTACGGTTATGATGCAGAGAAGGAATCAATGTTAGTTGTATTAATTCCAGGCTGCTGATACAAAGCAGGTTTGTGGAAATACAGAAGATTTCAAATGTTGAGGATGCTGGCAAGAACTTGCTTATTTTGTTGTACAGTGGAATCTAGACTGTATAGGGAATGAAATAAAGCAATAAAAAGGCTGATGGGTAGAGGTAGAAGCATAGGGTTTTTTGAGAAAAAAGATCCAATTTCAAGGTTTATTAACTTTTATAAATTCAGTATATAACAATGTTAACAGGAGTGGAAGAATGAAGTAATGTAAAGGTATAGTCTATAGGAAGTTTGAAGAGTTAAGAAATGTTGTGGCTGAGACATTGGATAGGTAGGTCACTTTCATGAATGTTACACTTTTACAAAATAAAACTTTTACTTGAATTAAAGAGAAAAACCATCACCTTGGTTTCAAAGCTATTTGTCAATGGAAGTAGGTATAAAGGGTAGCAAGCAGATAAAATCAAAAAAGAGCAATCAAGAGAAAGGTATAAGTAAACATAACTATGAAATGAAGAAGAGGGTTTTTTTTTTATTCAAAAGAGGAATCTGAAGAGTTTGAAGCCCATGGTGGGAATGAGGACTGTGCAGATGCTGGTTCTATAGCCTAGAAGCTGTGGTGTTTTAAGGTCAATGAACAAGAATTACATGAGTGCATTTATGAGAAAATACTGTTCTTATAGGAAAGTTGGGGTTTTTTAATGGGAATAAGGATGAAAGTCATCCTTATTTTTTGTGAAGAATTAATTTATAAAGGTATTAATTTACAGAAGACACAAATAATGCTATGTCAGTGATGGAACAAAGAAGAGGAGCATGTAAGGGAATATAGGGTCATGCTTGCATGTTAAATTATGTGGTAATATTGGCTGGAGATAGCTGAATGAGTTTACATATTGGAGAGTGGCTGGTATTGACAAAAATGATAATAATCATGAGTTTACCTAGCCCCAGGATATATGCAGAGCCCAAGAAGTCAGGTAAAACTAATGAGTGTTCCAACTATAATACTGCTGAGGAATTTTTTAGAGGCCCTTGAAGAGGATAGAATTGTAATGCGAAGTGATAAGAAGACACCTGGTCTTAAAGAGATTATTTTTCTAGGTGTTTGTGAGATGAAGTATACTAATTCCAAGTAACACTGTCTAGTGAATTAATCACTTAAGTCCCCAAGTGGTAATAAACTCATGATAAAAAATCACTCAGCTGTACTCTTGGTTTTGATTTCCCATCTCTTCTGACTTATATTGCTGTTGAATATAACTCTGAGTTTGGAATATCACTATAAAGATGGTGTCAAATGAGGTGAGGGCATTAGCAGATATGTGGTAAAATTTATTGACTAGTGATTACTAAGCATGAGCTACTGAGTCATTCACAACTGGGCACACAGAATACTGGAAGAAGGAATTCATCAAAAGTGAGAAAAAAATCTTATTTTAGGGCTTGAAAAATAAGATACTACTTTTCATCACTTTAATAAATAAAAAATTCCACTGAGTTAAAAAAAGAACATTAAATCTTTGCCAAATTAATACAGTGACTTAAAATAGTAATTTTATAAAATCACTCTGTTATCCAAGAAATTATTGACTAAATATTTATATATAAATTTCAGAAACTCAATATCTAACAGTTATGCTTTAACATGAGTGCCTTCAATGCTAAATATATCTCTTTCCCTTGCTTATACAACTTTTAATATATTATATAAACAGTTATAGATGAATTGGTCTAATTGTAAAAGATCTATATATATTTTAGTATAGCATATGCAAGGTCTCAGAGCATTTTCCTCTATAATCTTAAGAATTTTTTATCTGTGCTCTTCAAGCCATTGTGCATTGATAAATTAAAAGATTATAATGAAAATTAAAATATATATCTGTAAAAAACCCATGGAGTTCACATTTTTATTAACTACAGCATTACATCATTTCTAAGGAGCATTTAATAATACTAAATTTGATGATATGCTTTTATAAATAGAAGACGAATTGAATTCATTTCCTGTTGCAATGTCTTTTTTTATTTGAAATCCATATAGCTACTGCTCAGAGTACAAAACTAAGTCTTTATCACTGGGAAAATGATTTCTATAAACATAATATGAATCAACATGGATTATATATTTGTGTTATAGTCTGAAAGAATAATTCAGTACTTAATTTATGGCAGATATCAGAATACTATAAAATGTAAGAGTACAAATGAATTTTTAAAAAGTCAATATGTATTATTATACACCCCATTTATTCTATTGTTCTTATTCTGGTTCTATAACATGACATTTGACTCCTGGAGGGAGGATACTTGGAATGAATTCAATGTGTTGTCTGAATAGTCACAGACAATTTAACTTTGTCAGAATATATTGTTTTTACTGTTGCTATAAAAAAATCAAAATTAAATTCCCCTTGGGGATATTTAACTGCTACATTAAGATTACAAAAGTAATTTTGTAACAAGAAGGATTGCAATAATGATGTCTAAATTTCATTTTGATTATGATAGATAGTGCAGAGACAAAAGAGGAATTCTAAACGAGTCTTTGGATATTTTCATTACAATTTCATTTATTTCAATATTTGAAATGCCAATAGTGCAGATATGAAAAGAGAGAATATATATTCACTGCAAATACCTACATAGCTTATTGTTGTGCATATCTTCCTAAAACCTACTGTACACCCTGCTGGCTTGATTAAGCTTCCTAATTGGCAATAACAGTACAGTAACATGGGTAAACACACATTTATATTTTGATGTCAACTATTTATCAATCAACATGAATTTATTTGTGAATCAATATGAACTTATTCAATGCCAATGTGAGCAGTTGTTCAGATTTGGGGTTCACTATGACTTGGTGCAAATCCAGAAAGGCAATCATTTGGCTTTTACATTGCTCTGAAATCTTATATAGTAGTCCCCCCCCTTTCTGTGGTTTTGCTTTCAGAAGTTTCAGTTACCTGAAAGTACTTGGGTCACCCTTGAAAACAGGGGTTCCCAGGTATTAATATTTTAGGCCACAAGAAAATCTGAGATAAATCCAAAAAAAACAGCTGGGATTTTGATCCTTCTAACTCTAATACAGTTGTTGCCCTTTTGTGATTTTTGTGGGAAGAACTCCTCAGATGAAACTATGTCAATCTTGCAGCCACATGTAAGACAGATGGCACAGAAAATGTTTTAAATTAAAAATGCAGTGATGATTTAGTTTAAATGAATGTTGGCTATTCTTCAAATTCTATAATAAAAGTACTTGACTTACAGAAGGACTTACAAAAGGACTTACAAAGTACTTGACTTACAAAACCATTGTCTTCCTAGATTATGTAATAATAGGTATGGTATGAGTAATACCATATATATGTCATTAGTATAGAATACAATTTCCAGATTTAAACTGTTCCCAGATATAATAGCATGCTTTTTATTACAGGCAAATTACCATTCATCTAAATGGTGTGATTCAAAGATTCCCAAGGACTGTCTGAACAACATTTTCTTCCTCCTTACCAGATTTCAATTTTGAATGATAATCTCAAGTATATTGGTAATCTCCACAGATGATGATCATTAGGTACACATATGAAATCAAAGTTAGATTTATTAGCTTGCTGAAGGTGGAGAGAATATCTAGCCATGGAACTGTAGGGTGTCTTTGTAAGAACCTGAGATGGTCTTGTTATAGAATATAGGCTTGTGCAGAGTGATTCTTGGGAGAAACAAGGAAACTGGGGTCTGTATCAAATTGGGAATTATTAGAAAATGGGACAGTCTTCAGAGTTTCCCTGAGCAGAAGTATGCTCCTCTTGATGAACTCAAATCTCTACAGTGGCAGAGTGTAAAATTGCATAGATTGCAAGCACAGATTTACACACTGATGTTGTGACTAATAGTGATAGTGAAGGTTCCACTCTTATTTCTGTCCTTACTACAAAACCCATTCATTTTAACTATAGAGCACATAGCACCATATGTATCAATAACAGGGTTAATATATATCAATAATAGGGTTAGTATATACTCCACATTCTGGAAGACAGCATCTTAGGTTGTCAATCTTGAGTTGGCCACTTAGCCAAAGACCTATTATTTTGCTATTAGGCCAGCTGCATCTGAAGGCTTCAATATATGGAGATTACATATGTATGTGTACTATACATATATACAATTATATATATATATTATATATTTTTTACAGGAAAAAAATATAGGATATACAGACTTTGGCACTATCTGCAGTTTCAGTCATCCACTAAGAGAACTGGAATGTATCCCCGATGAGTAAGGGGAGACTACTATGTTACAAAACTTGGCAGTTTCCAAACCAAGTATGCTTCAAATTTGGTTTATTGTGACTTTTTCATCTTTTATCAGGAGTACCATTAACACAGTAATGTTAGAGATTTTCAAGAATTTGGCCAGGCGCGGTGGCTCACGCCTGTAATCCTAGCACTCTGGGAGGCCGAGGCGGGTGGAT
>CM052439.1:38678486-38712409 GCA_028533085.1 Varecia variegata | reverse complement strand
TCTGTAGTGGCAGGACTTTTCCATGTTGGCGTAAGTTGGACTTCCTCACAGCATGTCTGCCTCAGAGAAGCTAAACTTCTTACTTGGTAGCTGAAGGCTTCAAAAATAAGAACTCCAGTGAAACTACATAGCTATTACAACCTAGCCTGAGAAGTTACATACTGGCACTTCTGCCACACTCTTTATTGATTTGAACAGTTACAAAATTTCACACAGTTTCAAGGAGAGTGGAAACAGACTTTGACTCTCAATGGGAAAGATGTCCAAAAAAATTGATGTAGAAGAAAAATTAATGGCATAGATCTAAAGTATCAGAAGATGGTTAAGTATTTATCTCTACATAACCATGTATATGCATTATGTGTATTATATATACATAACAAATTTTATCAAATAAAATATAGAATTTAATACATAAAAATTGTTAAAATATGATGAAATTTTATTAGTATTCATCTTACATCTATCTCTCCCTTCCCAACAGGTACAGTAAAACAAACATATTTTTGGTTTAATAACATTCAATATCTATTCAATTATTCCTTATTTTTAGTAGAGTTTTTAGCTCTACTAACATGATTTAGTTGTATATATTTTTTCAAAGTGTGAACAGATAGGACATATTTTATTGTAAATTCTTAACATTAGTTTATACTTAAATGCATTTTAAAATTATCTGATTATGGGAAATTGTTCAACAGAAAACAATATTTACTTTTCTTCCATTGTTTCTAATAACTCAAAGTGATAGAAAGTGAAAATGTATTTTTATCCTCTTTATTTCCCCTAGAAAATTCACAGGGGTATTAGTCACAGATTTGTATTTTGTTTTCTGATATAAAACTCAAATATACATCTGGAATGTTTGTATTACCAAGTTTTTTATCTGGGCCACCAAAATTTACTCTAAACCTGGCATGGGTTTCTGTCTAGCTTTCTTCCCTCTGGCATGATGTTTTAAAATTAAGAAATTAGATGCAAAATTTGAAAAATAATGGAAATTTAGGGTTAAGAAACAAAAGGAAGTAAAGCAAAGCAAAGTTTTAAAATCATTGAGAACAATTTGAACAAAATGTTGAAATGGATAGGAGAGAACAAAATTGCAGTGCTTTAATGAAGGGGCAAAATGGTAATAATTCTATGAAAATACTATGTTAAGAAGTGTTACCAGCTCTCTGTAATGCATAAATAAAATGACTGAATAAACAAAACTCAGAAAAGCAAGGATAAAGTGTAAACTTGCTGTAATAGTTACAAACTATAATGGAGGCCATGCTGATACTGCCATGTTAGTAATGTTGCTGTTGCAGGAAAGATCATCTGGACTTGTGGCTTTGAAATATCACTTATGTAACCTAAATATTTGTACTCCCGTAATATGCTGAAATAAAATAAATAAAATTAAAAAAAAAAAAAAGAACTCCTGGCCTCAAGTGATCCTCCCAAAATGTTGGGATTACAGTTGTGAGTGACTGTACCCAGCCCTAAACATTTTAAATAAAATATTTCATTATACCACTTCTGAAAAAAAAAAAAAGAAAAGAAATACCACTTATACGCTTCAGTCCAGACTGCTTATCCAAATTACAATTTCTCCTTGTCAACTTCTTACTCTACATCCTCAGCTGGATGTTTATTAGACGTATCAAATTCAACATGTCTAAAAGGTAAGTCATCTGTTGACATTTGCCATCTTCCTAATGGCAGTTCCAATTTTTTTTTCCATAGCTCCATCCAGTAGCTATAATAGATGATATCCTTAACTTCTTTATTTCTCTTACACCTTATATCAGATTAATCATGAAATACATTTACTTTAACCAAACATATACCCATATACCTACCACTTCTTCCCATCTTCAACAGTATCATTTTCACATTCTCTATTCTATCTACACTGCCTCTTTGAGTATACCAAGTATACTGCAGCATTTGTGTCTTAGCTTTAGATATTTTCCTCTGTTTGCAGCATTCTAGTTTCAGATATGTGCATAGAAGTGCTTTACTTTTTTCAGTTAGTTTCCCAACAGTCACCTTCCCAACAAGTTCTATTTTTACCACTATATTTAATGCTGTATTCTGCAAGATCTCATTCCACATACTCACAAAACTTCTTCCCTGATCTATTGTTTATTTTCTTCCTCAACACTTGTCAACTTATAGCATGCTAGATTGTTTTTTATCTTTATTTTTTATTATATGCCTCTCTTTATTAAACTACAAGCTCCAGAAAGGCAATAGTTTTTGTTTGATTTACTCACTAATGTATCCCAAGTGACTAAAAGACTGTCTGGTACATAGTCTGTACTCAATAAATATTTGTTTTAAAGTTTAGAAATATATAGTTTATAACCATAATAATACATATTTACATGACAAGGATGATCCCAATATAACATCTCTATGGATCTGCATATTAAAAGATTTAAGGTTGTAAATAAAGGCTTCATTAGCAGTTGTATAGTAAATATGCTACATTATCCACAAATGGATTAAGTCTATAGATTAGTAATGTTACAAATTTTATCAAACAAGAAAAAATTGTCAACTAAAATTGTGTGGTTAAGTATTACTACCAAATTTTTTAATTTCCATAAATATTTCACATAATTTTTCATTGTTAAGGTTCAAAATTGTGTTCAATTCAGTAACTGCATCAGTATCACATCAAATGCTTATTTATAATGCAAGTTGCTTTGGCCCATCCACAGACTTAATAGTATCAGAATTTGGGGAAGCGAAATGGATGTCACCTGGTATATGAAATTTTTCAATTTTTTTAGAAGCCAATGTTTAATACATTTTTTATTTAATTGAGAATAATGACACAAAAGCTATTAACAATTGCTTTTGCCTTCCCCACTTCCTTTTTAATTAACTCTTTTCATAATATAATACCATTTATTTGAGATTCACTCATTAGATATATGAAATCTGTTTTTAACTTCTATTATAATATGCTTCACCAATTATATTCTGTTTGGTTTTTTCTCCCCTATTCTCTGATGTTTTTCTCTCAGAATACAAATGTGATAAAATCCCACCAGCTCTCTGAAACAAAATCTCTAAATTATTTACAGTACCATAAAACTTCCACGGTCTCTGAATGTATCCAAAGACTAGACTGTTATATGTATTAGACATCTTATGCAGTGTTAAGTTTTACTAAAATTTCAAGGATACAGGAAATTAAGAACCACAGATGGAACACAGAGTAGTCCAGGATTCTTAATACATCCCCCAGGTTCTGCTTCTCTTTATCAGATGAGGTTTCTAAGTGACATGGGTGGTTTATTTCACTTACACAGATGGAGCTAACTCATTTATGAAAAAAAAATCTACATATTATATTCAGATAGTTGTGTTGCTTATCCAACATTTTACTAAAAGATAAACTTTCATAAATCTATGAATTTTATATTTGTTTACTATATATAAGCAATCAGTCCATGGGCATCTTGGATCCATTATTCTCTAAATAAGAATTTTCCCAATAATAATAATAAGTAATTTACTTTCCAAGTAATTGTTTATGGATGTGTTTGCAAGAATGTTAGACTGGGTCGTCTGCCTTCTTTCCTTCCCAGGAGCATATCCTCCCCTTATCACAGGAGAGAAATTGTTTGCAGGCCAGGCTGCTTCATTCCTTCCCTTTTAGTCTTATTCTATGAATTTCCTTTTATTACTTCCCCACTGTGATATCTTCAACCCTCTCCTTTTTTGTTAATTGAATTATTATTTTTTAAGAAATAAGTGTAACATACTATTCATTTTGATAAGTGAGGATTTTCTACTGTATTTTATAATACCATATTCTCTCAAAGAAACCAAAATTATTCTTTTCCTCAGTATTTACACCAAGAAATAACAAAATACAGTTGACAGAATTAAGTTTTTTGCAATTGCAGAACTGCAGTCTTCATTTCCTTGCAGGCTGTTGGTCAGGAACTGCTTGCAGTTCTAGACACCACCCTCAGATCTTCACCATTTGGCCCCTTTTCACAGCATGGAAGCTTCCTTCTTCAAGGGCAACATGAAAATTCTCCTGCTTTTGTCTAATTTCTCCCTTTCTTTGCAAGTGCTCACTTGATTAGTTCAGGACCACTCAAGATCATTTCCTTTAGACTAGCTTAAAGTCAAATGATTAGAGACATAGTCACATTTTCACTTTTGTCATATAATAGAACTCTGAGTTTCGGGTGA
The DNA here is from genome assembly GCA_028533085.1 of Varecia variegata. Classification (NCBI taxonomy): domain Eukaryota; kingdom Metazoa; phylum Chordata; class Mammalia; order Primates; family Lemuridae; genus Varecia; species Varecia variegata. The sequence goes on along the minus strand of CM052439.1, from coordinate 38,708,206 downwards.
GAACCGAGTCTGGACAACAGCTTGATTTCGGCTTTGTGAGCTCCGGAGCAGAAGATCTTACTAACCCCTGCCCAGACTCTTGACCCATGAAAAGTCTGAGATACTAAATTTTTAAGATTTTTTAAAGATAGTCAATGGTACGTATTAAATTTTGTCTGCCCCAAATATATGTCTAAGTCCCAACCCCCAGTACCTGGTACATGTGAATGTGACCTTATTTGGAAATAGGATCTTTGCAGATGTAATCAGTTATAATCATGATAAGATAATGTCATTAGGGTGAGTTCCATTCCAACACGACTGGTGACCTTATAAAAAGGAAATTTGGACACAAATATACATGTAGAGGAGAGTCTAATATGAAAAAACAGACACAGAGAAAAGAATACTACGTGACAAAGGATGCAAAGATTGAGGTGCTGCAGCTATAAGCCAAGAACAACAAGGATTTCCAGTACAGTAAATCACCAGAAGCTAGGAAAAAATAAGGAAGGACTGTCCCCTACAGATTTCAGATGGCCCTGCGACACCTAGATTTCAGACTTCTAGCTTTCAGAACTGTTAGACAATAAACATGTGTTGTTTTAAGCCACTCGGTTTGTGGTACTTTGTTAATCAGTGCTAAGAAACTAATACAGTAAGTTTGTGATAATGTGTTAAACAGAAATAAAAAGCAAATATACCACGTTTCATGGAGCAGTCTGATGTTAACTTAATTATTTTATAACTTTTATTATTTTTCTGAAAATTTTAGAGTAACTTTTTTCACTTGTATGTGGAATCCTTGATATTTTTCATTTCAAAATATTATTTTCTCATTTGTTAACTTCTCATGTTTGACATTTACATTTATTTTCAACCTAAAGTACGATATCTTTCTTTAATTCCTGGAAATTTTTAATCATTATTTCTGCAAAATTATGTACATTACATTTATTCTTTCACTCCTTATAAAACTTGTATACTTCTATTCCCTATGTGTCATATCTCTGAAATTATGTATCTTTATTTTTAACTATATATACTATATATGTGTGTATTATACTTGTGTGGGCATATATTTATGTGTGTACATGTGTATACAATTTATATCATGACAATAATATTAATAGTAAAACATGTATCATGTATCTAGTGCCCAGTTTAGCATTTAAAACATTAGCTTTAAAATCTCGTGTGACCCTCCGTAAATATTTATTTGATAGAATATCCAATGTTGATTACTTGACAGAAAGACATCTTTTGTATAAATATGTCATTTGTCAAGAACTGAAGGTACCATACTTAATTTCATGGAATAATTTAAGCAATATATTTCCTCGTTCAAAGTTAAATCCCTAATTAACTCCTGGCTACTTCGGATTCTAATTATCAGGGCTTCCCTCTAGGGTTGGAATGTTTGGCTGGTTGAAATTAAAAATGAAAAAAAAATTGCAGGTAAATTCTCTCTCTCTCTCTTTAAATCTGCTTAAAGTCTGTTTTTATGGCAGGTTGAGATTATCTAAAGCTCTTCTATTTCCCTTGTTGGCTTAAACAATCACCCCAGTATCCCATTTCAATAAAATATTTTCTTTGTTTTGATTGTCAGTGGCTTCAAACTATTGGCAAGGGCTGAATTCAGGCATTTAAAGCAATAGATGGGTTTTGTTTACTATGCATGAGAAGTTAAAAATGATGCTTGAATACCTTTATATAGGCATCAGACATAATCCCCAACAAACTTTGTCTCTTTCAATGCCCACTGTAGTCACTTGCACTACTTATCCTGTCCATGAATATAATAAAATTTATACTTACTTATGGATTAGACAGTAAATCTTGAATTATCAGTTTAGGATCAGTAAAAGAGAGGGAAAAAATAAATTTCCTCAAGTCTTTATAGTGCATTTTGATCATTTGATATAAAGCATCATTTATAGCATCCTCAAACTTATTAGGCATTAGGCAAGATATGAATTAGTAAGTGAACAAGACCTATACAATTCCTTTAAAATTCAGTTTCAGCATAAACTTACAGTTCTCTCTTGTATCCCTCTAATACTTTTCACTCAGTGTAGATTTAGATACTCTTAATATTGTTTCTAATTATATATAATTTATACATAAATTACTTTTATTTATAAACCATTTTAAAGATTCATCCATGTTCCTCAGTGTACAGCTAATCCACTGTTTCTATTTGGGGCATAGACTCCGTGATGTACTTATTTCACATTTACTTATCCTTTTGTCTAGTAATATTGTCTCCAGAACCTTGGTACCACAGATAGCACCTTAATAAACATTATCACGCATGCCGCTTATAGAACTATGTGAGAAGTTTGGTGGGAGAAGAAAGTGGAATATATATACCCAGGAGCACAATTTAACTATAAAACAGGGTATCAGTATCATTAATTACACTGAGTAGTGTCAGACTGTTCTCCAGAATGGATTTACCATCCTACATCCCGAAAGGGAAAGAATTGTTTTACATATATCCACATCCCAAAACATTTGGTTAAATTCTATATAAATGTCCTTATCCTCCTACACATGACTCTTCCAAACAAAAAATGTGTCAGTAGGGGACAATTGGACAAAAGGTAAAGTTATAAATTACTGTAATGGGGCACACACATTCTTTGGATACGTAAAGCAACAACCTGACATTGGAGAAGGGACACCTTAGACCCTGAGAGGAATCTGACATGGAAAAGCATTAATGATTCTTTATATTTTAGAATTGTCCCTGCCTTCCACTTGAAGAGAAATGCTCTCATATGGCTCTCCCAGACTATTCCCAAACTTTTGCAAGCATCATAAATTTAACTGATCGCTGGATCTGTGATACCCCTCTAGGCAGCTCTGGCTATGAATTGCTTGCCACTTCCTCTAACTTTACTGAGAGGTCTACCCAAAAATGCAGGGGCTACCTCCAGCTTCAAAACCTTTCAGGCAAAACACATCCACATATCTTCTGTATCTCCATTCTCAGTCATTCCATGGTAGTGGGAAGGAGGCCACTTAGCTGGGTGGCATGGATAGACAGGAAACATTAGATTAATTGTCCTCAGGCAGTCAACCAAAAACAATGATTAGATTCAATTATTTAAACTGAACTGGGGACCCTATAGCTTTCTAGCCAGCTGCAAGACCACATTAGAGGTAGTTTCTAACTATGACTCTGTCTCATGTAAGTCCCATTGGTAATGAGGACAGCAATAATTGTAAACACCACTTTCTTCCAGAGGTGTTTATATACTCCCCGAATTGTACACCTTTTCTTTCAGAGGTGCTTATGTACTCACAGAATTGTACACCTTGTGTGGAAACCAGATATAAGCTTGCCTATTTTCTGAAAACACAGTAACTTGCATCTTAGGTGTGCTCATAAGAGACTTGCAAATAGACTATGTAGCTCTCAAATGGCTAAGGAGATTTCTCCTAAATGAGAAATTTATTTATTTGTGTGCATGCTACATGCAAGTTTCCCTATAATAGGAGTCATTCAATTAGGAAAGTTGACACAAAGTCTGTCCTTGATTTTAGCTGAAGTGATCAATGACACCATCTCAGCCATAGAAGGTATTCAGGTCAGTTTCAACTCCCTAGACAGGATAGTTATAGATTACAACTAGACTTCCTGTTTGTGGACCAAGAAGCAGCCTGCACAATGACTAATACATCCTGTTCTACCTACATTAATGCCTTAGGCCAAGTGGAAAGGTCAATATGGATTTAAGAAGTTAATCATCCAGCTGTCTAAGTTAGACCCCATTAGTTTGTAGGATTTGTTCAGTAAATTGAGATTTGGGACTCTAGGAGGTTAAGTTTGAGATCAGTAGTTGACTTGCCCTGCTGGTTCCAATTCTATTGATAGTAGCCTTAATCATATATTGTATATGACAAATTGAATAGATTTGGTTCCAGTCTTTGACAGATTAATCAGAGTGGCTTACGGGAAGATTTGCTAGTGGCCAAGACAGTGTAGAAATGAGAGGTGAGTATTGTTGAATGACATTTCTCCAGCAGCCTTTTGCTTTTCTGTACATTGTGAGCAAAGACACTGACTATTTTTGTTCATACTATTTTCAAGGATGTTTGTACAGCAAACAACCTTAGAAAATGAAGATCATCATGGTTAACTTTATGTGTCAACTTGACTAGGCTAAAGGATACCCAAATAGCTGGTAAAACATTACAGTTGAGCCTTGAACAACGTGCGTTTGAACTGCACAGGTCTACTTATCTGTGGATTTCTTTTAACCAAACTCAGATTGAAAATGCAGTATTTGCAGGATGTCAAACCCATGTATACAGAAGGCTGACTTTTCCTATATGTGGGTTTCACAGGGCTGACTGTAGGACTTGACTATGCACAGACTAGTATATGCCAGGGGTCCTGGAACCAACTCTCCACGTAGAGCAAGAGCGTTACTCTGGTCCATTTACTGAGTGACCTAAAAAAGCTGCTAGTTTTGAGTGAAGCCCAGAATAAGAGAAGGCTCTGAAACAGGTTCAGGCTGCTGTGCAAGCTTTTCTGAAAATTGGGCCATATGATCCAGCAACTCTAATGGTGTCAGAATGTAGAAATCTCTTAGAGTTTCTCTTAGTAATACCATGCTATGTTATTAAGGTCAATGGAAAACTACAGCAACGCAATCCAGGCAGGACTACTTCAGTCGTTTTAGACATGAAGGTTCAGGTCACTCTGCCAGGTAAAGAACCACAACCAGCTAAGGTTTACGCTGAAAGTGAAGGGAATACAGAATGGATAGTAGAAGAAGGTAGTTCTAAATACCAACCATGACCACAGACACAAGGACTGTAATTGTCATGAGTATTTTCTCCTTATCTTTTTATGAATACATTTGTGTGTATATGTGTGTATATAAATGTACATATAAAACAAATATCTTTGTTTTCTTTCCTCTCTCATTTCCTTATTATATAACATAAAATGTACTGACTTTATATCAGTAGTATTTAAGTATTGTTAATTTTACATTATAGTATTTAAGTTACAGGACATTAGGAGAACAGTAAACAGCACTCCAGTACTTCTGTGCCATGAGTAACAAATCCTTTGTCCATGACCTTAAAGACTCAAGCTATGTTTCAGCATCCGTGAAACTAAGGTGTTAAGTAGCAGGTAAGGTAAAACTCCAGACCCTTCACACTTCATAACATTACCGTAGGTTTAACAGATGTTGATGAAGAAATATGGCTTTTATATCTATTCTTCTTACCTCTATTACAGGCTCTTTTATTTTTTATTTATTTATTTATTTTTTATTTCAGCATATTATGGGGGTACAAATGTTTAGGTTACGTATATTGCCCTTGCCCCACCTGAGACAGAGCTTCAAGTGTGTCCATCCCCCAAATGGTGTGCACTGTACCTATTAGCTGTGTAGATACCCATCCCCTCTTCCTTCTCCCATCTGCCTGACACCCAACGGATGTTATTACTATATATGCACTTAAGTGTTGATCAGTTAATACCAATTTGATGGTGATCTATTACAGGATCTAATTTATTTTAAAAAAGGTATAACCTGCATCGCCAGTCTCACAGATACACATTATATCTCATAATATCTAATCTAATACCAAAAGATATAAATCCTTGCATCAATATGGTTTTACCCTATGGCAAAGATATAATAAAAAAAATAAACTCTAATGTTTTTACAGAATACAGTGCTATCTCTTTTACAATTATTTAATTGTTTTTATTTCAATCTGCACTATGAGTTTTATTTGTTTAAATCAAATAGTTTAAGAATAAGGTATGTGAGAATTGATCATATCAATTGGGTCATTCTTGTTATAGCCAACTAAAACAGAGTCAAAAGGCCCGCAGGGAAAAAGGCCCTCAGCCCACATAACATTTCTCCAAGCATGTAATTCTCTACAAGCCAGCTGCTGAAACTGCCTATTGTAATCTGAAACCAGTTTTATCTAATAGCTACTAACAATCTGTGCATCTCTAAGACTAGTTTTATCTACCACCATCACTCACCAATCAGAGCTTGCCAGCTCCCCCAAACTTTGCTAGTGCCAAAGAACTTTCCTTCAAACAATATGTAACTTTTCTCCTTTTCATAAAACCTCCAACCTTCTCTTTGTTCTTTGGACATACTGAAGACCACTTGTTCTGTGTGTATGCCTCAAACTATAATTTTTGCTTTCCAATTTAAACTTTTTAAATTTAGAGATTTGTCTCTGTATTTTATTTGACTTTGACAGGTATAAAAGTTATTGCAGGGATCTTGTAAGAATACTAGGAAGAAAATACCACTTGGACTCAGCATTAAAGAGTTTTACATTCTACAGCAATACATAGAATACAGCAATTCTGTCTGTATCTCTTGATTTACAACACGTTCAGAATTATTTCAAAGATTCCTTTTTTCCCTAATCAGTATACAATGATATTTGAGAAAGAAGCATCTTATTTCTGTGTTCATTTACATATATTTACGGAACAAATATTAAATTAACACAATATAGCTAATTTACAGCTGTGCAAACAAATGGTCTGTTCAAAGAATGAAGACAACCTACTTTTGAAAAAAAAAACTTGTTTGTTATTCCTTATGCTTCCTCTTGTGTCATTTTAGGAATTATTTAAAATTATGTTGAATAATATAGCTGTCATATTACTTTGCTAGGTTGATATTTTAATGAACAGATGCAAACTACTTGTCTTAAACTAAGCACAGAAAATTTTATAGCTTTAAATTTAAAATCATTTCATAAATATAGTCACACCAAAAACTAGATATGTAAGCACCCAAGCATCAGAATATATAGTTGAAATAATTCTGACCTGCCTCAAAATATGGCGATATCAAGAAAAGCAGTGTCATCTTTTCTTATTACAAGTTGAGGATTAGCAAGCAATTATGTATAAACATGAAAACACTACATATATACATTTTGTAAATTTTCCGTATTAATTTTTCTTTTCAATTCCATTTCTTTTATTTCAATAGGTACAAGTGGTTTTTTACATGGATGAATTGTATAATGGTGAAATCAGGGTTTTCAGTGCACCATCACCAGAATAACGTACTGTATCTTATGGGTAGTTTTTGATCCCCCACCCTTTCCCATCCTCCCCTTTTCTTAGTTTCCAATGTCCGTTATACTACTTTTTATGGGTCGGAAATAAAGTTTAGATCAACCAAAATACAGAAAAAGTTTATATAATATAAATATAGGAAATGATTTAAGGCCATAGATGTCTTCCTATCTGCCAAAGAATGCAATAATTATTGCTGTGCTGTAAGGCAATAGCTAATGAATTTCTGGGATAATTAGATCAATTAAAATATGTTTCAGATATATTCTCATGTTTACTAGATTTCATGAATTAGCAAATAGTAAACCCCTATAACTCTTTCCAAATAAGAGTGCATACATATATAAAATTATGCACTATAAACAATTCACCACGCTTCTTTTAAGACAAAACCATTTAATGGAGGAAAAAAACAAGAGAGATTAATTCTAAAAGACAGTATAGCACATATACATGTGTTACTTTAGGCCTTAAATAAAAGAATTTCTTTCATATCAAACTAATTATAAACGACATGCTAGTTTTTATATTCCAAGTTTAGAATCTCTCTATATAACTTCTATTATCAAAAGATGATTATAAACAATGTAATGATATTGAACTTAGAATCTGAAAACAGTTCATTATAAACATAATATGGCATGCAAAAATTAGAAAACTGTCTTTATAATTTATTTTGTTCAACTATGTTTATGAAACAATTGAAAAAGAAGGGAAAAATAAGTATAAAAATATAATTTAAAAATGATTCCACACTCAATCCCAGGAAGAGTTATTCATCCTGAAAAAAACAACTGAGTCTCATGATAAACATCAGTTGTATAAGAATGATGGATGGTTACGAAGTTATCTGTATTTCTAGTGTATTAAAAAAACAAGTGACAAGTGAAAACAACGATAAAGGAAGTTTCCTGAATCTAAGAATGCCTGTGCTGGTAACTGATTTTGATTATAACTTGGTATTTTTTGTTGTTTGTGCTCATGCACAAAGTAATGATAATCTTGTAAGAATTTGAAATGTTGAATAGGACTATGAATTAATAGAAGTGTTATATTTAGACATCCATGACTTTTTCTTCTATTCTGTAAAACATTTGTCAAGCCAATAGTAAACATATAGCCCTAATTACCAGTACAACTTCCATTAATAGCACCTCATTAGCACTGGCACAGGAACGAACACAGCAGACCAGAGAAGCTTCCAAAGAAGACATCTACCCTATCTGCTATACCTTATTATTTAATTAAAAAATGAGGCCAATATGGAAAAATATTATTCTTTTAATAGTTATATATTTTAATGGTTAATATTATTTTCTTTTCTCTCAGAGTATTTTATGACACATTTCATTTAAAAAAATCCAGCAATATACCAGTAAAGATGACTTCCATTTTCATGAAAAAAGCATTATACTAGAGTTCTATTTACGCATAGAAACACATATAAAAATAGATAGGAGATAATAAGTAAAAAGATAGAATAAAATGGTAATGTTAAATCATATTATAGATGATACTATATTAAATGCATTATATTTAATTTATTTGAACATAAGATAATAAAGAAAAAACTAAAAAGGAAATAACTAAATTGGTGAATTTTAGGTAATTATTTCTTGACAGAAGCTATTTCTTTTAATAATCCTTTACTGTTATTTATATGTTTAGAGAATAATTAAATTTGTAGACTTTAAATTTCTCTTTAATTAGAGTTTTCATTTTAGAAAATGTAGTCAATTTCTCCCTATTATGTGAAATAACTACCTCATCTACATACTTCTTACCTCATACTGTAAACTTTATTTATGGCAATAGTATATTTACATTAAATTTTCTTAACAAGGTAAAAACCATAATTACCAAATATATTTAATTAAAATTCACTAGGTAAATGTATTTAAATCCTACTGGTATTACTTTCATAAAGTCTTTCAATTCCTTAGTTTTTATGCTGAAACTGTTCTAATTTGGACAAGATTTTTTTCTTTTTCCCGAGAAGAAACCATAAAAATTCCCTGAGCTTTTGTATATTTCAGAATGTCTGCTTTTGCCATTACCAGGAATGATACTATGACTGGATATAATTATCTTTTTTCACAATTGTTTTGCCCCATTCTTTTGTAGACCTTGTCTCACTGTCTTCTAGTGATTGTGGAGATATGGAGACATCTTTAAGTACCACCACCATTTCCCTTATGAAGTAGGTGATCATACATGAAGAAATTATTTAATTATTTCTCCTCCAAGGTATGTATTAGCTATGGTTGTTCTATACGAATCTTCCTTGGAATGTGTCCTCCGTTGGTGTGCAGAGTAATTTATTCCCTAGTTTCATGCAAATTCTCTTCTCTTACATCTTGGAATATTTTTTTCCTATTCCATTTTTTTAAATTTTGTTCTCAATTTAGTTGCTTATCTTTGTAATATCACTTTTCATGATGTTCTCTTATTTTATCATTCAGCCTTTGAGTTCTTAATTTATTTTATTTTATTTTAATTTTTCTTTATTTCAGCATATTATGGGGGTTTAGGTTATATATATTGTCTTTGCCCCATCTGAGTCAGAGCTTCAAGAGTTTCACTAGAATGTTTACAGCAGCACAATTCACAATTGCAAAAATGTGGAAACATCCCAAGTGCCCATCAATACATGAGTGCATTAATAAAATGTGGTATATGTATACCATGGAGTTCTACTCAGCCACAAAAAACAATGGTGATCTAGCACCTCTTGTATTATTCTGGATAGAGGTGGAGCCCATTCTACTAAATGAGTTCTTAATTTTCATTGAATTTAAATGACTTCAACTTTACTTTTATTTTCCATAGCAAGGTAACATAAGGAGTCATGGGAAATTTTCATTCATTTCTTTAGGATGAATTTTCTTCTGCATAGAGGAAAAGTTGAGTGAGGTTTTATCTTTGTGAATAAGTGAAGCTGAAGGAGTACAAAAGATTTCTAACGAGGCACTGTTGACTCATTCTGATGGGCTAATAGCTCAAGGCATCAATGATGACTCGAAAGACGAATCTGAGTCTATGAGAACTTACATAGTTAATATTCCCAGCTGATTCTTAGGCACACTAAAGTAGCACTGACTTGAGGATATGGTCCGATAAAAATAAAAGGATTCTACCCCAGATATATTACCTCAAAATGGCTTTAAAGGAAAGAGGGTTTATTATACTTGATTCACTGTCAGCTCTCAGTTATTTTATATTTAGTGCTGAAATAAGATTATGTAAAGTATCCTCTGCCTATAAAAAGGCAGAAAAACATTTCTTCTTGCAAATATTTAATAGAGAAATTATTCCAATAAACCATTTTATTTCACATTTTTACTTACTTTTTTTAATGGCACAAGTAGATAAGTGTCATGTTTAAAACTATATTACAGTTTCTAGAAATATAGTACTGAAATAAAATATATTTCATAACTGAAGGAAGACTTTTTTCTATTCCTGTAGATAATGGAAAACTTTATTTGGATGTGTTTGTGGATACTTTCTTTTCTCCTAGGGACTCTTTAATGAGCCAAAAACATCACTGTCTAGGAAAGAGATTTGATTATCAGTTGCTTAAATGATAAATCAACTAATTATTTATATTTTGAATCTGAGAGATTTTGATGGTTTCTTAATTTATAATAAATACTTATTAATTGCTTTACACATCCAAGTAACTGAATAATACAGACACTCTCTGTGTCTCATTAAATTCACCTGCCAACATTGAATTCTTAGAATTGGTTAAAATCAGGATTGGGGGCTGAAAATTCATTCTTTTGTACTCTCCTGTATTAAGGCAGAAAATGATTATTGAAGATTGGATTATTTTGGAGTACATGAACCTATTTATCTTCTGAAGAGAATCTGAATTTGGACATAAATGCTTAGAGCACAGCTGGCATATAGGATAAGTAAAAATGATAAGTCATTAGACAAACTGCAAAGGGTCACAGTGGAGCATGTGCCCATGTGTGAATTTGAGGACTGCACCCCAGGGAGTGTGGAGGCATGTTTGGCCTGCTGCTTTAATTTGCCTGTACATGATTTGTTAAGCAAACAAAAGAATATGGGAAGCTTGCTTGTCTGAGTGTGCCAAGGCTGCCATCAGGCACTTCCACTTCACCCATTCTTTCCAGTCTGCCGCCCCTGTGAGAGTTGCAGATGTGGAAGAGCTGGCTGCTACACCAAGGTAAAAAGGGCCCAGCAGCCAGAAAGAACTCTGAACTACAAGCATGTAAACCACAGATGCTGTGCTGGAAGAATACACAGAGACAGAAACAAAAAGCAAAACAAAGCAAAACAACAAAGGCATAAAATATACATAGAAGGCAAAAATTAAAACTCACTCTCTTAGATACCTAGATAAGCAAAGCTTGTGAATTAAAACATACTACAGGTAGTTGGTACAAGTATTACTGTGAATTGTATAATGATTAAGAAACCCAAGCATGATGGAAACTGAATTTACAGAGGAGAAAAGCTGTCACTTGTGAAAGAAAATGGTTTGCCAAAGCATACGATAAATTTTGAAACAGGACTGAAATTATAACCTGCATCTCATAATTCCTAGTCTAATCATCTTTCCACTGAAATATGCTGCCTCTTTTCCATCATCATAATATGCTTTCTATGTCAATAATATCACTCACATTAGTGTCATTAATAAAATGTTGCTGTTCAACATGTTATTTAATTCTCAAATATTAAGGCTTAATAAATTTAAATTGTTACTTGATATTTCATTAATATATAAAATAAACATAAAGCTTTTGCTAATTTTATTATTTTATTGAACACATTATAATATTAATTTCAAAATATTTAAGTAACAACGTATACTATTATTTTTCCTGTGACAATATGACTTATGTTAACCATTTTGTTGTTTTTGATTTTATTTTATAGTTTCTTAAAAAACTGGATATTATATTCTTAATCCTTTTTAAAGACTATTAATTACATTTTTAAGCCTCTTCTATTCTTTGTATTATTTTTATATGTTTTGGAATCTGTGGTTCAGTTTTTATATCCTGATCTTTCTCTGGCTGCTACTGGCTTTCTCCAAACATCTGTTAGTCCTTGACCAGTATCCCATATTTATAAATGAAGGATTATGTTGGTTAGTATTGGCATTGGTATTTTATTTTGGAATGGTGGAAGATTGTAAACCACTTAGTTTTTTCTGCATTATTGTGAGAACTGCAGATGAATTATGTGTGGAATGAACATAGGTTCTGAGAAAGTGGGCAGGTTCTAAGGGGAAGCAGCCTTCCATTTAAGGTATGTGACTAGGGACATGATTAAGACCCTGAAAATCACTATAATAATAAGGATAGTTCTCTGGAATTGGCATATTTAATATTTATTTCAAAACTGAGCAGCACTGAGTTCCTTTTTAAAAAAAAAATTCTTATCTAATTTGGAAATTGAAATTATGTTAATTTCTGCTCTCCAATTCGCACTATAGGACCCATCTGTGGAGTGGTTATTTAGAAAGTACTTCTTAGGTTTAGCTAAGGGGAAATGCTATAGCCAGTTGCTCCTTGTAACACAAAACATATAATTATTCAGACAGTTCTTTAATTCATTATCATGATTTCTTCTCTAACAGTCCATAACTGCACTCAGTTTCTTTACTGCAGTCTCTTCTTTAAGACTTACACATTCTTTTCCTTAGGTGTCTAAGTCAATAAATCATCTGCTCTCTCTCCTCCAGAAATTTGTCAACATTACTATTCTACTGATGGCATTATTTCTTATTTTGATATGGATTTATTCTTTTGTTATTAATATTTTAATATATTTTGTATATATCAACTCTCACATCAGTTGAATTTTATGGAGGAGAAAGGGTAAATTTATGTGCTCTGCCATCTTGAAACAGATGTTCATTTGCTTTTTATCTTTATTTTTCATTGTTTGTTTAGACCACACATTTTAAAAAATTTATATAAATCTGGAACTATCTTTTGTTTTTGTTTGTCTTCGTAGATTTTCTTAGGAAAATTTTAACCTACCCAATGCTATACAGTGCTTTCTTATTATTCATTTTAATTATGTTAAGTTTTTATCTTTCTGTATGACAATGAGAAACACAATGAGTAAAAGATATACACAATAATTATAGGTACAAACTCATAATTTATCTAGCTCCACTTGGAGGAAGAATTAGGGTGGAGGTCTGGAGGATATTGTGTAAATGAACAAGGAATAGAAGCAAGATAATGTGAACTTGGGTTTTAAGTAGATTAAACTATAAGGAGAATGCAATTAAAGTATTTATGGGGTATTAGAATCCTATTGTTCTCCCACTGCCATGGGTTATAATCAGTGTAAATAAATTAAATATTTAAAAATCTATATATTTAACACGCTCTATTTGGGGCAATTGTATACTGGAAGGAAACTCTAGAGCTAGGAAATGATGGCACTCATTTCCTGGCTTCATGTGTGATCTAGCTTGAAGAATTATCCTCTTGCTACAATCTTCCTATTCCTGGTTTGTACCAAAATAGATCAAATAAATTCAAAAGGAGAGTCACTATGTAAACTACATAGGATTTTTGTTTTACATTCTGACTCTGGAGTTTTGGATTCTCTTAAACTCTTTGTGGCAATGTATTGAATACTCTATGTTCAATTTAATTTATTTATGACATGATTTTTTCTTTGTTCAATATGTGATTCTTGGGAGGGCAGAGAAAAATATGTGATTCTTTTAAGTTTTCCTTTTCATAGGTCTATTTTTAAAAAGTAAATGTTCAGTTTGATTTTGTCTGTGGATGACACATAAAAATTTCATGTTGTAGTTAGTTTATTAAAACCTGCCTAACAATTCTTGTCTTTCATCATCAGGGGATCTTCATGTAATTACTCATAAAATGAGTGCTGTATTTGGACTTGACATCTTGATTCAGTATATTTGTTTTAGGGTTTTGTTGGTTTTTTTTTTGCTCTTTACATGTTTTTATTTATGAACCATGTTTCATTTTTGCAAAATGTGGATTGTCTTTTAAACTTTACTAAATTTAAAAGAAAAGCCTTTTTGATTATTTAAACCTACTTTAAATTATGCTAATCAGAAAAATCATAAATAAAACCAAATATATTGACCAATCCTCAAATAATCTCCTGCTGCTTTCCAGAGTTTGATTATTTAGTCTAAAATATTTATTGCTGATGAATAACAGTAAAACACTTTACCTTACATTATACATTTTCATTATCAAAAATAATAGCTACTTTTGCTTGCCATTTATAGTCTACAATTGCATAGATATTTAGATCTTCATTTTCTCTTTATTGTTGTCAAAGTACATCATTGTTCATCTATTCTTTCACTCTCCCTTTTCTCATCTACTCTTAATACACTCTTATTCTAAAGTATTTTTCCTCCCAGTCATCTCTTTCATGGTCCCACTTACTAATAAGTTGTGCAAGCCAGAAATATGGAAATTATTGTTGAATCCTTCTTTTCCCTAGCTCTCAAATTTTAATTAATTCATGGAGTCACTAGCATCATTCAAATCCATCCAATTTTCTATTTCACATTGCTATTGTTTAAGTTCATATCACCAACTTTTCTTGTTTTCCAAACCTCTGAGAGGTTATTTGTATTACTCTTACTTAAATAATTTTACACACTGTATCCAGAAATATTGTTTTTTCTTTCTGAAATTTTTAACCCATAGTTAATATTAACTATTTTCCTAAGTAAATAGCGACACAGACTTAATGACTTCATCATGTTTGTATTTATGCATTTTGTTGTATATCTTCTCTCTCTTTTTTAATCCTGCATAATTGTAACCTTTAGATATGAGTACATTTATGCTAGTAATTATTTTTTATTAAAGTTGAGGTATCATATGCAAAAGAATCAAGCATTAATATATGGTAAATGTGCTCATGTATGCATTCACTAAACATATTTTCAAACCTTCCAGGTAAAATTCATTTCATTATTAAAAAATAAGTGAATATTTATTTTTTAATATATCATGGTAAGTTAGAACTTTCATTAAAATTTCTGTGATATTTCAGCATCAGTTCCATGGTGGTATTACATTTGGAGGAAAACAACAGCCATAAAAAGGAATATGAAATATTTTTTAGAGAATTATTCATGATAATCTTGTTCAGAATGTATAAAAAAATAATATTTCAGGAGCTAAACTAATCAGAATAATAAGATGGGCAGGTAAGAAAAAAGTAAAAATTATTAATATGTATATCTCTCTAGTTTTAAGAGATTATTGGTTATCAATTTTTATGTGCTGTTGGCATCAAGGTATGACTTTCATTTATTTAAATTTGAAGGAATAAAAAGTGACCTAATATAGATCACTTCCCATTTAATGAGTTATATTAACTATCAAATTATAATATTGGAAATTAACACTGCTATTTTAATTTTAACAGTATTTGTACATTCTAATAATAGTATTAAAATATTTCAATACAGTGAACTTAAAATTATTTTGCAGATGTCTCTATAATGTTAGAATTTATAGCGGAAAAACCACATTTTCTAGGTTTTTGAATGCTATTTTAGGCTTTTAAGTTCAATGTCTTTCCATCCTTAGTAACTTTACCTAGTAGAATAAATAAATTTGAGAACTTGGTCTATTAAAACAAAATATGCAGGAATAAGGATAGGAAGCAGCTACCCCTGACCTTAGGGGTTGACATTAAATGCATCTCTAGAAGAAATCTATTTATAGTTTAACCACGAAAAAATTTTACCCAGAAAGAATTATATATAGAAGAGAATTATAAAGAAAGAAAATTCCAAAGATTTCTTTAGTGGTCCCCTAGAACCTCTTGGTGAGGGCTTACCTACACACACAAGGAGTGAAATTCCTTAGCCCGGGCAGGAAATTATAGGCAACTATGGGATGAATCATTCCCAGGTCTCACACAAAAAGTGAATTGTTCAAATTCTGACAAGGTAGAGTGAAAGTACCTCTTTGAATATCTGGACATCAAGTAGAGACAGCAGAAGTTCAATGATTTCTTAGTAGGGCTAATAGAGGCCTAGAGTAAAGACTATTTTAGGTCTCCAATTAACAAAGCTTAAAAATAAGTTTTATAAGATATCCAAATAATTTTCAAGTTATTTATTATAACTATAGGCCAAGTAAATTCCCATGACCATAGAGGAAGACAATAAAATAGAGACACTTAAGGATGTTGAGTATGTCAGGAGAAGTTACTAGACAAAAGCATGTGTAGTAAAATGTTAAGGGAGAACCTGGGTGTGGACACACAGTTTTTTATGTCAAAAATTGTTTTAATTTTTATTTAAGTCTTATACTTTTCTTAAAAAAAATAAAAATGTAGGTATGGGCCATTAGAAGAATATCTTGCAAATTTAAGAATATAACCATACAACGTATGCTCTCAAAACACAGTGAAATTAAACTAGAAATCGATAAAAGAAAAATAGCTGGAAAACACTAACATCCTTGGAGATTAAACAATACACTTGTAAATAATAACACATGAGTCAAAGAAGAAGCCTCAGAGAAATTTAAAAGTATTTCAAACTAAATGAAAATCAAAATACAATTTTTCAAGCTATGTGGGATGCATCCCACATATGTAGAGGAAAACTTATAGTTCTGAATGCATGTATTAGAGAAGAAGAAAGATCTAAAATCAATAATCTAAGCTTTTACTATAGGAAACTTGAAAAAGAAGGACAAATTAAACTCAAAGTTAGCACAAGAAAACAAAAAATAAAAAATTAGAGCAGAGAACAAGGAAATTGAAAACAGAAAAAAAGCAAAAGGTGATTCTTTGAAAAGACTGATAAAATTGATAAATCTGTAGCCAGTTTAAGTTATAAAAATGAGCACATAAGTTACTAATACCAGAAATGAAAGCAGGGCTACTGATCATATGGCCATTAAAAGGAGAATAAAGACAACCTAAATGTCTATCCATGAATGAATAGATTTTTTTAAAAATGTGGTACATATATACACAATGAAATACTATTCAGCCTTACAAAAAAAGGAAATCCTTTCACTTTTGACAACATAGATTAACCTGAAAATTTTATGGTAAGTGAAATAAGCTGGATGCAGAAAGACAATTATCACATGATCTCACTTATATGTGGAATCAAAAAAAGTTGAACTAAGAAAGAGAGAGTAAAATGGTGGTTATGAGAAACTGCGTGGTGGGGGGTGATTGGGGAGATATTGGTCAAAAGGTACAAAGTTTCAATCAGAAGAAATAAGCTCAAGAAATCTATAGTAAAACATGATGACTGTAGTTAATAACAATGTATTGCACCCTTGAAAATTCCTAAGACAGTAGATTTTAAATCTCACCACAAAAAATACTAAGTATGTGAGATAATGCATATGTTAATTTGCTCAATTTAGCCATTACACAATGTATACAATATTTCAAAAAACATATGATGCATGACAAGTTTTTTTACAATTTTTGTCAATTAAACAAAAAGATTTAGAAAGGATAATAAAGAAATATTATGAACAATAATAGTATACCCACAATTTTGATAACTTTGATGACTACATCACTTTTTTGGAAGATACAATCTATCAAAACTCACATAAAAAGAAATAGACTATCTTAACAGGCATAGATTTATAAAAAAATAAAACAATAATTAATTACTTGGCAAAATGGAAAGTACCAGGTCCAGATGGGTTCCCTTGTAAATTCTACCAAACATTTAATGAAGATATTATAAAAATTCTTATAACCTCCTCTAGAAAATAGAAGCAGAGGACATACCTCATAATCATTAATCTAGGATTACCCTAATACCTAAACCCCCAAGAAATTATAACAATTGAAAATTACAGACTAATATCTCTCATGAAAATTGATACAAAATTTCTCAACAAATATTTGCAAATCAAATCCAACAGTGTAAAAAGGAATTACACACCACGATCAAGTGGGATTTATGACAGATATGCAAGGTTGGTTCAATACTAAAACATCAATAAATATAAGCCATCACATCAATAAGCTAAAGAATAGAAATTATATGATCAAGTTGACTTATGCAGAAAAAACATTTAAAGAAATCTAACATAGGTTCGTGATAAAAGCTTTCAGCAAATTAGGAATAGAGGTGAACTTCTTTGACTTGATTTTTAAAAAAAAAAATCTACAAAAAACCTACAGCAAACATTGTATTTAATGGTAAGAAAGTTGGTGCTTTTCTGCTAAGATCAGAAATGAGGCCAGCACGTCCACTCTTACCACTCCTATTTAACATCATACTGAAAGTCTAGGCTATTGCGATAAAACAGGAAAAAGAAATAAATGTGTACTGACTGGAAAGAAATAAACAAAACTGTCCTTATTCACATATAACATAAGATTGTCCATTAGAACACCCCAATGAATCAACAGAAAAACTCTTGGAACTAATATACATTATGGCAAGTTTGCAGGATACAAGTTAACATACAAAAATCAATTGCTTTCTTAAACACTAGCAACAAACATTTGGAATTTAAAATGAAAAGTGCAGTACCATTTACATTAGCATCCAAAAATGAAATACTTAAGTAAAAATCTAGCAAAATATGTACAAGATCTATATGAGGAACTTTGATGAAAGATTCTTACACTGTACATTAAGTGGTTTAGTGGTTTATAAGTAGATTATGACAAGATAAGGCATTATATATACCCTAGAGCTGCCACTAAAAATAAGTCAAATAAACAGGAATTCATAGAGAAGACAAGTATGGAACACTAAAAATATTTGAAAAAGAGGGAAAAAACAAATAATAGATGGGACAAATAGAAAATCAGAGCAAGACAGTCCCAGATATACTATCTTCTCAGGCCAATACTGCCTCACCTCTACGTTTCCTCCTCCAGCATTAGTGTTGTTTCTTTCAAGATGTATTCA
Source organism: Varecia variegata (assembly GCA_028533085.1). Taxonomy (NCBI): domain Eukaryota; kingdom Metazoa; phylum Chordata; class Mammalia; order Primates; family Lemuridae; genus Varecia; species Varecia variegata. Next base: position 38,689,214 of record CM052439.1, on the reverse strand, counting down.
GTTGTCTCAGGTTCCGAAGCTATTCATTTTTTTTGGTCTATGTTGTCTATCTCTCTCCACCGCCACCCCATCCCTTACTTCTTGAGAATTCAAGATTTAGCTCCTTTAGCTGTAAAGGGAATTTCCTTTTCAATGAAATATGCTTTTATGTTAACACTGAATTACCTGACTCTATATACACCTCATCTAAATCCTGCATGTGCTCATCCAACCTACAGATATTATTTTTTTTTTAGTTTTAAGTATTTATTATTATTTACACTATAATCCCCCATATGCAAGAAGTAAATTTAAAAGTTGTTTCTGTGTTCTTATTTTAAAACAACTCTCCATTTAGCCTTACCTCATGCTATTGTTTTTATTTTTGTTTTTGTTTGGTTTGGTTTGGTTTGTGATTCTAAGAATCACATCATTTATTGCCTTTCTGCATCTGTGGAATCCTGACTTTATACTCCCCTTCTTTGAGCTTTTTTTTTTTTTAATATTTAGCCATCTTTTCTGTATCAATTTGGGAACTGGACTTCTTTACACAAAAAAGGGATCCAACTATACAAGCTTAAAAGATAGGAATTTATTTTTCTCATGTAATTAGAAGTCTGGAATGGGCAGTCCAGATCTCATTCAGCTATTTTCGGGAAAAAAGCCTCCTTCTTTCAGTATTTAAGTTTCTGTAACTGTTTTTCCCTTGTCTGAGAAGGCTGTTCTCCTTCAGGCTGCTATCTGTATTCTGGGGCGGGGAGGGATGGGGAAGGGTAAAGCAATATGCCAGAGGGATATGCTTTTCAAAAAGGCTTTTCTAGAAGCACACATCTACTGACACCTCACATATTTCTGTCCAGAACTGTGGTGCACGGTGGCCACTCTAGCTGCAGGAGAGACTGAGGAGGTGAATATTGCTTCTCTCAACAAAATTGCTCCTAGTAAAGGAAAAAGGGGACACTGGAAATCAGAATTGCAGCCACCATAGTCTGCCTCAGGTCAAAGATTTCTTTTATAACTTCTTTCTGTGTTCCTCAGTACAATCATAATAATAGAACCTCTTTTATCTAAAAATAGCTTATGCTTTCCAAGGAATACGAAACAGTCAATTCCACATAGACATTGCTCTCTAGGCAAAATCTTTGAAAGTCCACCTATGTACCTATCTTCTACCTGAGGACATGCATAAAATCAACATCCCTAAAACACTCTCCTTTTTCAAGAAACCTCAAGTTTGTATGAAATCAGAATCCAGATAAATTGATTTCCCAGTTTCTTCTTTTCTCTGGATGATCACATTTTGTCCATTCCAGAGGTCTCCCTCACAGATCTGAACTGTAAAATCTTTCACCTTTATTTAGACTTTCTTAAATCTGTCAGTATGCTACAATATGAGAATTTATAAAACCATAATTTGCTTTATACATAGACAGTTCTCGTATTTTAAAGTTCTGCTACAAAAAAGAACATTCATGATGTGTTTTAGTAAATTGTTTAAAATGTGTAATATTTGGTAATTATTTGACTTATTTATTATTCTCAATCTAAATACTTTTTCTTTTGTCTTTTGGGAGCTGATATAGGAAACTGTATGAAAACAAAATAAACTTTTTAAATCAAATGTTTATAGGTTTTTAGTTTATACTTTTCATCTCATTTGGCTATTGTAGTTCTTTATTTTTACTAGCTTCCCCATTAATTCATTTTACCTTTTCCTGGATGCATTTTGAAGTAAATACAAATATCCCTGTATCTACCTCTGCATCCTGTAGTATATAGAGAGTTTAATATTTATTTGAGTTTCTTATTGGGTGGGTTGATATAATATTTACATACAATAAAATGCACAGTTTTTAAGTGTACATTGGCTGAGTTGTTTTTTTTTTTTTTTTAAGACAGTGTCTTGCTCTTGCTCGGAGTCTAGTGAGTACAGTGGCATCATTGTAGCTCCCTGCAACCTCAAACTCCTGGGCTCAAGCCATCCTCCTACCTCAGCCTCCTGAATAGGTGGGAATACAGGTGTGCACCATGATGCTCGGCTAATTTTTCTATTATTAGTAGAGACAGGTCTCGCTCTTGTTCAGGCTAGTCTCAAACTCCTGAGCTCAAACAATTTTCTAGCCTTGGCCTCCCAGAGTTCTAGGATTACAGGCATGAGCCACCACGCCTGACGGATTGTCTGAGTTGCAGTGAATGAATATGACTATATAACTGAAATCATTATCAAGATAGAGAAGATTCCCATCACCTGATACATTTTATTAATTTCCCCTCCCACTCAATTCTTATTCACACCCTTTCAAGGGCAATCATCATTATGATTTTTCCCCATAAACATCAGTTTTATCTTCTCTATGAATTCATCTAAATGAAATTGTTCAGTAAGTATGCACTCTGGAGAAGGCTTATTTCCTGCAATAAAATATTTTCTAGACTTATCCATGCCATCGTATGTATCACTAGTTTGTTCCTTTTCATTGCTGAGTAGTATTTCCGTACATGAATTAACACATTTGTTTAAAATAATTCTATTAAAGAATACCTGGAATGTTTCTATTTTTATTTCTTTTTTATTTTTGACTATGATGAAATAAAGTTTCTATGAATATTCATCTACAGTTATTTTTGTGAAAATAAGTTTTCATTTATATTAAATAAATGCCTAAGAGGGGAAGGCTGGGTCACAGGATAGTTTATTTTTACTGAAAGAAAAAAGAAAAAATAACTTCCAGATTATATTCTAAAGAGGTTTTACCATTTTATATTCAACCAACTATATATGAGAGGTCTGGTCCATATTCCTGTCAACATTTGATGTTAGCAGTCATTTTCACTGCAGACATTCTGATGGATGTGAAGTAGTATCTCATTAGTTTTAATTTGTATTTCCTTAATGACTAATGATGTCGATCTGTGCTCCCTTGACTTGGCCTCATGTGTGCATTGTTCTAGAGTCAGCCACAGATTTTGTCAAAATTTATACCTAGGATTTGGAACTCCTCATCTCTGTATTTTCAATTCTAATATTTCCAATAGATTTTCTTTCATATTTGCTATTCCTCTGCTGATATTTCCTATATTTTCACTCATTGTAAGAATATTCTCTTTTACTTCAATGATTATAGTCAAAATAGCTGTTTTAGTGTCTTTGTCTGATAATTAAAACATCTGAGTTAATTAGTAATTACCATCTGTTGATATTTTTTTCTTTGCTACCAGCTCACATTTTCCCAGTTGTTGAATAATTTAATTTTGTCCTGAACATTGTGAATAGTATGTCGGGTTTATGCTAGATTCCTTTATATTGCTTTAAAGAATATTGATGTTTTTGTTTTAGTAGGAAATTAACTTACTAGACAAATTTCCAACTTTCATGCCTGCACTGAGTGGCAGTTCATATCTTCACTCAGTTTCTTATGCTTTAGTGGCAAGCTTCTTTCAATTAGACCTTCATCCATCTGGTTCAGGGATCATGCAGTGACATGAGTTTAAGAAAGAATTAAGGATTCGCTCTTTCTCTCTCCTTACTGGGGACTCCTTCCCTTACTTTTCAGCAGGTCTGGTTTCTTGGAGCTCCTTCACTTGGTTACTCCAGCTTGAAAAACATTGTTTTTCTTTTAGACTTCTGAAACAAGGTACTGCCATTTTTGTGACTGGTTTTCTTCAGGAAAAAGCCACAAAAACATGGAAATCACTCCATGCTGATTAATTCGTCCAAGTGTTGCCTTCCCCCTTCTTGTCCCCAAAATTTTCTACTTTTTTAAGCTGCAGAGTTCCCAGGTAGTGTTATGTTTTGCTTTATTTTTCCCCAAAGTTGTTAACAACTTATTTGTGGGAGGACTAATATGTTAGATGCTCACTCCTCCACGTCAGGCATGAAATTCTGGTAGCATCATGTATAGATTTAACTGTGTCTGACTAAAACTCTGACTTTTCAAGTTTCACAAATATCCCAGTAATTGAAGGAGAGGCCTTATATAAAAGTATTTTTATGGGTTTTTTCCACTTAAATGACACTACTGAACCAGTATCAAATGAATTCAGGGCATTTCTCCTGTATCTGCTACAGGCAACAGCTCCATTAGTCCAATTATTCCACTCATCTCTTTCATTTCTGCAATTCTGGTACTGTTTAGACAAGTATCAGAAATTTAAAAAGAGGATATATGATTCAAGTAGGGGGGACTTGAAAAAATATAACATTATTGTGTCTACAATGCACTAAATGTTTTGTTAGAGAAATAAACCCCAAATATTGGCTCTGCCTAAGTTTATCTTACCTACTGAATCTTTCTATGTGGCTCTGATTAATGAAAGCTTGGACTTTGAATTCTCAAATATGACTTAAGCTAGTACAAGTAAAAAGATGTCAAAAAATCTATTCACTACATGACTGTCAAATTAAAAAATTTCCATGGTAATTTAGTATTTGTAAACAAAGTAAGCTAGAACTTTAAGATATAATTCAGGAGACAGAATAGAAGACAAAATGGGTACATAAGTACAATATACAAAATAATTTCTATCTGCAAAAAACTAGATTTAAGAAGATATGATTTTCTTCATTTGTGAATAATGTGACAGCAAGAATAAATATGCCTTAAGTTTTTTCCCAGGTTAATATTTTATGAACCTTTGTTTAACCTGCTGATTAAAATTAATTTCAATAGTCGACTTTCTTTCTTTTCATTTTCATATCAAATGGATTTTATGTCTCATGAATTAGTGATGGTACATCTACTCCAGGTTTTAGAAATAATATACATTATTTACCTTAAATAATAAACTATTCTAGAGTATCTGTGATTATGTTACAGGTATATCATTATTATTATATATTTTATAATAAATTGAGTGAAAAGAATGCAATTATTCTTTCAAGTTATTCTGTTAGTATTTTTTTTTTTTTTTTGGAGACAGAGTCTTGCTCTGTTGCCCGGGCTAGAGTGAGTGCCGTGGCGTCAGCCTAGCTCACAGCAACCTCCAGCTCCTGGGCTCAAGCAATCCTTCTGCCTTAGCCTCCAGAGTAGCTGGGACTACAGTCATGTGCCACCATACCCGGCTAATTTTTTCTGTATATTTTTAGTTTTTCATTTAATTTCTTTCTATTTTTAGTAGAGATGGGGTCTCACTCTTGCTCAGGCTGGTGTTGAACTCCTGACCTCTAGCGATCCTCCCCCCTCGACCTCCCAGAGTGCTAGGATTACGGGCGTGAGCCACCACATCCGGCCCTGTTAGTATTTTAATACACTGAAAATCACATTAAGTTTCAGATCACAGTGAAAAAAGTCCTTTCTGTTTAATGAAATCCAATCATTCCTTATGATTTAGCCAGCCTGCTTTCATAAAGCCTTTCCCATATTCTCACCTCTTCTGCTGGCATGTCATTTACTTAGAATCGATTATGTGCTATCTTTTGGTATCACTTTCATTTGTAGTATTATTTCCATTTTTCAGGCATATCTAAGTTCCCCTAAATGAACTTAAATCTTCTCAGAAAGATTATGTAGTACTCCAACTTATTCCTACATAGGGACACAGCAACATACACACATGATCTGTTGACTGCATACAAAAATGAAATATATATCACTGTTTAAAAATATGAAATACCTATCCAATAAAATTTTAAAATGCTTAAATAAATTAATCAAAGTGAAGGAAAAATATGTTTTGTTAATGTAAAACTTGATTTGATTTGGTAGTAAGCTAAAGCAATTGTTTGATATAAAAGTAAGTCCATGTCCAAATGGGCATGTCATGAGGAAGAGAGCCATAACATCATTTCGGAGGGAAAAGACTCAAGGAAGGCAAGAACCATGTCTTAAATCCAGAGATAAATGCTAGTCCTATTCCAAAATATTACAGAAAGCTCAAGCCCGATAGATATTTCCTTGGAAAACAAGCTAATAGGATAGAGTACAAGGTTATTTTAAGGCTTTTGTCTGAGTATCTTACAAATTCAATTTTTATTTTCTGCTTAAGTGTTTATCACATGGATTAATGGTGATTCACAACAAGGGGGACAATCATAAGAATGGAAAAACAAATACCACATGTACTCACCGTTAAATCAGAACTAATTGGACAACACTTATGTGCACATATGAAAATAAAACTCCAGTCATGGTAGGTACTGCATATAGATGTACCATGTTTTATCTTTTATACTATCATTTTACTGTACCTTTTCTGTTCGGATGAGTTTAGATACACAAATACATACCATTGTATTCCAAGTGCCTATAGTATTCAGTACAGTAACATGTTGTACAGGTTTGTAACCTAGGAGCAATAGGCTATGCCATATAGCCTACGTATGTGGTAGGCCATACCATCTAGGTTTGTGTAAGTACACTCTATGATGTTCACACAACAAAATGGTCTGATAACACATTTCTCAGAATGTATCCCCATTGCTAAAGGACTCATGACTGTACATGATAAACTACATACTACTGTTCTTGAAATATAAGCTAATATTTTGTTTAATAAAATGTTTAAAGTATTATTGAATGTATATACCTGTTATTCATGTGTTCCTTCAATCAGCTGAATCTAAAATTTCAACTAATAGCATGATAAATCTTTGAAATATTTTGATATTAAAAGTGTCCCATGCTTAAAATATTTGGAACCAACTCTATTTTTCTTTTTTCCAAGTGACTTTGATTATTCCTTATTTTATTTAGTTACCTATACAAATTTAGTACTGAAAATAAAATTTAGAGATGTCATGATTAGTCATCTCAGAAAATTTACTGCTTTACAATAAAAATTAAACAAAACATGATGCTTTAGACATAAAGGCTCTATCTGCTTCCAGCCTGAGGACTGCAAAAATGTTTTTCCCCTAAAAGTCTCTTGGGTCATTTGAAGAGAAATGGTTTATTCTTTTGATATTAAGCAATTTATCTTCTGAAAATTATTTTGTACCATAGAACAAGGACCCTATATAGAATTAGGTCCCTGCATCAGGTTCTATGGAAGGTGGCAATGATGAATATAAATGGAGAGATCTAAAAATGATTTTTCATGGGTAAAATTCACCTCAAAATGTTTTCAATTGAGATATATATATTTCCAGATTGAAGCAGCATTTTTGTTTTAGAGAACACAAAAATGAGCATTTGCTTTGATCTAATTTCTTAGAAGTATAAAATTCATTTAAAAAAATCAATTTCCTGTGAAAATAACTACTTGTTGCATTTGTTTTAGTAACTGATTAAATGCTGGCATTCATAGCAGAGATTTAATGTATATATTACACAAAAGATCTGCTCGCATATTTATTCCATTTAGAACTATGTCATATGTATACTCAAATATAATTACATAACATATATGGAGAGCTGTGATCTTCTACCCACATAAAAACCTTACTGGTGCTCTAGAATATGTAAAAATAGCATATTAAATTCTGAAATATAAATGTATTTAGTGCTAAGTATATATTGCTCATTTGTGTTTAAAAGTGCTGATAGATGTTAGTTAAAATTTGAATATTATAAAATAAACATGTTGTATCACATAAAACCTCTCACAGACTATAACTTTTAATAAAATAAAAATAAAATTGCTGAGATTTTTCTTCACTATTGCTCATACCTTCTCATCCTCCCAAATCTGTGAGGAATATCCCAGCATCCTAGAAGAGCTCTGTGGTCACTCTTCTCCATAGGTCAGAAATTATCATGTAACTGCTACAATAAAACTAAGATTCCTAAATGCACTGGGATTAATAGGATCCTAAGTGGTAGGGCCCAAGTGGTGGCACTCAACTACCAAACACAAGGTGACTATGATTACTGTAAGGGACAGCAGACACAAAGCAGTGATCAGAATAGTTAGACTCACCGAGACCTAAGATGTTGGCTAGTTGGTCATGGTTTCCCTAGAAAAAAATATAGATTTTAAATTCTTACTTGATCTGTATAAGTAGACGACTTCTAGATTCAGTGATCAGAATATAATCTGAGTCATCAGAACAAACTCATGACCCCTTATCATTTCCAGACTTGAGCAGTTTACATACCAAGAATCTCTTGAATGAAGGGAAGGCTGGGTTCACTTGAGGAAGGACATAACTGTTTTTACAAAATTAAGTACCTACAAAAATAATGCTTTTAGTGATTATCAAGGTTACCCAAAGCAGCACACAATAAATTTAAAATGAGAGCAAATCTAAAACATGTTTACAATATTTAGACCTATTAGTAAGATCATATTTGAAATGAAGCACCCATGAAAATGATGACACAAGGTCTATTTAATCCATAAATGACAAACTTTCCCTGAATTTGCTTCTCTTTCTGATTTAAAGAAAACATTTTATTTTTTGTATATTCAAAATCACAGCAAGAAGCAATGGCTCTGATGATCTTTTAAATTTGGCTAGAATTTTTAAAAATTACTCCCTTTTCCATTTGAACTCCCTGAGCCAGAATGAAACTATTAAGACAACATCCTTGTGAATTAGTACTTGAAAATAATTTCATTATTACTTTTTCTGTAAAGATCTCAAAGAAATTTAGAAGAAATATCTACAAGTCAGCTAAGATCCTTAACAAGTTAACCAAGTGAGAGAGACTTAAAGAAACTTAGTAAATATGGCATAAAATAATTTGACTGAGTAAAATACATAATATTTATGTTAATAAGTGAAATGGTTTAATTTATTATATTTAGAAAAAAGAAGATTTCAAATTGTCCCATGAAGTAAAATACAACAGCTTTCTATATGTAGGTAATATATCCAAAACAAAGTGATTCAAAAGAATTTAAAATAAAGAGTTAGGAAATAGTATTACAAACATGTGCAAATACTAATACAACAAGAGTGAGCTCCTGATCTCAGACAACGTAAAATTCAGACAAAAAAGCCTCAGATAATGGAGAGGTATTTTTTCTTCCCTGTGGGGGGAAGGGGGGTAAAGGTCTCCAAAGGTCTTTTTTATTCCCATGTTCATTATTTTGAAACCATACGAAAGATAAAGTTTTTCTCAGACTGTTCACTAATTAGGTAAAAAATTAAACAACAAGCCAACCAAACAAACAAACAAATAAAAACCTCATAACTGATAAGCAGCTTCCTGAAATAACACTGAGATCCCCTGCAATGCTAATATGAACAACCGGCTGGCAGAAGATGATAAGGATGCAGTCATATTTTTAATTGGCACTTGTTCTGAACACTTATATTAGAATAGTTATAATACCAACTACATGAATAGGTGACAATTATTACATGTTAACAAAAATCACATTTCTCTTGATTCATAGGGATAAAAAGTAAAAAAAAAATTATATAATCAGAATTAGAGGAACCTTATTGAAATGAATGTTTATTCCTTGAGAAGAACTACATTTTCTGAGAAAAATTGAGACAAACTACATTTCTGCAGTGATTGCACTTAGTGTAACACGTGTTTATTTAAAAAATTAATCTTAACTCCATGCCAGTTTCAGTCAGGTAAGCAGAATAGATCCAAAGTTATATGCTTAGACTGTTAGCATTGTATTCTTTTAAGCTCTTATGATTCAATGGAAAATTGATAGAAGACTTGACTTATAATGTTAAGTCTCCTAATAATCTAATTTTTAATTGGAGAAAACAATTTTATTTTACTGAGCCCCCGTATCCTTACTTATAAAATAAAATGTTCAATGAAATTATATTCAGTAGCAATTTCTGTTCTAACATTTTGAAGGGTTTAACTTTTTAGAATCCTTTATTGAAATATAAATGCTCAAAATTAATCATCTTATGCTACTTTCAAACTTTCCTTCCTTAAATTTGATACACACAGTACATATATTTACATAAGCAAAGTGTGTGAATTATACATCAATAACTAAAACAAATTTGTATAAAGTAATACTCTTGCTAAGTCTGAAAGACCCTATTTACTGTTCTTTTCCCTTTGTTTTATTTTTAAAAATATTACTCTTGAACCACTGAGTTAATATCATAAATTACTAACAGTTTGTGACCCTACATTTAACAAAATAACTACATCTTTATGCAGATCTGTAATTTCTGTACTTTAATTTGTAGATACTGATAGATTTTGTGGGTATCTATGCATGAAGACTAAATCGCAAATAAAATGTGTTGTGATAAAACAAAGCATATAACAAAGTTATTACTACAAATTTGTGATGTATATATTCATTAAATAGATAAGTTAATGAAAGGGAGCTATAACACATTTTTAAATTTTTTTAATTATTGTTATATTAGTTTTATATTATTTCAGAGTATTACAGGGGTACAAATGTCTTGGTTACATAAATTGCTTTTGTACAGTTTGAGCCAAAGTTATAAATGTGCCCATTGCCCAGATAATGTGCACTGTACCCATTAAGTGTGAATTTACTCTACCCCTCCTCTTCCCTCCCACCTGCTTGATTTCTGATGAGTTTTATTTTCATATGTGCACGTAAGTGTTGTCCAATTAGCTCTGATTTAATGGTGGGTACATGTGGTATTTGTTTTTCCATTATTGTGATACTTCACTTAGAAGAATGGTCTCCAGTTCCACCCAGGTTAATACAAGAGATATTAGTTCAACATTTTTTTTTTTTTATGGCTGAGTAGTACCCCATTGTATACATATGCCACATTTTATTAATCCACTTATGTATTGATGGGCACTTGGGTTGTTTCCATATCTTTGCAATTGTGAATTGTGCTGCTATAAACATTTGGGTGCAGCTGTCTTTTTTATAAAATGACCTTTTTTCCTT
>CM052439.1:38583891-38677986 GCA_028533085.1 Varecia variegata | reverse complement strand
CAGTAGTGGGATTGATGGATCAAATGGTAGTTCACTTTTAGTTCTTGGAGGTATCTCCATACTACTTTCCATAGAGGTTGTCCTAGTTTGCAGTCCTACCAACAGTGTATAAGTGTTGCTCTCTCTCTGCATCCATGCCAGCATTTGTTGTTTTGGGATTTTTTGATAAAAGCCATTCTCACTGGAGTTAGATGATATCTCATTGTGGTTTTCATTTGCATTTTCCTGATGATTAGAGACATTGAGTATTTTTTCGTAGTTTTTTTGGCCATTAGTCTATCTTCTTTTGAAAAGTTTCTATTCCTGTCTTTTGCCCACATTTTAATGGGGTTGTTTGATTTTACTGATTTGCTTGGGTTCTTTGTAGATCCTGGTTATCAGCCCTTTATCAGATGTATAGCATGCAAACATTTTCTCCCATTCTGTAGATTGTGCATTTGCTCTATTGATTGTGTCCTTGGCTGCGGAGAAGCTTTTTTAATTTGATTAGGTCCCATTTATTTGTTTTTGTTGATGCCATGATTGCTTTAGGGGTCTTCTTCATAAATTCTTTGCCTAGGCTGATGTCTATATGAGTTTTTCCAACATTTTCTTCTAGAATTCTTATAGTTTCATGCCTTAGGGTTAAGTCTGTTATCCATTGTGAATCAATTTTTGTGAGTGATGAGAAGTGTGGACCCTGTTTTAGCCTTTTACAACTGTATGCAGAACCCCATCTTTAGATTTATTCAAAAGAGGGGGTGAATGCCCACCAAGATTCATATATTCAGGATTTCACCCAAATAAGAAGAGTGGTTGTGAGCCAAATAATTAAAAACTCTACTCTGGTTATCAAAACTATTCATCAGAATACTATATTGGCTGGGTCAGTGTTTCTGGAATTTCTAAGACCACCACCCAGACTTTTGGTGATTCACTAATGTTAGGTTTGCCTCAGTGTTCCCTGGTCCTTGGTTCCCAGTGTCAGGAATGAGTATTGGTACCAAGTTAAGCCGACGACAGAGTGATCAGAGGTGAAGAGAGCTTGAAAGGAAAAAAAAGACGACTAGAGGAGGGAGGCAGGCGGCAGGAGGAAAGCAATGAACCCACAGGAGAGCAAATGAGCACTATGTGGGACCTAGCTTGGGGATGGAGTATGGTCACAATGTCTGTAAGGGGGAAGATGTAGAAAGAGCCATACTAATGAATTTTTATGGAACGGAACCAGAGCTCCTTGGCTGCTAGGAGAAATCTGCCAGTTACCCACCAACAAAACTTTTAGTTAGGATTGGCTGAAGGGTGATGGTTTCAGGGAGGAATGAAGTTTCCACTGTGGTCCCTCTTAGGCCAGGCCCCTAGGGCTGATTTTTTCAACTCCGAGGGCAGCGCTCAAGCCCCAAGCTGGAGCCGCCACCCGTTGGGAGGCGCCCCTCTGGGGCCCGGCCCTTCGGAACCTGGAACGCGGCGCGAGGGGGGCTCGGAGACGTTCACTGGTCATTCCCGGTCCGGTCGGGACGGTGGGGCGACCGGGAAGGGGTGCGAGGAAGGCGAGAGGGGAAGCCAGGGGAGGGGCCGAGGGGCCTGGGCCCGCTATGGAGCTGTACCTCAACGCCTGCTCCAAGGCTGCCAACGCCGCCGCCGCCAGGGCGGCCAGCAGCGGCCTGTCTGCAGCCAGCCAGCAATGTGGAGACGTGAGTGACCGCAAGTCTGGGGGGGGAGGGCAGGGCCCGGCTCGCCAGACAAGGGTCTCTGGCTCTTAACTGTCCCGCTTCTGCTCCCTCCTGCCGCGCAGTAATGGCGGCGGCTCCCGTGTGGGGCAGCAACTGGCTGGGGCGGGACAGGGAGAGCGGTGACCTGGGCAGCGGGAGGACTTCAGGGGTGTCCCGCAGGCCAGGCCCCTTCGACCCTGACTGTGTGACTTTTCAGTTTCTTTCGCTGGAGTGGGAGTGGATTGGCCTGAACAAGTACTACCTAAAAAGTAAGGCAAAACTCCCGATTGTATTTGACAGGGCGTGCACAAAAACCACTTTGCAGGGGTTGGACCGGATCACCTACTGGATCTGCCTCTTGGGGTCAAGCTGCCCGTGATCCCAGGTAGTGATACTGTATTCTTTACTACGAATTTAAGTGAAAAGGTAAACTAATTTTTATTGTCTTACATTAGTTTCTTTACCCTTTACTACTTGCTGTTAAATTCAGACAGAGGCTACATTATACAACGTCCATTTAAGGGAATTTGCACTAACATTTACAGAAAAAAAAAATAATCCAATCCACACCTAACTGAAGGTATTGTTAGGAATGAATATGAAGCAGTTTCATCTAATATGGTTTGGACAGACTCATGGGCTAGCAAGTTAAGATTCTCAGTCCTTTCTTAATTTATAATTTATGGAAGCATATTAACATTTTTATAATAAAACTTTATATATAGCTATTTAGTGAGTTTTGATTTACCTAAAAACATGTTTGAAAGGTGAAAGATTATCAATATTGGCTGCCATTTAATTATGTGTTAGGATTTTAATCAATAGTAACTTGGACTAGATTCTCAACATACCTGTCTATGATGTTGTTTTGAGGTGAATTCTACTCACAGGGTGGGCAAAAAAGTGGAGTGGAAGAAAAGTGGAGTTAAAATCAGTTATATGTTTAGTACTTTAACTTCACTTTAATGAAAGAGGGCCATGCCTCAATGAGAAGGAGATGCCATAATTTGCCTCAGCCTTCCCATCCAGTGTTTTCTCCAACCAGAGCCTCAGCTACTTCCAGCTGATGTATTTTATACCTACCCATGGATACCATGCTAATAAATACTTCTGTGCTTTTGTCTGCCTTACCCCCAAACCTGGTATACACATTACCCTTGGTTTGTATGATCTCACTTGACACTTAATCATACTGGATTATAGAGTGTACTTCCCTCAAACTTGTCTATGTTTTTAGTCCTCAGTGCTATCCCTAGCCCCAAACCACCCTAGCCCTTGACTAAGTAGCCAACACTGAAGGAGGTTTAGTACATTCTTGAGTGGATGCTTTGATAAATATTGCAAAAAGTTCTACAGGGAAGAATTCTAAATGATCCACTTACCCTTCTGTTGTCTATGATGTCATCAATAAGTAAGACCCCTTGGTATTTGATACTTGCCTAATATCTTAGTCAGTTCAGGCCATTATAACAAAGTACCAAAGATTGGGTGGCTTAAAAACAACAGAAATTTACTTATCACTGTTTTAGAGACTAGAAGTCTGAAAGGAGGGTGCCACCATGCTTAGGTTCTGGTGAGGGCCCTCTGCAGTCTTCTTCTTCCATCCTTGCATGGTGGAAAGAAAGCTAGAGAGTTCTCTGTGGTCTCTTTATAGGGGCATTATTCGCATTCATGAGGGCTCCACCCTCACAACTTAATTAGGCCCCACCTAATTAATGCCGTTACATGAAAGATTAGGATTGCAATATATGAATTTTGAATTTTAGGTGAATTCAGTCTGTAACATCTAATAAACATGATTTCTTAAAGCAAGTGTTGTTTCTAGAAAAAAATATAATTTCCCTTTTTGAAAACAAATCTGTTCTACTAGAATGAAGCAAGCTCACTAAAAATATGCCAACCTCACACAATTTGAGTGGCATTCACACAAACTTGATTTGCTCAAAGGTGCTTGAAACTTATTCCATTACAAGTGTTATAATTTCTCTTTAGGGTATAAACTTAGCTCTGTCTCTTTTTTCCTTGCTCAAATATATACTGTTTATTGTCATTTTCTCTGTCAACCATTAATTTACTCATCTATTACTTTTTTAAAAGTTATCTCTATTCTTTATTACATTAACTCCCCTCATACTAATTCATTTAATAATAAATTAGCACCAGACTAGTTTTTCTGAAGACTGACTTTGTGAGATTCTTTTGTCTCTTTTAATCTCCTTGATGAAGTAATGTTTTATATTTATATTTATATATTTTAAGGGAAAACAATTATTTCAATTGACAATAAAATGGTTGGCCTAGCTCTAATGAATGGATTTGTTTAAAGGTATTCTCTGTTTACAGGTCAGTAGCTCAGGTTTGTCCTTGAGAGACATACGCCTGTCACAGCTAAAAGACAACATGTAAAGGAAGTTGACAGCTGAATGTCAACTTTAAAAGAGATAATCAATCCACTCACTGACTTATTATTATTGATTGCTCCCCTTCTAGGAAAAATCTGCGCTTCATATCTGGTCTCACTAAATTCAAGACTTTACCCTATAAAATTCCTTTCTTTGCCTTCCCAGGGAAGCATTGGTAATTGGGGAATCTAGTTCAAGAGGTCTGAAACTTAAAAAAGATACTTTTAAATGTAAAGTGAGAACTAGGATTCTGGCCTGTTCCTCTTATCTACCCATTTGCCTGCAAAGCATCCTTCTACCTATCTTGGGGGCATTCTTTTTAAGGTCCCACTAAGCCAGGCTTCACAATATTCAAGAATTGTACTGCAGTTATGGGTACAGTCAGACTGAACACAGAGGTGGCAAACTGGTACCTGTAGGCATGTCTGGATAGGTGCTCAATGTTGTGGTAGCATAAATTGAATCAGATGCCTGCAAACAGGGTGTGTGCTCTCTGGTGTCCACATCCCCCACATCTTCCAATTGTCTTGCACCTGAGCCAGTTCCTGATTTGACATTGGTTTGGAATAAAACTTACGGTGTTCTGGCCAACCAAACTTAAAACAGAAAGAAAGAATGCAAAGACAGCATTAACACAACTTCCACACCTACTTCCCTCCTCCACTTTTTTTCCTTCAGAGGTCCCCCTTAAGTGATTATCACCATCCTACTACCGAAAGATTAACTGAGAACTCACATCAAAAAAATCACTTTAGTGTTTTAGTTCATAAATGAGCTTAAGTAAATCAGCTATTTCCTCTAAAGTAACAGATACAGAAATACGACTATTAGCCAATTGTCTTTTCCTCCCTTTGTTTGTTAATGGCTATTGCATAAAGATGTATATGGTCTTTAAACATTTGGAGAAACCTTAACTCCTATAAATATGCTTTAAAATTGGTTCTTTGATATGTTGAACTGCATGATATAAACATGGAATAGTCTTCTGACTTTAGCTCTTAGAGATTATTGGTTTTCTTGCATTAAAGACTCTAAGATATTAATACAATGGCTTTTTAACTGAAAATCTTTAACATCTAAGTTTTACTTCTACTATTTCTTAAAGTTGTTTCCAGGAATCATGGTGAAAGATTTTCTATTTTTTTTCTTCATTTTCAGATGATTGAAGTATAATAATCATAATTAAATGTTATCCCTTTATCTTTTGAGTATAGTGCCTTGATCTGTGAGAGGGGAAAAAAGAGAATCCTAGCATTGGCTTATACCTTAAAACAAATTATTTTCTATTCTCTTTCTTTTTCTCTCCTCTTTTTTTATTTGACCCAGAGCCAAGGGTTGATGAGAATTAGAGGAGGAACTAATGGAGGGAAGCTGGGTTTTTATTTATTTATTTTTATTTTTATTTTCTTCTGACTTCAACGAGCATCAGAAAGGTTTTTAGAATAATTCGTGTAGGTGAGGAAAAGAAGAAGGCTGGTTGCCCAAGCCAAATCTTTCTTTTGCTGTTTTTTCCCCACTTTAGATTCTTGTTGCATGTTTTATTTTCAATGAACATTCTAGTCATTTCAATAGATTATTTAAAAGTAAAAATGCATTAATTTTACATTTGTAATATTTTTTAATTTGTGTTTGCAGCTTTTTCAGCCTTCTTATGGTTTTAACCTGACTGATCCTTATTGTCAACTTTTGGAAAACGAGTACAAAAGTCTCCATGATCCACATTTAAAAGCATACCATAAGCGCAAAGATATCCTGAGGAGATTGAAGAAAGGGGGCTATGTAACCAGAAATAATAAAGTGGGTTGAAGATTACTTCTTTTGTAATCAGTGAAAACCTTCAAAACTTGATATAAGCTTGCTTCTGTACCTTACTGGGGGGCCTGTAATACCTTTAACTTGGTCAGGGGACGATACTTAATGGGAAATTCCGTAAATTATTCAGTTATTTAGGTTAAGGGAGATCAGACAACAGTTGTTTCTATAATAAATGAAACCAAAAAAGGTGAATCCTTCACCTTTTTTCCTTGTAATATAAAAAGGTTACTGACAAATAATTTGAAGATGTAAATATATATTAATTTTCCCAGTATCATAGTCTTCCTTCTCTGTCTCTAATAATATGTTTATGAAGGATTATGTTTCATACAATTTTAAAAACTTGAAATGAAGTAGGAACCTAGCAAAATTCAGTCTGTTAGAATCCTGATAGAATGCATTCTTTTGGGGGTTGAACAATGTTATAACATTTATAATTATATTATGATTATAATTAATTAACATTATTATCAGAATAATTCTAATTAATTGTGTATATAAAATTCCTGATTATGGTATAGGTCATATTAATAAAGTAATATTTTTGGATAGAAATTTCCTGTTTATTATTAACAACAAATGTAGAGAGATACTGCTTACAAAAATGTTTGCAATTTATTACTCTTGATACCAAATGTCATCAAATTTTATGTCATTACTATTTATCCTCTGGAAAATACTCTGATTTTAAAATATTTATATATTTAATATATATCTATATTTTTGTTTTTGTTTTTAGATTGTATGTACCTTGAGAGACTTGAATAAGTACAGGCAATATCTTACCAGTTTAAAATTAGACTTTGAAAGAAACTATGTAAGAGAACAAGTAAGTTAAATACTTAAATTTAGTTTCTTTACATAGGGTTTGGAAGAATGGTTTGGTTATATGTAGAGTTTTTTAAATAATATTTTGACATAAAATTTATTGAAAAAGTAACTATTTTTTCCAAATGAAAATTTAGAGCAGGAATAAACAATATTTGAAGGTTGCTATACTTGGCCAAGAAAGGGAAAGGGACTAAGTCATCTGTCATTACATCAGTGGTAACTGGCATAATTCAGTAATTAAATTGCAAGTCAGATGTGTTCCTTCTACCTGATCTGGGACCAATAAGAAGTATCTCTTGTGGCAGCAAGATTCTTAAACTGGAACACAAAACAGTTTGAACAACTGGAGAAGAACAGAAAGAATAGCTGTAGTGTCCTACAGATGATTCAAAGACCATATACACTCTATATTTGCACCCATCTATGTGCACCTGTATTCATCCAGGAAAAAACTTGTTCTTAAAGATGAAATGGAATGATTGGATATAGAGTGAGTGGTTATAGATAGTGTGCGTGGGGTGTGTATATGAGTGAATTCAGATTTAGGGTCAAGAGAGTTGGATCAAATGAGAAAGGTGTGTGTATGTGTGTTTTTACCAATTTATGTTCTAAAGATAATAGGGTTGGATAAAAATGAGAATGACTTCCCTATACTTTTAAGTATTCTATATTTTTCCCCACTTCCCCTTTCTGTGGCTAGAGTTTCTCCTTTACTTGTTGAATGTTTTCATTTAATTTCTTTGGAATAGGTGGACAAATAAACTGAATATCTATCTTTTATTTCCAGAGAGATAAATCTTTATTTTGGTTCATTTATCCATGTCTTTAGTGGATTCAAAACATACTTAAATGCAATTAAACAGAATTAATCACTTATACGATACAGGAATTTAAATGGTTTTATATCTGGGAAATGTAAAAACCATTACATATATATATATGTATAATTTATACACATTTCTTAAATAGAAAATGCTTGCAAGACAACTACATAACCTACAGGAAAACAATCAAATCCCTGAACACTCTGACGTTGCACAGTTCCGAAAATGGTTGTTAATGGAGAGCCCTCAATTTATTAATGACCAGGAGAGGTTACTAAGGCACAGGTAAGAGTAAAGTTAATGCAAATTTTATGTATATATTCTGGACCCAAACAAGTTGGAAAAATACTAGAAATAATTGAAGGCAGGATTTTTATTTTTAAAGTACTAGACACTAATTCCCTTGTAGCTCTTAGAGTGAAGAGGAAGGAAGGGAAACCAAGAGGTCCATGGATCAGGAACTTTGCTGTCAAGGCTATTAAGGGTAATTTCTACCAGAGAAGTCAGGGTTTCTAGGAGCCCAAGAGATGAGCCAAACTGATAACTGAAGGAAAAATCAGATCCAAAATTCTTTCTGTAGTAAGAGAGGAAGAAAAGATATCTTTAGCACATGCCTCAAACAGCAACAGTGTTTTATAATTCACCTATAAGGACTGACATCATTAAGTTTTAGGAATTTAGTGCAAAGTCAAAAAAATGAAGTTTTATATAAATTTATCTGATGCCAATATAAATGGGTGTTGGCTCTAAGAAACTGTACTCATTCAGATGTAACCCAGTCACATTCGTTCGTTGACATTCCGTGGTCAAACCCATTTCTTAGGAAGTGAAGGGGTATTATAGTTCTTTTTCCTTAACTAAGTGTGGGATGAGAATTGGGCTACATTACCTGGCTTTTGTAATTCCATGGTTTCATTTTATGGTACTGCCATAATATGTATTGATATACCAGACACACAGACTAGAGATGGGAGACTTGTTCGACTTATGAATTACAAGGAACCCAGTATCACTTTTTTCTTAGACAAATTCAAATATACTGTTATGTTTTTCCCACATTTCCCAAGTTACAATTTCAGTGATTTCAGACTTCTTTGCAAACTCATGTTCTTAAACCTGCTGAGTCATGAACGCTTATTGTGCAAAATGCTTTTAATCAGTTTGTTCCACATTTTACCATTGTCTTCGCCATGAGAACAGATACTTATATAGTTGAGAGAACCCACCAACTATATAAGTATAGTTATATACTTATAAGTATATGGTTATACTTATAGTTAACTATAAGTATAGTTATAGTATAAGTATATACTTATAAGGTATACACTTATATACCTTATATGCTTATACCTTATAAGAGTAAAACATGGTGAGTTGGTGGGTTAGGCTGGCTTAAAGGCTCATGAATAGGACTGATAGAAAAACTGTAAAATTGCTACAGTTCGAGAAATGAAAAGCAAGGAGGTGGTTTGGGAATATCAAAGCAGATGATGCTGTCGTAAAGGAAATACTCAATTCACCTTCAGTAATATTTGCACTCTTACTCAGATATTTGGATATGATAAGTAAGGAACTAGAACAACTTGAGCGCACAGCAGAAGAGCAACGCCTACTCCAGATGAATAGAGAAGAAAGACGACAGCGGGAACACACAAGAAGAAAACTCATTCTTCGTAGAAAAATTGAAGAGGTGAGAGATAGCAAATTTAAAATATGGAGAGAAAATTTCTGTGCAGTTATTTCCTTTGTAAATAGTTATAGCTGTACATCATACTTCTTTAAGTCATTCAGTTCTAAGGAATTTACTCCCATTAATCTTTCATTATAGCTGAAATATACAAGTTGTTACATAAAATAATGAAGCGGATACCACAAACTATATGTGCATGAGCCAATTTCTGCTCATAAAGAGCAGTTTAAGAAAGTTACTAGACACTATTTAACTCCCTTATAGTGCTCAATATGGAGAGGACAGTTTTTTACATTTAGCTATAGTAAAAAAATAATCATACCTGCATTCCTAATAAGAGTACAATAAGAAAAGCCCATTCTAAATGCAGTATATGACTGCCATTATGCTTGACTTGATTTCTGTTAGGCCCTGACTTGTCTAATTTGCTATAAGACAGAATATGAAGATACTATAGTGAAGGGAACACACACCAAGTATAGTAACATTGTGCTTTTTAGGAATGGAAGACAAAAGAGATGTTACTTTTGACAAAGATTGGAGAAGATGTTAAAAGAGAAGAAAGGATAGAACAACAACGTCGTAGAAGCAGAGAAGAGAGTGACAGGAAGGTAGGGTGAGCTTTAACCTCTAACTTGGGCTATTTGAAGAGAAGCTTTTGTTATTTTGATTTTTCAAAGGAAAAAGTATTTTGTGAGATGACCATGGACCAGTTACTCCAAATGATATATATTATACAGAACTGAACGTTATGAACATTTTTCCTATATTTTGACTATAATATAAAAAGTACTGTCCTATTAAGTGATATAACTACTTTGGCTTTATTTTCACACCATAAACTGTACTTGTAATTTTAGGTAATTATTATCAAATATTTCTTTTATCTTCTTTTTCCTCTCTTCAGGTATATTAGGCTGCTTGAAATTATCTTACATCTCACTGAAATCTTTTCATTTTTTCTTCTCTCAGTGTTTTCTTTTGTATGGGTTCTGTTGCTGAATTCTCAATAATCTCTTCTTCTGCAGTGTCTACTCTGCCCTTAATGAATCCATTGTATTAGTGAGCTAACATATTACAAAAATTATTTTGATTCTTTTTATATCTTCCATATCTCTTCTTTACATTGTAAACATACCAAATGTAGTTATATTAACTGTATTAATGTCTTTATTTCTGATATTTGTGTCATTTCTGAGTTGATTTTAAATGATTGATTTACTTCTGTTATGGGTCATACTTCCCTGCTTCTTTACATGCCTAGCATTCTTTGTTTGGATGCCAGATATTATGAATTTTACTTTGTCCTGAATACTTTTATATTCTTATATATATTCTTTAGCTTTTTTTTCAGATGCAGATAATTTATTTGAAAACAGTTTTATACAAGTCTTGCTTTTTACAATTTATTAGATGGGTCAAGAGCCATGTTTAATCTAGTTATTCCCTACTACTGACACAAAACCCATCTTAATGCTCTACCTAGAGCCCTGTGACTCATGAAGTTTTTCCAGTGCAACTGGTAAGAATAGGCATGATTTCCATCCTTAGGTAGGTTCTAAGCACTGTTTCCTCTAATCTTTAGGATGGTCCTTTCTATGGTTTTTGGTAGTTTCCTTACACACATATACTGATTCATTTTCTTGATGAATATTTCATAGAACTGTCTGAGAATCTCTGCAGTTCTTTCTCTGTGTAGTTAACTCCTTTCTGGTAAATCTAGGGTCATTACTAGCATAGGGATTCACAAAGGGAGTCACATTTCATCTATTATTTTATGTTTACTTATGGTAGGCCTGAGTGACATTTGGTTAAGCCTTTAGGAATCTTCCAACTGAAGATGATTGAGAAATTGCTTAAACTTGCCAGGATAGCTATGGATGAGAGACTCATTTTGATCAGAAACTGTCCAGTGAGATAAATTGCATATAAGTGTTAAATATATTCTTTGTGGCCAGGTGCTGTGGCTCATGGCTATAATCCCAACATTTTGGGAGGCCGAGGTGGGAGGATCACTTGAGCTCGGGAGTTCAAGACCAGCCTGAGCAACATAACGAGACCCTGTCTCTACAAAAAGTAGGAAAAAAATTAGCCAGGCATGGTGACGTGCGTCTGTAGTCCCAGCTACTTGGGTGACTGAGGCAGGAGGATCACTTGAGCCCAGGAGCCTGAGGTTGCAGTGAGCTATGATGATGCCCCTGCACTCTTGCCCAGGCAACAGAGCAAGACTCTGCCTCAAAATAAAATAAAATAAAATAAGTATATACATATATTTTTTTCTTTGTGTTTAATCACAAATGGAATATTACCACATTTCTACCCTCCCATTTTTGTGACCTTACAAGTCATGAGACAGGAGTGATTGTCCACTTCCAATATACTATCACATTTTAAATATTTGTTTTGCATTTTTAAATGGAAAGTTGATATTAACCAATGTATTTTCTTTAATTTTGTAGAAACAAGCCCTTCTAGAGAAAAAAATGGCTTATCATTTACAAAAAATGCAAGACACTGGCTTTAAAGGAGAAGATATGGAAAAAAATGCATTTAAATACAAAGCACAAGATGGAACATTTTGTGAATGTGAGAAAACTAAAGATGATGTAGCTAAGTAGGAAATGCTTATTTATGTAAAAATCATTTTGTAATACTCTATGTGCTTACACTTGCTACCCACTTTGTGCCAGGTGCTATTCTAGGCATTTCTGTGTTATGGTTCAAACTGAAAAGTAGACATATATGTAAAAATTATAACAAACTAAAACAATCTTACCAAGTGTCTCAGGAGACAAACTTGCCCGTATTGCAGTTCTAACCAACTCCCTTATACTTAATGTTTTTTTAATAATGAAACTATAAAAACTTATTTTTAAGCTAATTGCTATTATATTGCAACATGGTATTCTACTATGTTGCCAATCAGTAAGAATGAATAGTACCAGATAAAAAAGAAGGGAAGAAGGAAAGGAGGAGGTAGGGAAGGAGGAAGAAGAAGGAAGAAGGAAGGAAAAAAAGAAAGAAAATGAAGAAATTCTAAAAGGAGGAATATGGAGCCATGACTTTGCTATGCCCAATCATTACCAGCTTCCTTTTATTTATAATGTTATAAAACCATTAATATAATGGATTTTTCTCCCCTGAAAATTGTTAAAACTTCATGGCCAGAATGCAAAAATGTAGACTTGTTTTAACTGTGACTCTGTAGTATCAGGAAAGAAAAGTATCATTTTCCATGCACCTGTCATCACAGTGTCCCATCAATCCTATTTCTAAGTCTGAACCTGCCTGTGTCACTCCGGTGTATATATTACTATCTGGTCTCTGTTGGCCCTTATTTTTACTAACCTCAAAGTTATTTTGTGCACTTCCTTCTATTAATAATAACAAATAAAATTCTGTTCTGATGGTTTCTTCCCCTGCCCCTGTTACCTATTAAATGAAGCTCAGAGTGCTTAGGCAAGTATTCATCAGTGTCTAGAGTCCAGGCCCCACCTAACATTTTAACTTTATTTTACACTACATCTTTGATGGTATCTGTGATCCTAAGGGTGATAGGTACAGGCTCTGGAGCCAGACTGCTGAAGTTCAAGTCCTGCTTTATCATTTTCTAGTCATGTAATGACTTGGGCAAATTACTTAACCTCTCTGAGCCAGTTTCATCATCTGAAAACAAATTTATAATAATACTCTTAAATAATTACTATAAAGAGCACAAAAGTTCTAACACATGGTAAGAACTTCATTTATTTCATTGTTCAGTCAAATGACACTACTGGCCATTTCTAAAACACAGGTTACCTTTCCCTCTTCTCTGCCTCACTTTATCCAGTTTTCTCAGCTTAGAAAGACCTGATCACTGCCTCTATTTATCAAAATCCTATAATTTTTTAAGCCCTACTATAAATTACAGTTCATAAAGTTTTTATTGATAACACTAATTGGAATATCCCTCTTCTTTGAATCTCTTTAGTAGCTTTTACCATTCCTAAAACACTACGTACCTTCCACTGCCTTAATAACTCAAAATAGTAAACCTCTACCTTTTCTGTTCAACAGAGCACCAAGCAAGATATATATACATAATAAGTGCATGTTTGCTAAATAGATTTATTCAGTTTATTTAGTTCATTGAAGCAATGGCAGCAACAGCATGCCTTAAATAAGAAATCACATTAATAACTGTATATATTCTTACATCTTCATTAACTTTCTCATGTAATAGGAAGAGTTTCAAGTAGATATCTGAAACATTTTTTACCTCGAATCCTCTTTTGAAGAAGTAGGATATAAATGAATTTAATTTATATTAGCAAAGTGACAGGAGAATAAACTCAAAGTAAATTGAATTATACTGCTATAGGAATGTTGTTATCTTCCACCAAGTAGACAACTTCCAGAAGGACAGAGAGAAAGAAAGAAAGAGGGAATACCAGAAGAATCTGCTTAGTGAAGAGCGAATGGAAAAATAGATCACTCTTACCTGTTATATCTCCAATAAAAGCCCGTTGAGCATATATGCAGTGAGCATCCTTTGCCACTTTAATAGTTAGAAAAAGATCCTGTAGGCTGGTGGGGTTTCAACCCTATCACTATGTTTGTATGCAGCTCCGCAGAGAGGGAATAACATTTCCCAGTTGAGGCAGGTGCAGATTTTCCTTTCTACCATAAAGAAAATTATATTTCTCCAAGTATATCTTTTAACATGAGTGGATAATATTTCCAGGATAATTGTCTTTTCTCCCATTACACGTCTCTCCATCTTCCTCAATTTATCCCCCAAATCCCATATATAGGTTAGCATCTGGCTCACCTCTTCTTGGGCATGAAAGGATAAATAGTCTATTTTGAGTAATTCTGTCATGACCATTATTAAAAATAAATGTTTTATTATATTTCTTTAAGCTTCTTCAAAGACGAAAAAGAAATTATCTGATGATATAAAGTTAATTTATCCTGTTGGTTACCAGAAAGCATACGAAGGAACATATGGTAATTGAATATTATGATAAAAAATACTAAATAGTAATTTGGGGAAAGACGGAGTTTGGTAATGGCCTCTTTCACTTAAATGCAAGTAAATCCTCTGTTCTCTTTTGTCAAATGACTGGTTTGGAGTGATGCTTACCAACAACTATGCAGCCTTTCTTGCTTTCAGAATATGATCCCTAGATAACTGAGTTAGTGTTTTGAATTTGACATTATACTATCATTTTAGAAAAATTAAATGGTCTGTTACTATTAAATATATAATACAGGATACCTAACAAATTGTAAAGTAATTTTTAGTGCTCAAAATGAGTTTATAAAACCCTGAAATGGGTCAAAAATTAAATACATTAACTCCAAAGCCACTGTGGACCTTATTAAAATGTCACTTTCTTTATTATTTATCATACTATGTCACTTCATGCTGTTCATTACAGCTCACTAGAGTAGACCATGAGCCCAAATAACAACATAAAAATCCTCCAAAAATACATTATCAAAAGTATAATATTCAAATTGAACAATGACTCCCCTCCCATTATTAAATTTCAAAGGACAAATTAAAGTATAAATGTTAAATTTCTTTGTCCTTACAGGTTACAATCTAAAGAAAATAAAGTCCAAAATCTTTCCTCCCTGAATATGCAATTTTCTTAGTCTCATCAAGACTCAGAAACCTGGGGAGAGATAGGGTTGCCTTCATCTAGGCTTTCTTCCTCCCTCAGGATCACTAAGGTTGAGTTAGTTCAACTCTAAAATTCATGGGTCCCATTTTTAAAGTCCAAACAGTTTTTACAACCCACCAAAGGGTTATTACAACATGCAAAATTATGGCAACACCAGCTTTACATCTTATACTAAATGTAGACAATAAAGCTAAATTATTAGTTTCTGGAGTAGTTATCTCAAGCAAAGCAATCCTCTAAAATTCTGGTGTTTAATGTAGGCCAGACTGTCTTACTGTTGTTAAAGAATCTCAGTGATATCTGAGGAAAGGATGGTAGATGGAAAATATTGCTTTCAGTTTCATTGGGCTAGCCAGTCTGTCTGTGACAATTGTCCAGAGACCACACCTATAAATTTAATTAAGTATAGCTGGGAGAAATAACCTATTAAAAGATGAATTGTGAAATTACATTGATTCATATCTGGGAGAGGGAGGATCTATCTATAGCTATTTTCCACTTTCAAGGAGTGGCATGTGAGTCAATCTGATCTTTTTTGTGAATTTTAGAAATGCACAGTAGTGACACCACAGTCATCATATATTATTAGAAGTGCCTCTCCTTCCCATTCACCATAATCAAACCTTCTTGGTTTCCATTTCATCACTGAGCTATGAGTATAAACTCAGTTCAGTGTCACATCCTCTATACTCTTATGAGCAGTTTGCTCCACACAGTTTTGCAGTGGGCAACCCTTTGAGCAGAGTTCAAAGGCCTGAATTTCCTACAGCCCCTGCTTTTGATATTGTCTCTGTATCTTTTAATTCCCCAAAAAGATCATGAGGCATTTATTTTGGCTTTTAGATTATACTAAAATAAAATGGAAAAATTTTTAATACAAATGCATGTGTGGATTTGTGTAACCACTACCACAAGCACATACAGAACAGTCCCAACATTCCAAAAATCTCCCTCAGACTATCCCCTTTCAGTTACATCTTCCTTCCCCTAACTAATAATACAGTATTTAACTTTTTAAAAATGGCTTCTTTTACACAGCATAATGCCATTGTAATTCATCAAGTTATCGCATGTGTCAATAGTTTCTTTTTATTGCTAATGAGAGTTCTGTTGTATGTACACACCAGAGTTTGTTTATCCATTCTTCTGTTGAAGGAAATTTGGAATGTGGGTCCTTTCCATATTTTTGGTGATTATGAATAGAATGACCAGAAGTACAGTTGAACTTTGATCATTGCGGGGGTTGGGTACTTACCCATTGTGCAGTCAAAAATCCACGTATAACATTTGACTCCCTCCAAACTTAACTACTAATAGCCTACTATTGACCAGAAGCCTTACTGATAACATAAACAGTTGATTAACCCATATTTTTTATGTTATGTGTATTATTTATTGTATTTTTACAAAAAGTAAGGTATAAAAAATGTTACTAAGAAAATCATGAAGAATAGAAAATATATTTACTATTCATTAAGTGAAAGTGGCTCATCATAAAGGTCTTAATCCTCATGTTTTCACATAGAGTAGGATGAGGAAGAGAAAGAGAAGGGGTTGGTCTTGTTGTCTCAGGGGTGACAGAGGCACATAAGTGGACCCATGCAGTTCAAACTCATGTCGTTCAAGGGTCCACTATATTTATAAATAGCTTTCTTTGTAAATGGGGGATTGTTGGGTCATACGGTAAATGTATACTTAAGTTCATGAAAAACTGCCAAACTATCTTTCAGAGTGGCTGTAACATTTTGCATTCCCATCAGTAATGCATGAGAAATCCATTTGCTGTACATTTTTCCCCTCAGTATTATTGGTATGTTTTATTAGCCATTCTATTAGATGTGGTGTTGCCTCATCATAGTTTTCATTTACATTTCCCTGATGGCTAATGATGATGAATATCTTTTCATATGCTATTTTCCTTCTTTCAGTCCCATTTGGTGAAGTGTCTATTGAAGTCTTTTGTTCATTTTTATTTGGGTCATTTTTATATTGTTGAGTTATGGGAGTTCTTTCTATATTCTGTAGAAAAGTCTTTTTCAGAAATGTGATTTACAGATATTTTTTCCTAGTCTATAACTTGCCTTTTCATTTTCTGTTCCACTGATCTATGTGTCTGTCCCTTTGCCAATCATCACTGTAGCTTTTTATTATCTTAAGGTAGTATTAATATTTTTTCAAAATTGTTATAGATATTTTAATTTGTTTTCCTTTCCAAATATATTTTATAATTAGCTTATCTGCATCTATAAAAATCATGCTAGAATTTTTTAATGAAGTACATTAAATATATAGATTAATTTGAGGAGGAAAGACATATTTACTACACAGAGTCTTCCAAGTCATGAACATCATAAGTTTTTCTATTAACATTTGTTTAGATCATCCTTAATTTTTTTAATAAGTGTTTTATAGTTTCAGCATATAGATTCTATATATGTTGTTTTATATATATACCTAAGTACTTTACTTTTGTGGTACTGTTATACATGTTTTTGAAAAAATTGGTGTCCAATTGCCTGTGGCTTTTGTTTTTACTATACCTTTTTGTTTAGTTTTTGTAATATTTGTCCTAGACTACAGTGTACTTAGTTCTTCACAATCAACAATAAAAAATATTTTACTTCTTTAAATGGAATGTGGTTACCTTAATATTTATGTCTGTTTACCCCTTTCCTTTTTATGTTATAATTGTTTAAGTGTTACATCTACATATGTCAAACATCCAATTAATGTAATAAGTTTTGCATTGAATCATCAAACATATTTAGTATAACTCAATAAGGTAAAATAGTCTATTCTATTTACTCAGATTGTTATCATTTTGGTTGCCTTTTAATACCTGAGATCCCAGGTGTCTTTCTCATATTATTTTCTTTCAGTCTATAGAACTTCTCATAGCATATCTTTGAGAACAGATTTTCTTGCACTGAATTATCTTAGTTTTTTTTTATTCGTGTGAGAATATTTTTAATTTTATCTTCATTCCTGAAGGATGTTGTTTTCATTTGATATAGATTTATAGGCTGATAGTTATTTTGTTTTTGGAATTTTAAAAATGTTATTCCACTTTATTGTTTTCTCCATGGTCTGATGAGATATCTGCAGTGTTTTAATTGTTGTTTCTCTATAACGAATGTGCCATTTTTTATCTAATTTTTTTCAAATTTGGGGGAGAGTAGTTTTCAGCAGTTTGACTATGAGGTGTGTCTAAGCATGGATTTCCTTGTCCTTCTCCCCATTTTGGGATTCATTGAGATTCTTTAAACTGTAAGTTTTTATCTTTTGACAAATTTCCCTGAAACAGACCTCTTTCTCCCACAAAGGTAACTGCTATGTAAATCTGGTGATTACCATAACCAATTAAAAATATATATTTATAATGTGAGTGTATATCTTTAAACTACTTATATAGACAGATATAGATACGTATAGACACCATTAAGATGTAGTAATATAACTGATATGATATTATACTCAGTCTTCTATGACTTACTTTTTATACTCAGCACTATGTTCCAAAAGATTTTTCCATGTGTTGCCTAAAATTTTAGTTTATTTCACTACTAATTGTATCCCATTGTGTGAATATACCATAGTTTATATACCTATTTTTTTATTGATGGAAATATTTGTTATTTTGACCAACAAAGCACTGAACATTCTTGTAGGTATAGATAACCTGATACACATGGACAAGTGATTCTCTAGGGGTTTCTGAGTCATGTTTCTTCCGAAAAATTACCATTTCTTGTATCTTGGCCATTTTCCTACTTGGTTGATTTTCTTAAGGATTTGGAAGAATTTTTAGTCATAATAGATACTCACCTATTAGATATATCTATATCTGTATCATCTATATGTTTATCTATAGTCTAGCAAATATCTTCTTACAGTTTGTGGCTTGCTTCTATTTTCTCTATTTTTGAATGTTTCACATTTAGATTTAAGTCTGTTATCCATCATGAATTAATTTTTGTGAGTGATGAAAGATATGGATCCTGTTTCAGTTTTCTACCTGTGGCTATCCAATTTTCCCAGCAATACTTATTGAATACGGATTGTTTTCCCCAGTGTATATTGCTATCTATGTTGTCAAAGATCAGATGGCAATATGTGGATGGTTTTATATCTGGGTTCTCTGTTCTGTTCCATTGGTCTATGTCTCTGTTTTTGTGCCAGTACCATGATCTTTTGGTTCCTGTAACCTTGTTGTATAGCTTAAACTCTGGTAAAGTTTAATGCCTCCAGATTTGTTCCTTTTGCTTAAGGTTGCTTTGGTTATTCAGGCTCTTTTCTGGTTCCAAACAAAGTGTAGAATTATTTTTTTAGATCTGTGAAAAATGATGTTGGTATTTTGATGGGGATTGCATTGAATCTGTAAATCACTTTTAATAATGTTGATTCTACTGATCCATGAGCATGGTATATTTTTCCATCTGTTTTACATCATCCACAATTTTCTTCCTCAGTGATTCATAGTTCTCTTTGTAGAGATCTTTCACCTCCTTGGTTCAATATATTCCTATGTATTTTATTTTCTTTGTAGCTATTGTGGAAGGTATTGAGTCTTTGATTTGATTCTCAGCTTGACAGTTGTTGGTGTATAGGAATGCTACTGATTTCTGTACATTGATTTTATAACCTGAGACTTCACTGAATTTATTTATCAGTTCCAGGAGTCTCTTGGTGGAATCTTTGGGGTTTTCTAGATATAAGATCATATCATTAGCAAAGAGCAATAGTTTCACCTCCTCTTTCCCCAGTTGGATACCCTTAATTTCCTTCTTTTGCCTAATTGCTCTGGCTAGGACTTCCTGTGTTATGATAAATAGAAGTGGTAGAAGTGGGCATTCTTGTCTTGTTCCAGTTCTGAGTGGAAATGCTTTCAACTTTTCCCCATTCATTATGATGTTGGCTATAGGTTTGTAATATATGGCTTTTAAAATTTTGAAATATGTTCCATCTATGCCTATTTTATTAAGAGTTTTTATCATAAAAGGGTGCTAAATTTTGTTGAATGCTTTTTCTGTATCTGTTGAGATGATCATATAATCTTTCTTTTTTTGCTTCTGTTTATGTGGTAAATCACATTTACGGATTTACACATGTTGAACCATACTTGCACTCTTCAGATGAACCCCACTTAGTTGTAGTGGATTATTTTTTTGATGTGCTGCTCAATGCAGTTTGCTAGAATTTTATTGAGGATTTTTGCATCTATATTCATAAGGGATATTGGTCTATAGTTTTCTTTTTTTGGTAGTGTCCTTTCCTAGCTTTGGTATCAAGGTGATACTGGCTTGGTAGAATGAGTTGCGGAGGATTTCGTCCACGATGTTATGAAATAATTTCTGTAATATGGGCACAGCTTTTTAATGATATTTTAAGATTTTCTTATTAAAAACTTCAAATATAAACAAAAACAAACAGAAGAGGATAATGAACACTTATCATTCAATTTCAACAAATCATGAACAATTTGTTTTGCCTGTGCCTTCAACTATTCCCTACTGCCATGTTGTTCTGAAGTACCTCCCAAGTATAATATCATTTTATTAATTAATATGCCAATATGTGTCTCTAAAAGATGATAATTTTTTAAAAATGCTTCACTACAATATCAGTATCATACCACTCAAATCAATAATTTCATAATATCATCAAATATTTAATCTGTATTCAAATGTTCCATACCCTCGTAATTGTTGCAAAAATATTTTGATGTTTGAATCTACATTGATACGTGTTGCAATAGGTTGATATGTCTTTTGAGTAACCTTTAATCTATAGGTTCCTCTTATATATATTTCTCTCTCTTCCTCATCTCCCTCCCTTCTTTTTTATTATAATTTTTTTGTTGTTGAAGAAATTTCAGTTGCTGTTTTGGTGAGTTTCTTACACTCTAGACTTTTCCTGATTGCATCTATGTAGTATAGTTCTGCATGTTCTCTCCCCTGTATTTCAGTTAAATCTATAGGCTTTCTGGTTGAATGTCTTTAGCAAGACTGATCCATCAGGAGACATATAATATCTGATTTTTTATTTCTCTGTGATTTTAACATCCATTTGTGCTCAAGGCCTAAATCCATGAGTTTTAATTAGTGGTAGCAAAATTGAGATATTTTAATTCTATCACTCCTTCTTCACAGATTAGCTAGAATACTTTTAGAAAATGAAATTTCTCCTCAACTACTATTTGGTTACATTGTGATACAGAATATTTAGGAAAAACAAACTACATGTTCAATATTTTACCATCATTCATTAGTTTTCAAAGTAATGAATTATTTAAGTACCATCCGCCAACAGTATGCAGTTAGTTTTGTTTAGTGTCATGAATTCACTAATTCAAATAAATTTGATGTGCTTCTATACATTGCTGTTATTGAATTTATTAATGCTGAAGTGGTAATACACTGGGCCAGTGGAAGCCCCCTCATAATAATTGCAGAGTCTTTTTTGGCATAACTCAAGTGGTCTTTGATAGCTTCCTTGCTATCTGGAAACAAAGGAAGATGCAAACTTATCTTGTACACATCCAGTTGCTTTAACACCATTGAGTTACTTTGGCAAATTTGAAAAGATAAAATGATCTAGATAGGTGGGCCTATTTCTAGTCATTCTCTTCTATTGTATTGATCTATTTGTCTGTCCCTATTCAAATGCAGTATTCTTTTCATTACTTACTGTAGCTTTATAATTTTTTGAAAATTTGGCAGTTTGAGTTATCCAGTGTTTGTTGTTTTTCTAGGTTGACTTGGTTATTTTAGGTCTTTGCATTTTCATAGAAATTTTAGAAACAACTTGACAATTTCTACAAATTAGTCTGCTGGGATTTTGTTTGGGCTCACTTTTTATTTCTGTTTTTTGCTCACTAGGATCTCTAGTATAATGTTGAATAAAAATGGTGATTATGTACTTCCTAACATTGTTCCAGACCTTGAGGGAAAGTGATCATCATAAGTCAGGATATTAGCTCTAGAGATTTGAAGATAACCTTTATCATAGAAACATCACCTTCTTTTCCTAGTTCAGTAAGAGCTTTGAGTCATGTATGAGTGTTGAGTTTTATTATATCATGCTTTTTGCTGAATCTTTGAGATAATCACATGAATTTTCTCCTTTATTTTGTTAAAATGGAAAATTACTTTTCTTTTTGAATGCTAAATTAATCTTTCATTCTTGGGATAAACTCTTTATTCACAGTGTATCATCTTTACTATATCTTGTTGCATTTGTTTTGTTTTTGTTTGTAATTCTTGCTGCCTTGTTCATGGAGGAATTGAACAATTTCATTTACTCATAATATCTTGTAATGATATTTTATATCAGACTGATCCTCCTGTCAAAGTATGCATTGGGAACTGTTCACTCTTCTTCAATTTTTCTGGAAGAATTTGTGTAGAATTAGGGTAATTTCCTCCTTAGATACTTCGTACAATTAAGTAATGATGTGATTTGAGCGAGAGGCATTTTTGTGGACAAATTTTTAACTTCATGTTCAATTTCTTTAATAGATAAAGAGTTCTTCATATTATCTATAAATTTCATTTGTGAATGAAATTTGGTAGTTTTGCATAGGTATTCAAATTTATTGCTATACATTTTTCCCTTTATTGTAACATTTAGTAATCATTTGTAGACTCTATTGTGCTGATTTGTGTCCTCTCTTTTTTCTGATAAATCTGTCTTATCACTTTACTTAATGCCTTAAAGAGCCAGCTGTTTGTTTCATTATTTTCTCTCTTTTCTTTTATATTTTACTTTGATCTTTATTATTTCTTGTCTTCTGCATACTAATGGTTAGCAAGGATGTGAAAAAACTGAAACTCTGATGCACTGCTGATTGATATGTAAAATGGTACAACCACCTTCGAAAACAGGTTTGGTGTTTCTTTAACTTAAACATAAATCCACCATATGAAACATGGTATTAATTGGTCATTCTATTACTAGGTATTTACCCAATAAAAATAAAATAAAAATATTTCTACACAAGATTTGTGCATGAAAGTTCATAGAAGTTTATTTATAAAATATCAAAACTGAAATAATCCACATGTCCATCAACAGATGAGTGGATAAAAAATTGTAACATATTCATACAATAGAATAATTCTCAGAAATAAAAAAAGAACAAGCTATTGATAAATGTAACATCATAATCTTGAGTAAAAGAAGCCAAGAAAATCAAAAGAGTACATACTGCATGATTGATTCTGATTGTATAAAATTCTAAAAAAATCCAAACTAATCTTTTGAATTAAAGGTACAGGTCATTGTTGTTGGAGTATTAGAAAAGAGAGATGGATAGATTGCAAAGTTGCATTAGAAAACTTCTAGGGGTAATGGAAATGTTATTGTGTGTGTAATGATTATTTCACAGTTGTATACATATTTCAAAATTGATTCAATAATTAAACTTAAATAATTATATTTTATTGTACTTCAATTATACTTTAATTGTGTTTTCTTTCATTTACTTTCAGAACATGGAACAAATGGTGTTCAAATGCAGTCTCAAAATAATTCAAAGAATGTTTTGAAAACATCAGCAACTTCAATTGTTAATCAGCCAGATGTACAAAATAATGGTAAAGATCAAAAGGTATGAAATTACATTTCAAAGTTTTATATAGTTATTATTAATTTATCTACTTAACTTCTATGAATCATTTCCTTTACTGACATGGTACTTATTAGGTAGGAATATTGGGTTCTGTTCATGTGACCTGATCCTGTTTCCTGGAGAAAATATTGAGTTAGCTTTGTACTAAATGCACTATGCAATATAGCAGAAAATAATCCAAACATTTAGTAATTATAATAATAACAATAGCTTGTATTTATTGAGCATGTGATTTTGACCAGATGCTATGCTAAGACAGAATGAAAGAAAACAAAAATAATGGGTTACATAAGAAACAAAGATAAATAAGACATAATCACTTCCTTTAAGAACTCATTATCTAAGCAGACAAAAACATGCTGGAAAAAGGCACCCTATTCAATAAGCAGTGCTGGGAAAATTGGATAGCCACATGCAGAAGAATGAAACAGTATCCCTGTCTCTTACCATGTACAAAAATTAACTCAAGATGGACTAAACTGAAACCATAAAAATTCTGGAAGAAACCATAGAAAAAATTCTTCTAGACGTCGGTTTATACAAAGAATATGACTAACACCCTAATGGCAAATACAGCAACAACAAAAATAAATAAATGGGATTTAATAAAATTAAAAAGTTTCTGCACAGCAAAGGAAATAATCAACAAAGTCAATAGACAACCTACAGAATGGGAGAAAATATTTGCAAACTATACATCTGAAAAAGGGCTAATATTCAGCATCTACAAAAAACTCAAACAAATCAGCAAGAAAAAAACAAATAACCCCATTTAGTGAACAAAATATATGAAGAGAGTTTTTCCCAAAAGAAGATATACAAGCGGCCAACAGACATCTGAGAAAATATCACTCATGATCAGGTAAATACAAATTAAAATCACAATGAGACACCACCTTACCCCTATTGGAATGGCCATTATTAAAAAATAAAAAAGCAATAGATGTTGGTGTAGATGCAGTGAAATGGGAACACTTATATGCTATTGGAGGGATTGTAAATTAGTACAACTTCTATAGAAGATAGTATGGAGATTCCTCAAAGAACTAAAAGTAGTCCTACCATTTGATCCAGCAATCCCACTATTGGATATCTACCCAAAGGAAAAGAAGTCATTCTATAAAAAAGACACCTGTACCTGACTGTTTATTGCAGCAAAATTCACAGTCACACACACCCCCCATGGAGTACTATTCTGCCATTAAAAAGAATGAAATAATGTCATTTGCAGCAACTTGGATGGAACTGGAGACGATTATCCTAAGTGAAGTATCTCAGGAATGGAAAAACAAACCCATTCATTCTTCACAAATGAGTGGGAACTAAATGGTGGGTACACATGGTCATAGAGTAGTGTAAAGGACCTTGGAAGCTAACCAAGGGGGAGAGTTGGAGGAAGGTGACGGATAAAAATTTACCTATTGGATACAATGTACACTATTCTGGTTATGGGCACACTAAAAGTCCTGACTTCAGCATTATACAATTCATCCATGTAACAAGGAACACTTGTACCCCCTAATATTTTGAAATAAAAATTATGGCAAAAAATAACTCATTGTCTAGTTAGGCAACAGACACAGAAAAATATTATTTATAGTAAAATGTGTCTGGAATGATAAATTTTACTTTGGTTCTAAGTATGTTTTCAATAAGCATCACATCTGATTGGATTGAGTATGAACAGGTTGTATTGAATTTCTCTGAGATAAACTGAATGAGTCTAAACATTTTAGAATGAACCATTGAATTCATTACCATACCTTTAGGAAAAATATGGAATACTGTAGGAGGAGTGAGTTTGTACATTACTACATGTTGAACTCAATTTAGAATTAGTTAAATTTGAAATTGTGTGGAAGGTATCTCAGGAGGTTGATGATAAGTGTCATCCTTTAACAATTTTTTTATAATAGAGTTAGAAGATAAAGGAGGAAAAGCATCTGTACTAATTTAGTGAATTGATATAAGGTACAAATTTCTTTTGGAAGTACATTTACTAATGAATATTTTTCTCTTTAACATTTTACCATATAGAGAGATGGATTGATAACTAAAAAATCAAGTATTTCTGATGATAGAGGTAAGGAAATGGAAAATTTTCATAATTTTTGTATTAAGTACATAATTATAGTTATTATAGTTTTCTCATATAGTTATACAGGTTTTAAAGTTGTTTTACCTAATTATAAAAATTATACTTATTCTGAAAAATAAAATATGATATAAAATTTATGAATACAGATATTATAATTATCCCATATATTGAGTGATTGCTTGAGGAGTGTGCTTTTTAGAATTTGCAACATGTGGGAAAATTAATGTCCCTCCTGTGACTAGTTATAGTGATACTTAAAATGAGATACTGAGTTCAGGAGGTCACAATAGAGAGAACTGTCCCCAGAAATGTTCCCATACGCCACTGTTATCAGTTTCCCACAAACAATACATTTCCCCTTAAATGAAATATACACTACTTAAGATCTTTGGCCTTGTTAGGTTCCTGTAAGTCACTAAATATACTCTCATGCATACCCTACATACACACCCACAGAAAATATTAGATATTTCCAGCCAATGGCTAATGATCACCTCAAATTCTATACAAAATCAAATTCATTATCTTCCTGACCTCTCTTACTTTCACTGAGGCACAAAATAGAAGTTATCTTTGACTCTTCTTTCTTATATTTTGCATCTAAAAGTTACCACTTTCTGTCTAGTACTACCTCCTTAATTTATCTTGTCCTCCATTCTTTTCCATGACCATTGCCCCTGTCCTTGTTTTCTCTATTCTTGAGTATGGAAGTAACCTTTCTCCAATCTTTTCTTTCTCTTTTTAATCCACTGTACATTTTACTATAAAAGCCATATTCCTAAAACACAGCTTTGTTTATTTTCCTATTTAAGTCATGAGCAGTTTCTCATTGCCTACTGAGTGAATGCAAACAGTTAAATTTGGCAATAGGCTGTGGATAGCAGCAGAAGATTAAGCTGTCTTAATAAGTAAATAAGGATCAGAGGTTAAGGATTTCATACTTGTCTCTGAAGGCAATGATCAATCACTGGAAATTTATAAGCAGTAAACATTCAAAAAATCATGTTATTTTTGGAGATGCTTCCTTAAGTCAAATAAATCCCCTATAGTAGTAATTCCAATTACTATGGCAGCTCAGCAGAGAGAACTTTGGAGCAATGCTATAAGTTTTTTTCTTTTTATTATTTCAGCATATTATGGGGGTACAAATGTTTAGGTTACACATATTGACTTTGTCCCACCCGAGTCAGAGCTTCAAGCGCGTCCATCCCCCAGACGGTGCACACTGCACCCATTAGGTGTTTATATACCCATCTCCCCCTCCCCCCACATCTGCCTAACACCCGATGAATGTTACTACTATATGTGCACTTAAGTGTTGATCAATTAATACCAATTTGATGGTGAGTACATGTGGTGCTTGTTTTTCCATTCTTGGGGTACTTCACTCAGTAGAATGGACTCCACCTTTATCCAGGATAATACAAGATATGCTAGATCACCATTGTTTTTTGTGGCTGAGTAGAACTCAATGGTATACATATAACACATTTTATTAATCCACACATGTACTGATGGGCACTTGGGTTGTTTCCACATGTTTGCAATTGTGAATTGTGCTGCTATAAACATTTGAGTGCAGATGTCTTTATTATAGAATATCTTTTTCTCCTTTGGGTAGATACCCAGTAATGGGATTGCTGGATCAAATGGTAGTTCTCCTTGTGGCTCTTTGAGGTATCTCCACATGACTTTCCACAGAGGTTGTACTAGTTTGCAGTCCCACCAGCAGTGTATGAGTGTTCCTATCTCTCCCTATCAAAGCCAACATTTATTGTTTTGGGACTTCTTGATAAAGGCCATTCTCACTGGAGTTAGGTGATATCTCATTGTGGTTTTGATTTGCATTTCTCTGATGATTAGAGAGACGTTGTGCATTGTTTCCATGTGTTTTTTGGCCATTAGTCTATCTTCTTTTGAAAAGTTTCTGTTCATGTCCTTTGCCCACTTTTTGATAGGGTTGTTTGATTTTTTTTCTTGCTTATTTTTCTGAGTTGGATGCTAGTTATCAGTCCTTTATCAGATGTGTAGCATTGAATATTTTCCCCATTCTGTAGGTTGTCTGTTTGCTCTTGTGATAGTTTCCTTGGCTTGAAGAAGCTTTCTAATTTGATTAGGTCCCATTTATTTATTTTGGTTATTGCTGTGATTGCCTTTGGGTTTTCTTCATAAATTCTTTGTCTAGACCAATGTCTGTAAGAGTTTTACCAACATTTTCTTCCAGAATTCTTATAGTTTCATGCCTTAGATTTAAATCTGTTATCCACCATGAGTTGATTTTCATGAGTGGTGAGAGGTGCAGTTCCTGTTTCAGTCTTCTACATGTGGCTATCCAATTTTCCCAGCATCATTTAATGAATAAGGATTCTTTCCCCCAGTGTCTGTTTTTGTCTGCTTTGTGCAAGATTACATGGCTACATGAACATGGTTTTATATCAGGGTTCTCACTTCTGTTCCATTAATCTATGTTTCTGTTCTGGTGCCAGTACCATGCTGTTTTAGTTACTATAGCCTTATAGTATAGCTTGAAGTCTAGTAAATTAATGCCTTCCGGTTTGTTCTTTTTGCTTAGGATTGCTTTTGCTATACGGGTCTTCTCTGTTTCCATATGAAGTGTAGAATTATTTTTTCTGTATCTGTGAAAAATGATGTTGGTATTTTAATAGGGATTGCATTGAATCTGTAGATCACTTTGGGTAGTATAGGCATTTTAACAATGTTGATTCTGCCACCCCATGAGCATGGTATGTTTTTCCACCTGTTTATGTCCTCTGCTGTTTCCTTCTTCAGTGTTTTGTAGTTCTCCCTGTAGAGGTCTCTTACCTCCTTTTAAAATAAATTCCCAGGTATTTTATTTTCTTTGTTGCTATTGTGAAGGGTATTGGATCTTTGATTTGGTTCTCAGTTTGACTGTTGGCGTATAGTAGTGCTACTAATTTCTGTGCATTGATTTTGCAACCTGAGTCTTTGCTGAATTTCTTTATCAATTTCAGTAGTCTCATGGCAGAATCTTTGGAGTTTTCTAGATATAAGATCATATCATCAGCAAAGAGCGATAGTTTGACCTCTTCTGTCTCCATATGGATGCCCTTGATTTCCTTCTCTTTTCTGATTGCTCTGGCTAGGACTTCTAGCACTAGGTTGAATGGAAGCAGTGATAGATGGCAACCTTGTCTGGTTCCAGTTCTAAGCGGGGATGCTTTCAATTTTTCCCTGTTCAGTATGAAGTTGGCTATGGGTTTGTCATGTATGGCTTTTATAATTTTTAGGTAAGTCCCATTTATGCCTATTTTGTTAAGCATTCTTTTCATGAAAGGGTGCTGAATTTTGTTGAATGCTTTTTCTGAGTCTGTTGAAAGGATCATTAGTTCTTTGTTTTTGCTTCTATTTATGTGGTGAATTACATTTATAGATTTGCATATGTTGAACCATCCCTGCATCGGTGGGATGAAGCCCACTTGGTCATGATGGATTATTTTTTTAATAAGCATCTGAATTTGGTTTGCTAGTATTTTGTTGATAATTTTTGTGTCTATATTCATAAGGGATATTGGTCTGTAGTTTTATTTTTTTGTGGTGTGCTTTTCTGGTTTTGGTATCAGGGTGATGTTGGCTTTGTAAAACGTGTAGGGGAGGATTCCTTCCCTCTCAAGTTTATGAAATAATTTCTGCAGGATAGGCAACAGTTCTCCTTTGTAGGTCTGGTACAATTTGGGTGTGAAACCAACTGGTCTGGGACTTTTCTTTTTAGGAAGGTTTTTTATTGCTGCTTCAATTTTGCTACTTGATATTGGTCTGCTTAGGAATGCTATGTCTTCCTGATTGAGCCCAGGGAGGCTGTGTATTTCTAAGAATTTGTCCATTTCCTCCACACTTTCATGTTTATGTGCATAGAGGTTTTTATAGTATTCACAGATGATATTTTATATTTCCATCATATCAGTTGTAATTTCCCCATTTTTATTCTTAATGGAGCTTATTAGAGTCCTTTCTTTTCTGGTTCTTGTTAATCTAGCAAGAGTTATGTCAATTTTGTTAATTTTTTCTGTAAGTTAATATTCACCTTTTTTCCAGAAATATTATCTTCTCATTTTTAAAGTTATCTTTTGTTTCTCTAGGAGTTATAAACATGTCAGCTCAAGATTCAGTTACTTCAGCTCAAAATTCACCCACAGGAAATTTTCCCGAATGTTCACAGTCATTTATTAGCGCTCCAAAAGTAGAGGTAAATAATATTTCTTTTACTCCATATACAAAAAGAATAAATGAGGTATGATCTTGTGGTCATCATTGGTATATAAAAATGTCATTTTAAGTGACCATACAGTACAGCTTTATCACTGAAATTAGTCTTATTGTAACAACATTTTAATAGCTCTAGGACAGTCCGTCTAAATCTAAGGCACAACTGTGCATCTGCAGCCTTCAGAGAAAGTATCAAATTGGGCTTTTTTGATTGGCCTTGTACTTGTACTGATTCAGTACTCTTTGACCAGTGATCAGTTACCTGCTGTTGGAAAGTTAGCAGCAAAGATGCAGGGAATTGCCCCTAGACATGAAATAGATTTTCTGTATGGTTTGCCAACTTGTTATTACAGGAATCAAATACACATCCTTGGTTTTATTATTAGCATAATGTTAACTTCTTCAACTGTAGTAGGGAGTTAATATGGCTTAAAATAGATTTCAACAAGCTGGAAATTTATTAAATTATTTCCAAATGAATTCTTAATGTTTAAGGTAGAAAGTGGTATCATTTTACATGTTACATAATGCATAATAATTGATATACTAAATTATGAATAACCCCTAAAATGTAGTATTTTGCCACAACCTGCTTCTCTGTAGTACAGTTTTATTATAAATAAA
This sequence comes from Varecia variegata, assembly GCA_028533085.1. NCBI lineage: Eukaryota > Metazoa > Chordata > Mammalia > Primates > Lemuridae > Varecia > Varecia variegata. The sequence goes on along the minus strand of CM052439.1, from coordinate 38,647,465 downwards.
CATTTAACAAGTGCATATTGGGCTTACTTCACTATTTTCCTATGTCAGAAGCCACATTAAATATGCCAAGAATCAGGAAAGGAAATTTTTAATAACTTTGACATTTCAAGTAGTCATTGCCCAAAATATTCCAAAGGCTATGCTCTTAACTTTAAAAAAGAAAAAAACTCCTTTAAAAACCACATCTAAATTTTATCATTGACCTTTTTTGGAGTAGTGTGTACTACTAACTTTGCCATCCATATTATTCTCAAATGAGTACCTGGTGTTCACAAATATCGAATTTATTATGAGAAAAAGAATGAGCATTTTTAATATAACTACAGTGGTTCCTTGGTATCCATAGGGGATTTGTTCCAGGACCTTCACAGATATCAAAATCCGTGGATATTCACATCCCTGATATAAAATGGCTTAGCATTTGCATATAATCTATGTACATCTTTTTGTATACTTTAAATCATCTCTAGATTATTTGTAATACCTAGTAAATGTAAATGCTCTGCAAATGGTAGTTATACTATATTTTTTAGGGAATAATGACAAGAACAAAAAGTCTATACATGTTCAGTACAGATGCATTTTTTTACTGAATATTTTCAATCTACAATTGGTTGATTCCACAGGTGTGAAACCCATGGATATGGAGGGCCAACTGTATTATATTCTGTTTTCCAACATATTGTACACAGCCTCCCACTATCAGAATATATATGTATTTCTGGTGGTCTGTTTTGAGCTCTCAGACATGGGGGGGAAATAAAAGAAATTTGTTATACTGGATTTGCTTCCCACAGCAGGTTGAGTTCTTTGACAAGACTAAAGAGCCACATCCATGTACTGAAAGAAATTTGTTCTCTGCCTTCCAGCTCTACTTACAGTTTAAAAGCATTATTAAAAAGCACACTATTCTTTTCCCATTGAGTTGATTGACTTCCTTGTTAATTAATGTATTCCACAGGCAGTAAATTTTAGGATACCAGCAAATATTGTTGTGCAGAAAAGAGAGGTAACATAGCAGGCTTGAGACTTCTATCTTTAAAGGGGCCCTTGTGCAAGGTTGGCTTTTGGCCGGTGTGTGGGAACTTGACTGGGAAACATTTTTCTACACTAACATGAAACGTTTTCTTGCTAAGTTGGGTGATTCACCGTACCTAGACTGTACACACAATAGGATCCTTTTTGAATACCTGTTTTTCTTCTGAGAGTGTGGAATTATGATATGTGCTAAGGCAGAGGGTATCTAAATGATTAACCTTCAATAAAAACTTGGCTGAGTTTCTAAGTAATTTCCCTGGGCAGAAATATTGCACACGTGTTACTGCATTTTTTATTATTGGAGAAAAAAACATGATCAAGCTAGTCATCTCACAGGAGAAATAGAGCATAAGGAAGACTGTGCATGTATTTCTCCAGACTCAGCCTGTGTCTTTTCCCCTTCCTTATCCTATGAGTATCCTTTCATTGTAATAAATCTTTTACGTGAAGACAACTATATGCTGAGACCCAAATCTTAACAAATCACCAAATGTGTGGGCGGTCTTGTGGACACCCTCTGATGTAAGTATGAACTTTTGAATTCTGTACATAATACACGTAATACAAGCATCATAAATGTGTGTGCATTTATTATAAAATATTTTCAAAATCTTAAGTTTATTTTATATATAGAAATAATGGTTGATGTGCAAATTCTAAAAAAAAAAAATATAATTCTCTAAGGATCTGGGTTTTTTTATTGTGAATTATGTAGAAGGAGATTGATGCTCGTTGGAATGGAAGACAAACCAAGAGATCAAGTTATGTGTGTGAATCAGGTAAATATCTGCAACAATTATTGAGTAAATCATATAATCTGTCAACTTTTTCTTTCAATTAACATTTACTGAGTTCCTATTTCATGCTAGACATGGCCCTATATATTGAACATACAAAGAAGACAAGACATAATTTTTACTCTTTATAGTAACTTCTCCCCAACTTTATTGAAGTATAGTTGGCAATTAAAAATTCTGTGTATTTAAGGTACAGTCTCCAACTTACAATGGCTTGGCTTGTGATGTTTCAATTTTACTATGGGTTTATCAGGATGTGACCCCATCACAAATTAAGGAGCATCTGGTGTTATGATTGTTCAACTTATAATTTTTTAAATTTATGATGGGTTTATTGGGGTATTAAACACATTTTCAATTTATTTTCAACTTACAATGAGTTTGTCAAGATATAGTGCCATTCTAAGTCCAGGAGCATCTATATACAACTTGATGATTTCTTGTATGCTGCAAAGAACATGGAATTGCAGATATGTCTTCAACATAGCGATTTCATTTCCTTTGGATATATTCCCAGAAATAGGATTGCTGGGTCATGGAGTAGGTCTATTTTTAATTTTTTGAGGAATCTACATACTGTTTTCCATAATGGCTATACAAATTTACATTTCCAGCAACAATGTACAAGGGTTCTCTTTTCTCCACAGTCTTGCTAATACACTGGTCTTTTGTATCTTTGATAATAGCCATTCTAACTGGTGTGAGGTGACATCTGGTGGTTTTGATTTGCATTTCCATGATGATTACTGTTGTTGACCACATTTTCATGTAATTTTTGGCTATTTATATGTCTTTGTTAAAGAGATATATTCAGATCTTTTCAGGTCCTTTGTTAATTTTTTTAATTAGGTTATTTATATTTTTTGCTATTGAGTTGTTAGAGTTCTATATATATTTTAGATATTAACACCTTATCAGATATATTGTTTGCAAATCTTTCCCACAAATCTGTAGATTGTTTTGTCACTCTTTTATTTCCTTTGCTATGCAAAAACTTGTTAGTTTGATACAATCCCATTTGTCTATGATGTGAGATATGGGTCCAATTTCATTCTTTTGCATGTGAGTGTACAGTATTCTCAACATTATTTACTGAGGAGATTATCCTTTTCACATTGTTTTTTTTTTTTTTTTTTGCTTTGTATTATTTTTAATTGATAAATAATAACTGTATATGTTTATGGGGTACATTGTAATGTTTCAATACTTGTATACATTGTGGAGTGATCAAATGAAGCAAATTAGAATATCCATAACCTCAAATATTTATCATTGCTTTGTGATGAGAATTTTCAAAATCCCCCTTTTCAAAATACCCATTGTGTTTTCTTGGCACCCTTTTCAAAGATCAGTTGACTGTAGCAGCATAGATTTATTTCTCCGTTTTATATACTGTTTTGTTGGTCTATATGTCTGTTTTTATGCCAGTATCATTCCTTTGATCCCTGTGGTTGAAATCAGAGAGTATGATGCCTATAGCTCTGTCATTTCAATACTCTGATTTTGATTTGTATCCATTGCTAGAGAGCTGGCGTTCCCTTTTGTAGGTGTCCTTTTGCTTTGATTCTTTATACTTCCAGAGTTCTTTCACTGATTCCTTCCCATCTTGAGCATCTGTTGCTTCTTAACTTTGGATTTTCTTTTTATTAGATATTAACATGCCCAGTTTAATATCTGAGCCAGTAGGTGATGTTTGTGGGTGAGAATCAACCACACCTTGTATGAGTCAAAAAATGCAGTAAAAGGGCATGCAAATTAACCTCACTGCCAGTAGGTAGTGCTTGTTGGAAGGAAGAAACTGCAATGTTGTTTTTGGGTCCTGTGACCAGCTCTAGTTCCTCAGGAGAAGCACTATGATGCCCTAGGTGGTGGGTGAGGCCCTGGAACTTCCAGGTGTGTCCTTATTCTCTACCTCAGCAGGGGCATGGGGGGAAGTTACGCTGGGTTTGGCTGAGTTGGGTGATTCTGCCCTTAAACTCCACAAATGCTTTTAAAAGGGGTCAAAAGTCTGATACCTGCCTCTGGACAAAGCTTCCAGGGAGGGGCTGAAGTGGCCCCACTCAACCAGAAAGTCTGTGTGTGTAGGCTGGGCTGTCTGAGGCGTGCAATCTGGCAGTCTGGAGCAGGACTTGCTCCTTTACAGTACCCCCTATTCCATGATTTCTTCCTGGCCTCTGCTAGCAGGCAGGACCTCAAGCCAGCCAAGCTCCCCTATGACTGTGATGTGGGCTGGGAAGTTCTCTGTCCAGGATCCCGGCCTGAGCTAGGAGAGCAGCCCTCCTGTGGGAGGAGGGGTGCCCCATGGGCATGCCGCAGCTAGGACCCACTCTACACTCTCACCCCTGATCTGCCCCTGCACATTGTGAGACTAATTCACAAATATTCCCTCTGGTACTCCCGAGTGATGCAATTGAGACCCGGGTGTATAGGATCTGGCCTGTGGGTCTGTCCCCTGGGCCCCAGAGATCAAACCCTAACCATGCCATAAAGGATACCTGATACAATGTCCCTCCACTTCAGGCTGTGCCTCGCTCTGCTGGAGTTGCTGGGTAAGCAGCACCAGGGAGAGCCAGCAGTTAGGGAGCTCACAGTCTGACCTCCCCTCAGTCTGCTAGAGGACCCTAAAAGGAAAGGTCTGAGCCCCATATCCTGTGGAAGCCTCCATGTGGTGGCTAAATTGTCTCTCTCAGCAGCTATGGGTGGGGGAGTGGAAGGGCTGAAAAAATGTCTAGGTGGAAGAAACTCCACCCTCTGGTCATCTCCAGTCCTCTCTCCTGGAGGCAGTCCACCAGAATGACAGGGCTCTGGAGTCACACAGATCCCTCTGGGATCCAGTGGAACCCTGTGGCTCCTGCAGTCTGGGCCAGAGTTGAGAAATGTCTGTGTAGGGATAAGCAAGACAGAGCCTGAGGGGTTGAGGCCTCCTGGAGAGGGCAAACGCACCCAGTGGGTAGAGAGAAGCAATATGATGCCTGCCATCCAGCTCTGGTCTATGATGGGGGAGGCACCCTGGGGTGAGAACCTGGTGCCCTGTCTGCAAGAAGCTCTCTGCTCACTGGCAGCAGCAGTTTCTGGACTTGCTTCAACAGAAGGTCTCTCCAGCAGCTCAGGAGCCCACCAACAGTCTGAGATACAAGGAAGGAGGATGTTAGCCAATCCACCTACCCTTCTCTCTGGTCTCCAAGCTTCTCTGGGCTTAATCCCCACCAATGGCCTTTTTCCTTCCAGTTCTGCTCCACAACCTCTTTCTGTAGAATCTCCTATGGGTTCAGGCATCCTTCCTTCAGATCCTTTTGCAATCTATGTTTGTCTGTCTGTTTGTTCTCTTTCATCTAAAATTTCTCCTTCTTACAGAGACCCTCTGACTGGTGGTGTCTTTGGTCTGCCATCTTGTCCCTCAATACACAATTTTTAAAAACAAAATTATGGTTGGATAAAATGAATGAGATGTAGTATTTAGTATCACAATAGAGTATAGTTAAAAATAATTTCACAATTATGATGAGAGCGAAGTGAACTGTCAGGGGAATGGACATGCTTGAAGATCTGACTCAGGATGTTGGGGGTAGGGGAGGGGACGGGTGTTTACCTACATGATGAGTGCGATGTGCACTGTGGGGGAATGGACACCCTTGAGGCTCAGACTCAGGGGGTTGGGAGGGGCATGGGCAATATACTTAACCAGAACTGTTGTGCCCCCCCCCATAATAAGCTATAATAAATAAACAAGAACAACAAAAAATTTTATACAAACAAGTTTTATATGGCATTTGTAGAAAATGAGCAAAAAAGGAATAATGTGGAATATAACAATTTGTTTTCTGTAATAAAATATTTTAGAGGTGTTAAAAAAATAATTTATTGTATATTTTAAAATAACTAAAAATACTTTATGTGATAAATATCCCATTTACCCTTATTTGATCATTACACATTATATGCCTGTATGAAAACATCACATGTACCCCATAAATATATGCAACTAATATGTAGCCATAATAATAAAAGTATAAAATTAAACAAAAACAATAGAAAAATCAACAATACTGAGAATTCATTTTTTGAAAAAATAAATCAAGGAACACTTAACTAGACTAAGAAAAAAGAGAGAAGACTCAACTACAATCAGAAACTAAGAGAGATATTATAATGGTTGTCTCTAAAATAAAAAGGATCATAAGGGACTATTATACCAACATACTAGATAACCTAGAATTGGATAATGTTTTGGAAACATACAACCTACAAAAACTGAATCAAGAAGAAAGAGAACATCTGAACACAACGATAACAAATAAGGAGGTTTAATCTACAATCAAAAATCTTCCAACAAAGAAAAGCCCTAGGATCAGATGGTTTCACTGGTGAATTCTACCAAACATTCAAAGAAGAATCAATGCAAATCCTTTTTAAATTCTCCCAAAAAATAGGATAAGGAACATTTCCAACTGATCATGGGCTGGCATCACCTGGATACCCCAATCAGACAAAGGCACTATAAAAACAGGAAACTGCAAGCCAGTATGTCTGATGAACATAGATGCAGATATCCTCAATGAAATTCTAGCAAACCAAATTTAATAGTACTTTTGAAAAATTATACACCATGACCAAGTCATATTTTTCCTGAGCTGCTTGTGTGGGTCAACATGTGCAACGTAATCAGTATAATTCAATACATTAACAAAATGAGGGAAAAAACTACATGATCATGTGAACAGATTCAGTAAAAATATGTGACAAAGTTCAATATCCATTCATGATTAAAACTGTCAAGAAAATGTGTACAGAAGGAACCTACCTCAGTACAATTAAGAACATATATGAAAATCCCACAGCTAACATCAAAATCAATGAAGGAAAACGTAAAAGTTTTCCTCTAAGATCAGGTACAAGGCAAAAATGCCCATTCTCACCACTTCTTTTTGACATAGTAATGGAAATCCTAGTCAGAAGAATTAGCAATTAAACAAAAACTGAAATGTATCCAAATCAGAAAAAAAAAAATTGTGATTTTGAGAAAATTAACTCTTTTTCATGTTAAGTACTCTCTTTCATTGAAGATGGAGTGCCTTTACATTTGAATATCATTTGATAGTGTAAATGTGTTCCCCAAGATCACATGTTGGGAAATTATTCCCAAATGCAACAGTATTGAAATGTGAGATATTTAAGAGGTGATTAGATCATGAGGGTTCTACCCTCATGAATGGAGTAATGTCATTGTGGGTGTCAATTTGTTATCAAGAAAGTGGGTTTGTTTTAAAAGCAAGTTCTGCTTTCTCTTGCATGCTGTCTGACCATGTGATGCTTCTGCCATGTTATATGTATGATATAGCAAGAAGGCCCTCACCAGATGTAGTCCTTAGATTTTGGATTTCCCAGCCTCCAGAGCCATGAGCCAAATAAACTTCTATTGTTTATAAATTGCCCAGTTTGTGTTACTCTGTTGTAGTAACACAAAACGGATTGAGACATTATGTGTTTATATACATACATTTGATTATTTCATGTCTTTGGACATTATGTAAGAATTTGCTTTGAACATACCTATTTATGTATTTTTGGCACACATGCACATTCATTTCCATTAGGTACATTCCTGGTAGTGTAAGTGCTGTGTCATGTGTGATGTTTATATTCAGCTTTAGGAGAGACTGCCAAGTAGTTTCCCAGAATGGTTTGTATTAATTTTTATGTTCATCATTATGTGGGAATTATTATGGCTCCACATTCTCACTAACACTTTGCTATTCTATATATTTTTAACTTTCCTCATTCATATGGATGTTTTATGCAGTATTATAGTGGTTTTAATGATTAATTATCTGATGACTAATAAAGTTGAGTATGCCTTATGTGTTTTTTGACTATTTGATTATGCTATTTTCTAAAGGGTCTTTTCCATTTTTTATCCTATTTTAATTGGATTGTCTGTCTTTGTTATGGATTTGTGTGAGTTCTTTATATAATCCAAATAAGAATTCTTTGTCTATTGTATGTACAGAAAATGTCTTCTGCCATTATATGACTTGCCTTTTCACTTTCTTTAATGGTATATTTTTATTAATACAAATAAAAGTTGTTTTTTAATGTAGTCTAACATCTTAATCTTTTGTCCAATTTAAAACATCTTTGTCTACCTAAAGTCATAAAGGTAGTATATGTCACACTCTAGGACCTTTATTATTTTACCTTTCACATTTGCATTTGAAATCCAACTAGAATTGATTTTTGTGAATGGTCGAGGGCAAGTCCTATATATTTAATGTAATTATCAATTTTATTTAGTTTAGGTTTACCATATTGTTATTTTTATTTGTGTTTTATGATCGTTTTTTCCCCTCAATTCTCATTTCTATTAAATTGAATATGCTTTAGCCTTCAGTATTATCTTCTCTTGTTGGCTAACTGGATAGAGTATTTTTTATTGTTGTTTTTTGTTATTCTAAGCAATTTGTCTGGGACATAACATATTTATCTATAACTTTTGACATTCTACATCAACAAAATTTTATGCCACTATGTAAGAATATTACAGCAGTATATGTCTACTTCGACTATTCAGAACTTTGTTACTGTCATTATATATCTTACTTTACATTTTTAAACCTATGCATACATTATTTTTGCTTTAAATAGTCAAATATCTTTTAAGTAAGTTTTAAAAATGATTTTAAAAATGTTTTATATTTGGGAAAATTTACCATTTCTGTTACTCTTTCTTCTTTTCTGTAGATCTGAGTCGCTAAAGAACTTCATTTAGCATTCCTAGTAGAGCAGGTTTGCTGGTGACATTTTTTTTAACTTTAGCTTGTCTAAAATGTAACTTACTTTTCTTTTTTAAGTTTTGTATCTGTGGGCATGAATTCTAGGGTGACAGGTTTATTTGCTTTCTATTTTGCTTTTAGCATTTTAAGGAGGTTATTCCATTGTTTTCTAACTTGCATTATTTTTTAAGAAGTCAGTGATGTTTCTTGTCTTTGTTCCCTTCTATGTGTTATTATTTTGTTCATTTCTAATTTAATTGCTTTGTAAACTGTAGAGAGTTTATCAATTCTGCCCATTTTAAAGAAATTTTGATATGGTTATTAGGCATATGCAAATTTTGGAGTCATTATATCTTCCTGGTGAATTGAATCTTCTATTATTATGCAGTGACCTTTACCATAAACAATATTTTTGGCCTTAACATCAATGTGTCTAATAGTGACATAGATATATCAGCTTTCAATCTTAATATCTTTATCTGTTTACATGTCTCTTATGAACAATCCATAGCTAGATTTTACTTTATTTTTATTCAGTCTTAGAATTTCTGACTTTTAACTGTACTTAATACATTTCGATTTCTGTTAATTGCAAATCTTGAGAAGTTTTATACTGCCTTATTTGTGACTTCTGTTTGTCCTACTTTTTAATATTCATTTTTCTTTCTTACATTGTTTTAGAGTGCTAAATTTATTTTCTTATTCAGTTTTACCTTTATCATTTTGTACATTGCACAATATATGTATATTTCTTTTGGCAATTACTCTTACATTTTAATTTAATTTTTAATTTTTATGCACACATAAGTGTTATACATACTTATGAGGCACATGCAATACTTTGATACAAGCATATAATGAATAATGATCAAATATGGATAATTGGGTTACCTATTACCTCAAACATTTATTATTTCTTTGTGTTAGGAACATTCTAAATCTACTCTTCTAGTTACTTTGAAGTATACTTAAAGTAAAAGTTAAAGTTAATTAGGATGATTTACTTCTAATCATCATCATATATCATACATTATTGCTGTCCAATAATTTGAATTTTGAATTTTTGAGTTTTTTATCAGCCAAATTACTTTTCTATTATTGTTTTATACACAGATTTGATTTGTATTTACCCATATGTTTACAATTTTCATTTGTTCTCTATTTATTTCTTCTTGTATTTCATATTTTTGAGGATCATTATTATTTTTCCTAAAGTATTTCATTCTGTAAAATGGTCTTTTGTTAATCTATTTTGGGAGTAAATTCTTAGAGTTTATTTGATAAAATCCTTGTTCTAGAATGTCATTATATCTGGGTATACAAGTAAATTCTAGGGCATAGTTATTTTTTCTTAGTACTTTAAAGATATTTTTCTTTTTTATGAGCTTTTTGGTATTTATTTATTTATTTTTATTTCAGAATATTATGGGGGTACAAACACTTTGGTCACATAAACTGCCTTTGTACCGCCCAAGTCAAAGTTACAAATATGCCCATACCCCAGACAGCACACACCATACCCATATTTTTCTATTTGATTATTGTACTTTTTATTCTACTTAATTATTCCTGTGTAAGTGTTTCTTCCCTCCCCTCACCTCAGGCTGGATCTTTTCTTTGTTTTTCTTTAGTGTCATGATAACGAGAAGTTCTTGACAAGTTTCAGCCACATTCTTTTCTTGTATTGCCTTTCCCCATTTTCTTTATTATCTTCTTCTGTAACTCTAGTTACATATATGTTAGAACTTTATGTGTTCTATATGTTTTAGTAACTATATTTGCCACTTCTCTCTGTTGCATTCTTGTTAATTTCTTCAAATCTGTCTCCAATTCTCCAATTTTCTCTTTAGTTATTTGGTTATATTTAATTTACTATTTCATAAATTATTGCATTTTAAAATTCATTTGATTATAGAATATTAAATTATATATTATACATAAAATACAATTTTATATTATATATATAATACAATTCTGAATAGTTATTTTCAAATTTCACTGTGCTTTTCTGATAGGCTCTTATTCCATTTCTGTTTTTTTAAATTCTTTCTTTATATATCTTGTTACTCAAATATTTGACATTTTTGAGGTCTAATTCTAATGTATTTTTTATGCTATTTTTTTTTTCTGCTAGAAGTTAGTAATTTATATTATGTACGTGAGAGAACCTCACTTTTAACAGAAACATATTATTGGGAATTCTATAATATTTGCATGGGTTGTATTTTTCTAGAAAAAATTTTAATATGTTACTGCCAGGTATCTGGAAGAGCTATAAACACTGGCTCATTTTAAGTTAAATTCTCACTTGGAGTTTTATGGACAAGTTTTGTGAATTTAAAACTTGACATCATATAAGAGGTAGTCTGTGATTATGAATTCTTAAGAAATATTCTAATCTCCTCCTCCTCCTCCTCTACCCACAGCCAAAAGCTAACACATAATTTATTTGTGCTGCTTTCTCTGTGGCATGATTTCTTTCACTGAGGGTTGTCGCTCTTTGGGATCCCATGCAGATAGACTTACGGTGGTTAGACATGATTTTTTTGACTTTAGGATTATGTGAAAGCAATACACATTCGGTAGAAGCCATACTTCAAATATCCATGCAACCCTTGTGTTTTTAACTTTTAGTACAATATTCAATAAATTACACAAGATATTCAACACTCTGTTACAGAATGGCCTTTGTGTTAGATGATGTCGCCTAACTGTAGGCTAATGTAAGTGTTCTGAGCGTGCTTGAGGTAGGCTAGGCTAAGCTATTATGTTTGGTAGGTTAGATATATTAAACACATTTTGAACTTAAAATATTGTCGACTCACGGTGGGTCTATTGGGACATAACCCCATCATATATCCAGGAGCATCTGTATATTCTTAGTTTTAATTCCCCATTTTTTTTGAGCCTGATGTCTTGTTTTAAATCCTCTGACTAGACATTAAGTTTCCATGTGTGGCTAATACCGCTAGGTAGGCATCAGCTTCAGCATTTGCTTTCCACTATGGATTTGTGTTCCCACAATTGTTTTATCTTCAGGGAGTTCTATTGCCTCTTTGAAAGCTTAGCCATTTTTAAGAGCATGGTTTTAATGTTCTATACAGAATTCTAGGCTAAAATTTTAAAAGATATTTCTCCGGAATATTGCTGGAACCAACAGAAGAGTTTTTGTTTATTTTAAAACTAATATTATCTTTACACTTAATATCTGAGGTCTGTGCATTCTTAACCTCAGTTACTTCCTCTCTAAAACTGAACACCCATAAAACAATACCTACACAAACTCAAAAGGTTCGTAGAATTTAAAACTTTTTATATACATCATCAGTACCTATTGGTTACTCATTTTGGGAGAGAAACAAGAGTTACCAATTAAACTTGGCTTTAAAAAAGACTCTAATTACTAGCACTACATTCTGTGATAAGAGCATTCTATTTGTCTAAGACTTTCACTTATTTGTGTATTTGTATAATTGACATATATCAATCCAGTATACCAGTACCAATGTTTTGCATAAAGACTTCCTATGTTGTCTATGTCCAGAATATTTACTAAAATCAGTAATGAAATCTTGCTATATTACATGCCATGCCAGTTAGATAATATTTGAGTAGAAAGAGATACATGGTAGACAGACTAATGAATAAATATTAAGGAACACATACATTAAATAATGTATTAAAAATAAGTGTTATTGAGTATGTTAAGTGCTGAGAATATAGTATGAATCATATCATAGTCAGGGATACACAGGACTAACCTTATAATTACATTATAGCATAATGAGTTTTATAATATGAGCATGTTTAGAGTGCTTTGGGAGCATGTGGGAAGGGTATTTATTTAGGTAGGTTTCAAGGAAGGCTTTCAAGAGTAGTTAACACAAGCCAAAAGAGACCTAAAAGATAAGACATTGATATAGGGTGCTCCAGACAAAAGAAATGGAAAAACCACTGTCCAGGGACATGGGAAACATGATACACTTCCAAGATATTCCATTTCTCTGGACCATAGATATGTATGAAAGACTAGCCAGAGGAAACACTGGAGAGACAGACAAGGATGTCAGATGCTACAGTATAGTTTTTGCCTTGCTAAGGACTTTGGACTTCACTGTGGAGAGTCCCTGAAAGCTTGCAAACAAGGCAGTGACCACAAAGAATAAAGACCTACTGGAAGGTGTTATTAGCATTTAACAAGTTGCTGAGGATGGATACAAATTATAATTTTCCTTTTCTGATAAATAGGATCTCAGGCTCGTGCTGTGGCTCCGGGGATTTTTTCGTCTCCTGTTTTCTCAAATATGTAAGTATCTAAGAAAATTAATCCATAGAGTGCTGTTCACAAACAGATGATTACATGAAATCCCTCATTCTTGTAGTTGTACTTTAGTGAAACTTAGTCTTTTGGAAAATAAATCTTTGTTCTCCTCTTTTTCTACCTCCTTATCCCTACTGTGATTCTATACTCTCTCTATATTCAGAACCTTCGTGCCACTTTCAAGTGTGTTCCCACTATGCCCTCTCCTCATAGCTTCCCATGATCTGGATTTATCCTTTTGCTTTTCTCCCCTTTGAATCATTAACCATTTCTTATGTCTTTTGTGGTTATTCACTTCCCATAGATGGTAAAATAGTTTGCTATACAGTATTAATGACATAATCAGTTATTCCCCTCCTAAAGTATATTTGAAGTTTAATCTAAAATAATGTTCTTGAATGATGAAAATTGCAAGTCCTTACAAGAGACGGTTTTTTACACCTGGAGAATTTTCATTCCTCAAACCTTGGTAACCACCTAGTCTGTTGAAGTTTATATGTTTTTCTCAACTCAAGGAGAAGGAGAAAGACTATAATTTTCAACTCAATGCCATCATCTTTTTAATAAAAAAATCAACAAACTAAATGAGGTCCAGGATAGACTTACGAAAATGGCTGGGTAAATTTAAGTGATGTGTGGTGGAAAATGGTGTTGACATTTTTCAGACCAGGCTTCCTGGAGGAAGGATCTTGACTTTAGGACTGATGGATGTCAGTTCGTGTGACTCACTGAGTGTTCATAGGATGCACAGCAGTGTAACAGATGCAGAAGAAAGGAAGTCGACTAGTCTAGTTCAAAGCAATAAAACAAGTTGGAAGAATGGTGACCACATGCAGACAATGACCATTTTTATTTGTTGTATAAATACATTTTTTATTTATTGGAAATATGTATACCTGCCTCTTTAAAAACAGGGCAGATGAGGCTCATAATAAAGCCTTAATTTCTGTATTTTTATAATCACTTCCCCTACCCAAGAATACAGAACTACAGAATTACTTGAATTTTTCAACGCACACACTTTGGATATTCTTTCATTAAAAATCTTAGTCAGCTAAAATGAAGAACTCTATATGTGACCTGGAGCTTCTTCACCACTCCTCCTAAATTCAAAGGCATAATGTACTTTTACCTGCACACTCAACCAGCCTAACATCAGGTCAAACTACAAACAAAACACAGCTAATGGGACTATCTAGTCTGGCTCTGCCCCTCATACACATATCACATTCCTCTTGTTCTGATTTAACTCCAAGTTCCGTAAGACTTTACTGTGGAAGCATCGCATCTATTCCATCATTAACCTCCTTTCTCCTCATCTCTATTGTTAGTTCTCTGGGTTTCTTTCTTTTTTTAAATGTTAATACAAAGGACATACACAGAATGAGTTCTAAAATAAAGATGAAAATTCAGGACCAAGGGAATGAAGAGAAAGCAAATATGATAGCAGTGGCAGTAAAGAGAGTTGCAATAATTAAGCATAGTATTTAGATAATGAGTTAGCTTTTATTGTTTGGAGGGAAGGTGTAAGGAGTGACAGAGTAAAGAAGGCAATAAGTCTTCCACCTTGAAGACTGTGTTTAGAAACTTGTAGTTTCTTTATTGGGTGACAGCTGATGGTTTGGAGGGGGGATGTTATGGCCAAATTAGCATACATAATAAGTACAACTATTATGTATCCATAATAATTAAAAGAAAAATAATAAATTTTTGACCATAAGTAATACCTCAATGATCAACCTCTCTTTACAGACAACAGAGTCTCCTACAAAACTGCTTGCAAGAAAAAGTATGTATCATGAAATTCACTGTTAAAGCAGCATATTAGTCATGCTCTCTAATGTGTCATAATAGAAAAAAATTGTGAATTATATAACTAGGAATCATCTATTGATATTTGTCAGCCCCCTTCTTTGCCCTTTTCTTTTCTAGGAAGTTCACTTTCAGTTAATTCTTAGATTTTATTGTGGTTCAAAATTATTATCAAGTTGGCACTTCAAAGAGGGGTCTCATGGGTAGAGAATGATAGAGCATTAACAGATCTAGCCATCATAGGAACAGCATCAAATTCCACAAATCCATTCTACAATGGGAAAGCCATTCATAAACATGGCTTTGTAGACCTTGCTGGTGAATTCAGTAGGAGGTAAGGTTAAATGCCTGGATTAGTCTTTAACAGTTTTTATGGGAAGAAACCTGGTTACCTAAGAAGGTCACATGAAAGGCTACCTTGTCACCTATAAGCTGGGACTTGAAACAGGCAAAGATAAAAGATGGTATGTTTTTATAAGGCCCAACTTTGAAATCTAGACAGACCAATCAGGAAAGAAAAAGAGTTCGGGGAACAACATGTACTATGACATACTATTTCACATGGACATCTGCTCAATTCATAGAGTGTGCAGTAGATATAAAAGCTTTGACCTGAGGGAATGTTTTTCAGCTTAATATTATAATGCAGAACAATTAGAAAATAGGGTTCTATCTATCATATTTCACTATATAGAAAACTTTAGGAATGTCCATCTTTTATATATTGAGGTTGGAAACTCCCATATCTAGTCTAAGAGTTGTAATGTAGGTCTGTTGTTTATTATCTCTGGTAATAAGAAAAACAATATATATAAAATATCTTAGTTTATATACATTTTTTAATGTTTATTCCAGCATATTACAGGGGTACAAATGTTTAGGTTACATATATTGCCTTTGCCTCACCTGAGTCAGAGCTTCAAGCATGTCCATCCCCAAATTGAAAAACAAGCACCACAGGTACTCACCATCAAATTGGTATTAACTGATCAACACTTATGTACACATATAATAGTAACATTCATCAAGTGTTGGGCAGGTGAGAGGGGGGAGGAGGGGATGGGTATATTCACATCTTAGTTTATATTTTATATGTGCTATAGTGGATTTAAAATAATTATCTTCTCTATTAAAATTTAGGATTTATTCTTTGATTTAAGGTGTATTTACATGAGAGAAGTATTTTGCAACATAGGCTGTCATCCCCAAATACATTTTTAAAACCACTAGCCATTGGTTATACCATAAGTTAAAAAGTATATTAAAATATTTGAGGATTAGAGATGAAAAATGGCCTTTCCTGGGGTGCTCCCTGAATGCTCTCAAATGAATCAAGAGAGAGTGTGCTACAGAGGTGTTAACTTTTTTTTGAATGGTGCCTTAAAATATGAATAATTTTGGATTGATATAGGCAACATTTTGGATGTGAACTGCTGTATTATAAGAACCTTAAACAGATACAAGTAGACCTACCATTTGATCCAGTAATCCCATTATTGGGCATCTACCCAAAAGAAAAAAAGACATTCTATAAAAAAGACATCTGCACCTGAATGTTTATAGCAGCACAATTCACAATTGCGAAGATGTGGAAACAACCCAAGTGCCCATCAATACATGAGTGGATTAATAAAATGTGGTATATGTATACCATGGAGTACTTACTACTCAGCTATAAGAAACAATGGTGATATAGCACCTCTTGTATTTTCCTGGATAGAGCTGGAACCCATTCTACTAAGTGAAGCATCCCAAGAATTGAAAAATAAGCACCACATGTACTGACCATCAAATTGGTTTCACTGATCATCACCTAAGAGCACATTTAGGAATAACATTAATCGGGTGTCCGGCAGATGGGGCGGGGAGGGGATGGGTGTATACATACATAATGAGTGTGATGTACACCGTCTAGGGGATGGACACGCTTGAAGCTCTGACGCAGGGATGGGGGGGGAAGGGGAGGGCAACATACATAACCTAACCTTTTGTACCCCCATAATATGCTGAAATAAAATTTAAAAAAAGAAGAGGAAATATAAACACACACAAAAAATGACCAAGTGAAAATGGAAAAAAAAAAAAAAGAATCATATTATTTAATGTGATGCCCATGAATCAGCCTTCCAAGCTTTGCTGCCAATTACATTTGTACATTTTGTATGTTTTAGGAGCTATAACAATTTAAAAACAATCTACTACTTTAATATAAGCAATATGACTTTTGCAAGCCCAAAATATATTTGCAATAAGTAAGTGTATAGGCTTTTAGAATTCTACAGATCCATTCTGTTTTTGTCCACTGTCCAGTTCAAATCTATGATGGCACTACTGACCAGTATAGAAATGGTCACTCAAAACTGATTCCTGTACCAGCTCAAACTGAGAAATACTGCAGTTTTCCTACCTTTATTCAGCCCTCCTTGATCTTTGATTCCCAGTTCTAGCTTAGCTCTTATTTTTTGTCTAAATTAATTTTTTTCTTCACTTTGTCATCTATTCTCAGCTTTCTTAAGATAGTTTGTATTGATCTTTTTTTGTTGGGTACAAATCCCTTCCATCTCTATAAAGCATTAGCTTTTATTGTTGCCCAATCAAATAATTCTTAACAATTAACAGTAGTCATTTCCATATATACAGACCACTCACTCACCCTCACAGCAGGGAATGGAGAGAGGAACCATAGCTTATTTTCCATCCTCATATCCCAGCTAGACAGATGCTTCTGAAAGCACCCAAATATTTTGACTGCATCTGTTTTGAGAAACACTTTGTTAAAAGTAATTTGATGTATCTTTAAAATTTTAGCTGCATCATAAACATATTCTTGCCAAAATATTTTCATCCCATGTGCCTAGACAGCAATTTGGTAATTTTTTTTCTTTTTCTGTTTTTTTTTTTTTTTTTAACTAAAAAGTCATTTATTTCAGTAATAAATGCTGGAGCTGAGGGGGTATACTTCTGAGGGAATGTGAATAAAATCTTATGCAAACAGTATTTCACTATAATACAAAATTAATCAACTTAAAATTAATCTGCATTTCTAAATTCCTTTACTGTTATTTCTTTATATTTTTATAAACAGTGGCAATCCACCTATGCATTGTTTCATATGAAAAATTAAATGTTACCCTCTGCCCACCCCAAAATAGAGTAAATTGTTAGGTGATTTTTTTTTTTTCATTCCTGATTGTCCCCTTTGCAGGTAACTTCTGAAGAACTGAATAGTATAATCCAGAATATAATGACCTGGGTTGTGGCTACAGTGACCAGTATATTATACCCAGCCATCACAAAATATGAAGAAAGGTTGAGACATAAAAGATATCCAGTGTCTGATGAGTCCACCCTTTCATCAGACAGTTCAAGTTTCTGTAGCACATGCAGCGAAGACTTCACATATGGAAACTACACATCTGCAACAACTAAAATGTTTCAGGAGGAGCCCTGTCCATGTGCAGTTGACATGTCAGCAAAGAGACAAACCACACCTTTAAAACCTCCTTCTGCACATGTGGAAAAAACAGCTGTGGGGAAAACATACCAAACGAAAGGACAATCTGTATCCTCTAAACGCAAATATGATAAAACCAGTTTGGTATGTTCATCCCCTAAGCTCAGACATTGTAAGTCTGATAGTCACCTTTTAGCATCATTTGAAACAGGCACAACAAAATCTAAGGATGCTACCACTGAAACAGACAGCTTAGGGAGTTCACTTTTTTGGGATCAAAAAGTGAAAGCCATGGATGAAATAAATAATTTAAAAAATGTTTTTGTTAAGTTTAAATGTTACTTGAAAGAGGAAACTCAATTGATTTTAGAAAGCATTTTTCAAGAAATAACGTCCGATTTAACCCAGGCCATTCCCTCTCTTTCTTCTGTTACTGCTGAAGTTTTTGTTGACCAACGTGAGTCTGAAAAAGAAGACTTGCTCTCTGATGTTGATATCTGCTCAGTAGCTTCTGAGATTGTGGAAAATATGCTTGAGAAGTTAGAACTAGCAGTTGAGAAAAGATATGTTGATATGTTTTCACAGGAAGATTTGTCAGTTGACATTAAACCAAGCTTAACATCCAGTGAAGAACACATCATATCATCAAATGAAAAACCTTTAAAAGATTCACAGCCTTATACTTTGGAACCCATGTGTGATATTGCAGAGGACATGGTACATGATATTTTAGAAAAGCTAAAGACTCTTGCATCTTATAAACAAAATGAACTTGAAGATACAACTAAACTTTCCCATCAGCACCATAAGACAGATCCAACATGTACGTCCCTTCAAAGAGCTGGCCATAAATCTAGTCCTGAACCTGATGCAGCTAATTTAATTGTCAAAGAAGAAATACACAATTTAATATCAAGTATTTTTTCCCAGACCCCTTTGGTTGGTTATATAGAAGAAGCAATCAGCACTGTACTAGGTTATGTACAAACAGAACTTAATAATGAGAGACTTACTGCATCTGAAGAAACAGTAGAACTCCTTCAGCTATTTGATGATATCCTCACTCAGTTCCATCCGGAACCAGTAAATGCAAGTGTTCAAAAACGTAGACAACCTAGAATAAGAAAATCTTCTGACACTGAAGAAAAGTACAGACTCACTGGCACCAGATTATCTAATCATCCTAAATCTAGAAGATCATTTTCACCTATTAATGTTCCGGGCATGGCCCTTTATTCTGAAGATGATGATGAAGAGATAGACAAAATTGTAAAAAATGTGCTTGATTCATCTTTCAAACAGGAAAAAGCAAAATCACAGAAACAGATTCCTAATCATTGGTCTACAAAGGGAAACACTTGTTTTGAATACAAAAGAAATATCGAACCACCTACAAAGCCTGCTTCTAGAAGCAAAGGTGTAATTCATGATTGGGAATTAAAGTCTGAGCTACCATCTCTTAATAATCATGACATTTTAAAGAAAAATCACTGCTTGAAAAAAAACATTTCCTTTTTTAGCCAAGATCAAAAGCATCAAATACAAAACATGGTTAAAAGTATTTTAACAGAAATGCTCAAGGACATATCTTCTGTTCCTCCTGGTCATTTAGACAGCCAAGCCAGGAAAAAACCTTCAGTTCTTATTTCAGAAAAACCTCAAGGACTGTCACATCAAGAATGGATGGACCGGATGTTCTCTGTGTCAGAAATTAGTACAGTGGCCCAAGAAATGACAGATGCTGTGTTAAATATACTTCATAAAGCATCAAGTTTCATTTCATCATCAGTTCAGCAAACTTCACTAGATAATTCTGATACCTGCCACATAGTCAAAGAAACACCAAATAAAAAACCATTGAAAATATGGTTTGACAGTGAAAAGAAAATGAAATATTTATCTTCACTTAATATAGATCCTGCAGCTTCTTCCTGGATTGAATTTGGAGAAAGTGAATCTAAACACGTAGAAGACATTACTGACAAGATCGTTAATACAATTTTTAAAAGGCTGAAGTCATTTGTTTGTCCAAAATTACAAATGGACTTCAAACCTTCACTTGCCAAGCAATCTTCATTACAATCTCAACTTAGTTCTTACACAGCTAAAGTAGTAAACATTGTTTTGAGTGCTATCCTGAATGAACTGGAACTCAATGAGAAAAACCTAAATATTAGGGAAATTGACCATACTAAATCCCTTACAGAGAAAGGATTTTTTGCCGACACTGATAGAAAATTAAAATCTGTTGTCACAAATAACAATGATGACATTATGGCAAGTCCATTATTAACTTGTATTTGTGAAATGTTATCAAGTGAAAATGCAGATCAAAGAAATATTTCACTTCCTTCAGATAAGTCAGAATCTGCAACTTCATATGGCTCTGACAACATTGATAAACAAAATACTTTGCCAAGTAGGCAGGATAAAAAATCTTTTTACAAATATTTGGCTACTCCATGTACTCTCCACAGTGTCATTGATGGAAAAGATCTTAAAGAGAATGCCAAATTGCAAGTGTTAGATAGAATTGGGGAAACACTACATGAAATGTTAAGCAAGCTTATAGGAACCCCTCCTCACTCTCAGCCATCTTGCAGTCAGCAAAACAAAGAGGAGATAAATGAAAATCAGCAAAGCACTGCTGCATTGCAGTCTAATATTCAGCTCATTTCCAAAGCAATTTTGGAATATATCCTTGCAAAATTATGTAGTATTGGCATGGATATCAGTTTTGCAAGTTCTGGATTTAAAGCTCTCCCTAAGTTTCTTGACAACCTATCATTTACTTCAATTATTAAGGAAATGGCCAAATGCACCAACATAGTCTCCAGCATAGTTTCACAAATAATTCAGGAAGGCAATAAAGAGGTGACCAAAACCAATGCAAAAACTATTTCTCCTGTGCCCTCCAAAACAGGGAGTACAAAAGAAATGCATCCAAATAAAATGAAAGTTGTAGCTTCAGATATTCTTAATATGGTCTTCACTAAACTGGAAGGGTTTGCCAATGGAAATTTAGAAACTATAGGTGCTAATAATGATGGAAATAAGAAGAGCAGTAAAATGGATTTGGAATGTGAAAGTACCAGTATTTCTGCAAACACAGATATAGAATCATTGCAATCTGCTTTATACATGCATGCAAAGAAGGTATCAAGTGCTATTTTGAAGGCTATTCAAACAGAATTAAATGTGAACTCATCAGATTTGAGCACAAGTGTAAAAAATCCACCACCTGAGGCACAAATGTTTAAGAATATAGTCAATTCAATTTTAGATGCAGTATCTTCAAATATATTTAACGAAACTGAATCTGAAGAGAGAGACATTGAAAATTATCGATACAGGCCAACTTATGGAAATTTTCTTCCTGGAGGAGCTGAATCAGATTCAATTCTAGAAGATGATGCAAATACAGAGAAAATACTTATTGGAGAGACATCACAACTGAGAGAAGAAACTAAAACACATTCTCTTGAACAATGGGTTCTAGAAAGAACCTTAAACAAAATTGAAGTAAAACTCAAAGAACCACATAAATCTCCAGTCACTCCCATTATAAGAAATATTTTGAATGAAATTTTTCAAAGTGCTTTAATCAATCAATTAAATGTGCTTCCTCTCTCCCACTCTCATTTCAGTGGCATGCCTCACAATGTTGATGAGCCAATTGCTCAAACATCTGTTCAATTTATGGACAAAATGATGGGTCCTTTAGTGTCTGAAGAAGATGTAACCATAGTAACAGATAATATTGTTAGAACTATATTTCATAAACTTTATTCAGCTGCTATGACAGAAAGAAATGTAAGTGAAAATAAGTATAAAACGATTACCTTTTCAACAAATGTTTCTTTTCATGAGCACACCTATAGAGGAAAGTCTTCTGTCACTGTGTTGGACAGAAATCCATGTACTCTTCAGTCCAGATTCAATGTTGACAAACAGGCCAAGGAAAATGTAGTTGAAGATATTGTACAGGCAATATTAACAAATTTAGAAACTTTTGCTACTTCCAAATTAAAATCTCTCTTTTGTCCCCAAGTCAGCGTCACAGTTCCAGTGCCTTTACCTACTGAGCAAGATAACACTACATTGAGCAACGCATTATCAGCCAAAGATTCATATTTGGATGAGCAATTTTCCTGTTGCTCAGTGGATTATATTAAGTCAGGAAAGACCAACTTGTGCCAAGTGTCTTTGTCTAAATTAAATAGTTATGCAACAGAAGTGGCCAGAAAAATTTTACAAGGTATCAAACATGAGTTAGATAAAGAAAGAGAAATTCCTTTCTTAACTCATAACATTGTGGTTTCTGATAGTATTGCAAGTCGAATTGTTAACACAGTGTTAGACATTGTCTCATGTAAAGGCAAATGTGACAAGACCAGTTCTGGCAAAAAGACTGACTCAGATCAGCAAGAAGGTATTATTGAAAAGCTGTTCAGTAAGACTGAATATCGAAAAGTACTTCAATTTCAAATACAAGATACCATTGAAGGTATTTTGTGTGATATTTATGAAAAAACACTATATCAGAATAATCTCTCATTTGCCACGCCCACTCTGAAATGTACCATAGCTTGTAAACATTCAGAAGCAAATTCTGAAATGTCCATTGAGGGTGCAAATAAGATTATTCCAAAACTTTCAGTTCCTAAATCAGATGTCATCTTGATATCCAATGACATAGTGAATATTGTTCTCCATAATCTCAGTTCTGCTGTCATGCTTGTCATAAATGCAAAGAATCCTACTTCAGCAAGATTGCCTCTGACCTTTTATGGTATGTTTCCCAAAACAGAGTGTCAACAGCCTCATCTTATGGCTTCAAAAAGTGAAAGAAAAACAGAGTATTTTCCATACTCAAGAAATCAGAAATCAGCTTATACTGATGATAATCGGGTAACTATAGTAAAGAAAGAGGACATCAAGAAATCTGTCCCTGACCCATGTGAGGAAAATGCTAACTTCATTACTAAATCTATTTTCAATCGTTTAGAATCTTTTGCGACAGAAAGAGTAGATTCATTAATTACTCTTGCTTTCCAGCCTAAAGAAAAGTCATTTGTTAGCCCAGAATTGCGAAATTGTAAACAAGATGACAGCATTTTTCATGAATCAAGCCAAGTGGAATCAAATGTGAATGTCCTGAGAATATCAACAACTGAAACTGAAACCAGCCAAGAGCTCACAGATTCCACTTTTGCCAGTTACAGAGAAAAACTTGGATCCGCAATTCATCTATCACAAGCTAGCCTTAAGAAACATGCTGATAGCATTGCCAGTGCCATTTTGAAGCTTATTAAAAATGATTTAGACTTAGAAATCAAACATATATATCCATATCCAGACAATATTTTGTTCCAAGAAAATATTATTGTGAGTGAAATTGTTGAGAGTATCTTAAAGATTTTAGATGATAAAAGATCTGTAAAGGAAATTGGTTTTTACTCAAAAGAGAATTCCAACATTTCACAATTAACTGACTCAAATGAAGTATTGCTAGAACATAAACAGAAGGAAGGAAACACCAAACTATCTCTGTTTACAAAGTATCCATTAGAACAAAACCAAATGATACTGGAAAAGAAAAGCCAGAGAATTGTTTTGGAAGAAATATTTATGAGAAATAAAGACTCAGAACAAAAAGTACAAACCAAATTGCTCAGTGCAGTGGAAGAACATTTGAATAAGTTGTATCAAAGAGTAATGGAAGTTATAGGCCATTTGCCTCCATTTAATGAAATCTCTCATTTTATATCTAATTCTAAAATTAAAACATCAGACATAACACAAAAAAACTTTTTTCAATCACATATTAACAGTGTA
This sequence comes from Varecia variegata, assembly GCA_028533085.1. Classification (NCBI taxonomy): domain Eukaryota; kingdom Metazoa; phylum Chordata; class Mammalia; order Primates; family Lemuridae; genus Varecia; species Varecia variegata. The sequence continues at coordinate 38,623,435 of CM052439.1, read as the reverse complement.
GCAAATGACATAGTTGAAAGTGTTTTGGGAAAAATGTACTCTGTAATTGTGACATCATTATATGAAAATAATAAAAGTAGAGAAGTAGAAACATCTGACAACAATGATGCCTTACCATTGAAACCGTCACAGTTTAGAGAAACTAAACAAGCAGAAGGAAGTAATTCCTCTAGGTATGTGACACCACAGGTTTATTCCTGTGCAGACAGTCAAAATGTCTCTGTGTTGGAAAACACTTTTCTGCAATATTCATCATTGCAAGTGGAGAAAGATTTAGTTCAAATGGTTCTCGATAAGATCACAGATTTAATCTCACTTCATCTAGATGAGAGTTTGGCCTCTGAACATTGTTCTGATGAGTTGCAACTTCTAAGGCTACACGGTTCCAAAGTCAGCATTAAGGACCCCCCTAAGCCAAGTTTCAAAACAGGTTTGAAAGCAAGATCAAGAGGTACCTCTTTTCCTAAATTTACAACAAAACCACACCTAGGCCCAAGTGGTGCTAAGGTCAAAAGCAAGATCAAGTCAGGTCCTGGAGAAAAGATTCCAAGAGGCAGCCGGTCCAAGACTGCCACTGGGCTGTCACACATCCTATCAACAGGAGATGCCAAAAATTTACTGAAAACAAAATTACCCACTTCAGAACTAAAAATTTTTGCAAAGGACATAATAAGTAATATCCTGGAAACAATTGTGCAAGAATTTGAAAAGGTGAAACAAACCAGAGCAATGGTAAATATAGAAGCTTTACCATCTGATCAAATCATGGCAGCAACTAAAATAGTTAATACAGTTTTGAAAGAATTATATGCTACAAATAACCATAATTTTGATTATCCAATAAAATCCTCACATTTGGATGACCTCAAACTTTCACAGGGGAGCACAGGTGCAGAGTCCCTTGCCAAACAACCAGCATGTTATTACTTGGAGAATGTTTCTTCACAGCTAGAACAAATTTTTCCTAAAGAAGGTATATTTAAAAAAATGTTTGACAAATGGCAGATGGAATCAAATGACACGGAAAATGAAAAATGTAAGCTATTGACAATTGCTGAAAATGTTTTGACTGAAATTTCAATAAAAGCAAAAGAATTAGAATATTCTCTTTCACTTTTAAATTTGCCACCTCTTGAGAATTGTGAAAGCAGATTTTATAATCATTTTAAAGGAGCTTTTACTAGAGCTGAGGATACCAAAGCACAAATTAATATGTTTGGAAGGGAAATTGTTGAAATGCTATTTGAAAAATTACAGCTGTGTTTTTTGTCCCAGATGCCCACTCCAGATTATAAAGAAACTCTAGCGAACAGTAAAGAACATATTACTGCTAAAAGTAAATATGGTTTTCCAAACAAGCAAATCTTCAGCAGTTTACCATTCTATAATACAAAGACAAAAGACAAATTTTCTGTGGGCTCTAGCAACCAGATTGTTCAAGAAATCATAGAAAGGGTTTTAAACACATTAGAGTCATTTGTGGACTTGCAATTTAAACATATCTCTAAATATGAGTTTTCTGAAATAGTGAAAATGCCTATAGAAAACCTTTTCCCTGTCCAACAGAGTCTATTAAGCAAAAAGATGCTGCCAAGATTACAACCACTGAAAAAGTTTTCTGATGAAACCAAGTCAAGTACTATTATTTTCAAGGAAGATATACAGAGTACCCTTCTACAGGTTCATTCATTCCATTCAGAATTACCTAAATATGCTGTTCATATTGCCAGTGACATGCTTGGTATAATTAAGAACAAGCTAGACAAAGAAATGAGCCAAATGGAACCATCTTCAGTTAGCATTTTGAAAGAGAACTTTGTAGCAAGTGAGATCATTGGCACACTAATGGACCGGTGTACTCATTTCAATGAGACTTTGATCAAAAACCTTCCAAAGAAAAGTTTGTTCCAAGGAGCTGAAAATGCCTACATTGTTAATCAGGTTCAATTAGCAACCAATATGAAAATGCCCACATCAAAGTTAGAGGAAGCCAATCTGGGGGATAATCCTCCACAAATGAGTGTCCCTGGGTTGGTGTTTTATCCAGAGGAAGATAGGGGAAAAAAGTATAGGATTTCATCAAATTTGCCCTCATATGTCAGATCATCTGTAGAAAACACAATTAAAAGCTTAGAGCCAATGGAAAGGCCTGATTCAGAAACTATGCCATCATGTTCGCTAAACAAAGTACAAGACCACAGCCCAAGGAAATCTAACTCTCACCATTTTGATAAGGCCATGACAGGAAATAGCTCCCTCCCTGAAGGCAGTGTTTTACAAAAACTATTTAAGAAAGCAAATGACTCCACAGAAGCATCATTGAAGCAAGTTATGTCATTCATAGAAATGGGAAAAAGTGAAAATCCAAGAACGTTTCATTATGAGGCCCTAAAATCAGTTGCTGAGCCAAACCAAATTCAGACAACTGTTTCTCCACTCAAAATATGTCTAGCTGCAGAAAATATTGTCAATACTGTGCTGTCCAGCTATGGCTTTCCAAGTCAATCACACACTAATGAAAGCATGGAAGCAATGAAACCATTTTTCATATCTAAGCAAAGCCCTTTACCAGAAGTATCTGGAGGACAAAAGAATGAGGAGAAGAGTTTGCTTAGAATGTGGCAGAGAAGAATCAGCTGTATACCCGAAGAAGAAAACAAAAACCCTGAAGCCAGCGGGCTAGATTCTTCTTTACTGCAGAAATGGCATAAAAATAGGTACCCAAAGACAAAGAAAATAGGGACTCCAAATGAAGTGGAAGTCATTGCTTTTGCTGATCATGAACTGGGTCTCAATGAAATTCATTTTATAGCAAGACATGTCACCACATCTGTGGTCACACATTTAACGAACTTCAAAACTAAAGGTAAGCAAAAGATAACTTACTCTAAAAGTTGGCATGATTTAGGAAAAACAGTAAAAGATATGTTTTAAATATGTCCTGTCTAAGAAGCTGCCTTCAGTATTTTTCTGAAAATAGCGTTGGAGGTGCGGTGACTATTTAGTTGCTTTTTAATCTATCACAATGCTAAAAAAAAAAAAAAAAAAACATTTGCATTGTTTGAATGTGAAGGTTGTGTTGCTTAGTTTGCCATATCTGCAGATGAGAGAAAATGAGACAATTTTAAGGCAGGAGATTTTGATTGAACAGGAGGCATGAATTCCAATGAGTTTTTAAAGTTCTTATGCATGACTTCTATGATCATATAGCATGCACAGTTAATTGATACAAAGTTATGCAAAACTTTTTCAAAGTGTATAATTGAAGCTTTTTCTATAATTATTAACAGTTTATAAAAACAATAGAATTAAATATCTTGTTTTGTTTGCATTCCAGTATTCTGACTTAAATACCTTTAAGGTAAAACACTCTAAATATCTAAATATATCTTTACAAGGATTATATTTACATTTCCTTTCTAAGAATGCTTATCTGTGTATATTAGGTTAAGCTTTATGTAATAGTCATTTTTATATATCAAAAACTATTGATTATTGCTAGTTTAATAAGATTTAATCTAATAATACTATCATAGCTTGAACTGGGCCAATAATTCCAGTTACCAATAATTAGTTGCTACATTACCAGTCCAGATATATCATTTGTCCATCACTCAAATAGGAGATATTAATAATCCTATACACATGTATCCTTAAAACCACTATTCTCTCAAGGTGGACAGTTATGCATCTGTAATTACAAACTGTTAAGTAGACTTTCTCTAGGCATGACCGCATTGATCTTAGAAAAATAAAGAAAAACAAAACAAGCAAGAGTAGATCCATGATTCCATCTCATTGGTACTTGGCTCTTTCTATAAAATTAATTCTTTATACTCAGACATGTCCAGTGCCTGCCAGTGACTTCACTCATGTTCCTTCTTCCACTTGGAATACAATTTCCTCACTCTCTACATCTCAACATGGCCAAATTCTGTTTAGCAGTGAAAGTTCAGCTTAAAGCCTCCTATTTCTACAGAGTCCTGCCTGATTAGGTTCTGAGGAAAATTTTGAGAACAGTGTATTGCTTTAGCTGCCACTGCCTTAAGTTGCCCATCCCAAGTAGGTAATGATTTGTCACAAATATGCTATTGAACGGAACAAAGAACAGAGTCCTTTGGCTAACTTGGTTGACCCTTCTTTGTGACAAATTGTTTTCTAGGAGTTAAAATACGACTGCCATTGCAGCCTATCACTAACCTTTCTGGTGTTGCCACACTTTTAGTCAGTTTGATATTGTAGCACAATTCCTTAGCATCCTAAAAGTAAAATACAGCATTAACATTAAATGTTTTGTCTAAAACTATTTTTAAATACTTATATGAGGTCTCTAGATATCATGGAACCCATGATAGGATGTATCTGCAAACCTGGAAATTATTTCTCTGCCCAAGGCTTTCCAGCTTCATAGAGCCCATAACCATCCAATCAAGGCAGACACCAGCACTTGGATTAGAGGTTTGAATCATTTTGGGCTATTTTCTCAACTTACTAGCTAAAATTAAGATTCTACAAAATGAGAAATATTTGAGGAAAACCCAATTTCTTTCCTGACTAGGTTTTTCTTTTTCTTTAATGAGGTTCTCCAAAGGTGAAATACATACACAAATAATTACGAATACATTGAATGTTCTATATTTCCTTTAATGCATGCTAAAAATGGTAATGTTTTCTTTCTAAGTTTCCAGTGAGGAGAAAGCATCTATTGTTTCTACATTGTCAAGGAAAAAATGTGAATCAAAACAGCCTCAAAGAAGCACATACAGTGATTCTTCAATTTATCAACTATGTGAACATCTTACTGAGTCAGTCGTTTATCATTTAATTTCAAGCATTTCTGATGGCATTGAAGAAGGCAGAGAAAAAGAGGAAGCATGGGAAATCCAAGAAGCAGCATTTAACAAGATTATTTCAGTGCATTCTCAAGTGTTTGAGAGCAGGTCAATTTCTATTGGAGAACTTGCTTTAAGTATTTATGAAATCATTATTAAAATCCTTTGTAATAGTAACATTATAAAGGCTGACAATGCACAGCAAATGGGTTCCATAAGAACAAAATTCATTTACTGTCCAGGAGTAGTTTCTGCTGACTTTGATGACCTCTTTCAGGATTTCTTAATAGGAGTGATTCATGTACTGTCCAAAGAAATAGGAATAAATCATCACTTTGAAAGCAACAGAAGAAACAAATCATTTTCCATATTTCAGAGCAATAGTGTATCCAATTGTGACAAAACCAATACTATGGAAAGACAGACAGGCCCCAGAGATTGGCAGTCATCTACTCAACAAATTGATCAACTCATCAAAAAAAATAAATTAAATTATCTTGCACATAAATTAGATAGCCTGGTTGGTAACCTAAAATCAAATGAATCCAAAGAAGTAGTCAATAAAATTTTTAATATTGTTTTAGACTTATTTTTGCCAGATGAATGCCCAGATAGGGCTGTGGATTCTAGTACAATAGCAAGAAAATTTTTCTCCTCCCCAAATGATCAACAAAGTAATAGCATACTTCAAAATAACCTAGGGCTCTCTCCCAAATCAGTTTTTCTTCTCAATATTGTATGTGAGAAACTTATCAGAACACTTTTGGAAAAATACACAAGCACTGTATTTCTTGATAATGGTTCTATTTCTAATGAAATATCAGCAGAAGAATGTCAACTTTTAAAAATACTTCAAAGTGTAGAAGATGAAGAATTTGATTATTGTCAGAGAGCAATGAATTGTGAACAACTTCAAGGAGATTACATGTCAGACCTTTTGGAAAATCTGGCAGAAATGGATCAAGGTTTATTGTCATCAGATGCTATGATTACTGTTATTTCCCACAGCTTGGTTAAATCATTGATGGACAAACTATCTCACAGTATACAACAAAATCCTGAAAGTCCACCTTTTACAAATACACATTTGAACTACAGAACAAGAGAAATACAATCTAGTTTCTCAAAAGCAAAAAGGTCAGAATTAATAGGACAAGGTAAAAGCTCTTTAGGATGCATGAGTTATGACAGTAATTCTTTGACAGAGTCTCTGTACAGTCCAAGTGTTGTTAGCTCCAAAATACAAGCACCATTTGGCAAGAAATACAAAGTAAAATGCTCTTCTGTGTCACCTCTCAAAAGACAAGGAACAAAGGAAATAGATCCAGTAGCCATTGATAACAGCCTCCATCATGGAGATATGAATACAGGTGTTTATTCAGCCACATTTTTGGAAGAAATAATTTCAGAATTGTTTTTTAATCTCTCTACCTCATTGTGGGGCAAAAATAAAAACATCACTGTGGCCCAGCTCAGTGAGATGAATACATTGCTTGTTAACAACATAGTGAATGAGTTTAATAATGTTCAAGTCACTGTTCTCCGGGATGCTGAGGAACGGCTGTGTTTTCCACCAGTCCATAAAATAACTGTTAGTAAGATTGTTGACTCAGTTTTTTATGATGTTTTACAGCCATATGAATTGACAGTGACCTGTAGTAATAATCTGGCATATGACAATACCTCAATAGCAGAACAAATAACTAATGGCATACTGTTAGAGATTTTAGACTACCAACTCCCATCTTCTTTCAGGGCACAGCTCATGCCCGACTCATATTACCCCCTCAAAGCAGAAATTATACTGCAAAAGCTTCAAAATAACCTGAGAGAATTTACTTCCCTACCCAAGTCTTCAGCAGGCTATAACACCATGTTATCACACTCATTTTTAGAAGGTGTCATCAGAAGGCTTTTATTTCAGCTCATTCCTCTACCCAGTAAGGTGGCTTCCTCTTTGGGAAAAAAATATTTAATCAGTTCAGATTTTAATGAAATGTCCACCTGTATAATAAATAAGGTTATGTCAGCCATTTCAAAACATAAAATATGGTTCACTATATATGATAATCAATATCTATGTACTGGAACAAACCTCCAAAAGATGGTGGATTCTGTTTATAGTAGTATTTTGCAAATGTCTGACTCTCTTGCTTCAATACAGAAAAGTATAGTCAGCCGAAGCCCAATTATGGTTGACCGAATAGCCAGCTTAATTATCCAAGAGATTATTGAAAATCATCTTCAACCATTTTTGTGTAGAGAGCTTTTACCTCGTCCAAGGACTCCACTGGATGCAGTATCTAATATGGTTAAACAGGTTCTCAGTGAAGTCACAGAGTTACACAGACCCCCGAAGCCATCACCCTTAGGTGTTTACCCTGATACATTTGTAGGGGAGATTGTTGCCAGACTGTTATCAAAGATTTTCAGCTCAAAGCATAACACTGAAGTTGATCTGGAAAACCTGACCCAAAAAATAGTAAATTCAGTAAATAATCATTTTGACAAAGCTAAAATTCACATTCTATCTGATAACAAAGCGCAGTTTTTCCCCTCTGCCAATACAGATATTATGGATGAACTTGTCACCTCAGTTTACAAAAATGTTTTAAAACAGCATGGGCTAGATCCTGACATTGATAAAAACTCTGAAGACAGTGAAATTTTTGTGGAAAATATTACCAATTTAATTGTAGCAACTATTTCAGATTATCTTCTTCATCCGCTATTTTCTGGGGATTTGTCAGCTTCTTCCTATTCTATTTCAATGGCTGAAAATATCGTTCAAGAAGTCCTCAGTAACATCAGTAAATCTACTGAGTCAAGCCAGAGTTTACCTCTGTATAACACGTTGCTGCCATACACATTTTTAGAAGACATGATCAGAGTACTATTATCTAAATTCTTTCCTTCTGCCTCTAACATGGTTCCTAACAGAGAAACTCCAAAAGATAGATCAAGAGTGAATTTCAATGAAATAGCTTCTAACCTAATTAGTGATATTAGGATGAAAATTTCCCAACATGAAATTCGATTTTCAAAAGATGAAGAAGAAACCAAGTTTGTTTATTCAGAAGATGATGTTCAGCATCTTGTTGACTCAGTATTCAAAAATATTTTACCAAACTCTGAGTCTCAAGAATCAGTTGAGCAAAATATCACAAGCAGTAATGATGTTCTTATTGATAGAATAGCAGGTTTTATCATTAAATATGTCTGTCAACAACATCTTCAGCCATTTGTGTATGGAAAGTCATTATCTTCTTCATCATACACATACTTTGATGATGAGAGAAGGCAGTTATTTTATGCCAGTATTTATTCCTCAACTTTTTTGGAAGATGTGGTCTCTGGGGTTTTAAGCAAAATATTTCACAGGGTGGTAGGCATTGTACAAACAAAATCAGAAAGAGATTCAAAAGATGAACTGTTTGATAAAGCTGAAAAACTCATACATTTTATAACGGAGGAATTCTCAAAAGCCCAAGTTAGCATTTTAGATAATGCTGAGGAACGACTGTGTTTGCCTCCAGTGGAAAGAGATGTAGTAAAAACAATTATTGACATGGTGTATGGCAAAGTTTTGCAAGAATATGAAATGGAAATAACACCCAATAAAGATTTTCTAAATGACCCAAAGACATTGGCTGAAAGGATAACTAAAATCATCCTGGCTGAAATTTTTGATTTACAAATTCATCCAGATCTTATAGCAAATCTGCCTTTCAAGTCACATTCCAAACTCAGTGCAAATGCTTTGATAAAGAAAGTTCAACACAATATTAGTAAATCAATATTCCGAAGACAATCTTCAACAATATATACGACTATGTTATCACATACTCATTTGGAGAAAATAATCACTCAGCTTGTATCTAAGATGAGTCCATTGGCCTCTAGCACAGAAAATCCAGATACTTCTCAACCAGACTTAAGTAACACAGTCATAAAACTCATAAATGAAATAATGTCAATAATTTCAAAACATGCAATATGTATCACTAAACATGGGAATGAAAAGCAAAGTATGATTTCAGAAAAAGATATCCAGTCTATGGTTGATTCTGTTTATGCTGATCTTTCTTATTCAAATTTGTACCAGTGTCTTACAAAAGATAAAAAAGGCATAAGTAATATACCTGCCTCAAAAATAGCAAGTTTTATAATAAAAGAAATTTTTAACCATCATATTCAGTCATTTTTATCTGGAGATAAATCTCTCCTTTCAGCTGCAGTTGATCAAACTTATAAAACAAAAGCAACAGATCTTAAACAAAGAGAATTGTCTCTTATTGTGAACTCAGCTGTCTTTTTGGAGGAAGTAATTTCTGAGCTTTTATGCAAAATCCTTTATGCATTTTCACATAATGTTTTGGCTTCTGAAAACCCAGATAGAGCAAAAGCCAAAATTACTAGCATTGTTACAACATTGGTAAATTCCATTGTTATGGAGTTCACTATATCAGAGCTTTCAGTTGCGGATAACTTTGATAAAAATTTGTGTTTTTCGGAAGGATATAAAGAAATGGTTCAAAAAACAGTCAACTCAATTTATGAAAAAATATTAGATGAATATAAATCTTTGATTAACATATATAGGGCTATACAAAGTGACACTGTCTGTTTTGGAGGGAAAATATATCATTTGCTATTGGAAGAAATTTATGATCACCAGATACAGTCATTAGTTTCAGGAGAATTAGTGTCTTCTTCCTATTCTTCCCCTCAAGCTGATAATATCATCACTCGTGTCCTCAACATCATCATGAAGGATAGCCATGCCTTGCCATCATGTATTACTGTGTTGCCTCGTTCTCTTTTAGAAAATATGGTTTACAAGCTCCTAGTGCATATCTTCCCTTCAACTGACACTGAAAATAAACTAGAAGAGGAAGAGGTTCCACCAGATCATGAGTTTGTGGATGCAGCTTCAAAACTAACTGATGAAATTATAAAAGAAATTTCTGAACATGAAATTCGACTTTGCATGGGAGAGGATAATGTAGGAAGTATGCAATTAGAAGCTATTGAAAATTTGATTGACTCCATATGTAATAATATTTTGAAGAAATCTGAATTCCAAGCTGAAGTACAAAAAAGTGCAGGCAAAAAGGGAGGCTCGTTTCTCAGTAAAATAGCTGGCTTCATTATGAAGGAAATCATGGATCATCATTTACAGCCATTCTTACATGGTGAAGAATCATCTTTCAGTGACTTATCTGATTATGACCATGTCTCTTTACTTACTAAATCTGGTAAAGAAAAGACACAGCCTTCTCTATATTCAGCTACATTTCTGGAAGATGTAATTGTTGACCTTGTCCACAAATTTTGTTCTCTCCCCGTTATTACTGATGATTCTAAGAAAAAAGAAATGCCAGAGTCAGACACTGTGGGCTTGGCTATAAAATTTGCAAACTCTCTGATAGGGGAATTTAAGAAAAGTGAAATTAAAGTATTACCAAATGCTGAAAAAATGCTTTCATTCCCACCAATTGATAAAGAGACAGTTGATAAAATATCCAATTTTGTATATGACCAATTCATAGGAAAATATGAATCTAATGATATTCAGGAAAATGATAAAAGTGACATTGTTATAGAAATGATTGCTGCTGTAGCCCAGAAAGCAATCTCTGCATTCAAGATTCAACCACTTTTTTCAGGAGACTGGTCTTCCATCTTCATTTCATTTCTAAATCCAGAAAACATCACCCAAAGAGTTCAGCACCTACCACAAAAAACCTCTACACAGATAATCAGATGCTTAACAGGGAACCAATTTACTTTGCCACAACAATCATATAAACACACTTCTTTATCCTCAGACCAGAAAAATATGATCGACACTTTGGAAATAAGTGGAGGTACGATGAGTAGAAAGAAAAGTTCCAAAACCAAGGACATATCAATGAAAAAAGGTGACATCCAAAATCCAATACTTACTTCTATAACTACCATTACGAAAAGCAACATTATGTCAGGGGCAGCTGCGGGTGTGACAAATAAAAATAAAGAAAATGAAAATAAAATGGGAATTTCTATTCAAAAATATTGTGAGAATGTTTCCAAAGTTTCTTCTCCAACTAGCAGTGTGAAAAAGAAAGAGCAGCCAGATTTGAGTGAAACATTTAAAAATGATGAAATTGAGAAAAAAAGAAAATCAGCTCCAAAAGATAAGGAAGGGAAAGGTCCAGCAGTACACACACATTTTTCAGTACCTCCTGATGATATGGAATATGAGAATGAAATGTTCAGATCAGATTTTGAAAAAGACAATGAGAAGATTGACAATACAACAGAAAGATCATTTAAAAAAGATGATGATTCCTTTCAAATATCTTCTTTGAAATTCAAGGAGAAAAATATGGGGACTGCAAAAAAGAAAACTTTGCAGATATTAGCCCAAAAGCCAAGTAATGAGGAGAGGAGAAACTCTCCAGCTCAAATGGATACAGATGATGCACAAAACTCAGATTATGAACATGTTCAAAATGTCATTGAAAATATTTATGATGACGTTTTAAAAATATCTTCTCAAGAACCATCAGGTTTTTCAAAATTAAGATGCAGTGAAAGCCTCCCAGGTGATACAGCATTAAATGTAATCCAAGAGGTTAACAAGGATTTGGTACGGTCTGTTAAAACAGAAAATTTATCCTTCTCAATTAACAAAAATGTACCTTCCAAAGAAAAAGAAAAGAAAGATAAAGAGAGAGAAAAAGAAAAAAAGAGAGGAAGAGAAAAAGAGGCGGAGAGAGATAGAGAAAAAGAGGCAGAGAAAGATAAAGTAAGAGAGAAAGAGATTAAAAATGAACCTAGTAAACAAGACCTTCCTCAGTACTTCTCAGAAAGTAAACCTGGAATTTTTCCTGCTAAATTTTTAGAAGATGTTATTACTGAAATGGTTAACAAATTGATCTTTTCTTCCTTACCTGAAACACAAACACATGATAGATGTCAAAATGTAAATGATGATGAAAACCAAGCTGAACTCTATGATACTGCTTTGAAACTTACCGATTCACTGTTAAAGGAGTTTTCAGATGCTCAAATTAAGGTATTTAGGCCAGATAAGGGAAATCAGTTTTTTCCACCTGCAGGTAAAGATTCTTCAGTTTCTAAAATACCCTCCAGGTATAAAGAATCAGATACAGATGAAGTTTCACCCAGCATTAAGATAGAAACTGTGGATAAAATGCCACGTGTGCATAAAATGACTAAAATACTCTCTTCACATAAAATACCTTTCCAAGATAAAATGCCATCAATTGATAAAACATTGGTCAATAAAATTGTTCACTCCTCTGTTTGCAATATTTTGAAAGAATATAGATCACAAGACTCTATTTGTAAGAATATAAACAATGATGGAGAAAAATTAGCAAGGCAGCTATCTAGTGCAGTGATAAATGAAATTTTTCAACATCAGCTTAACTTGATATTTTGTGATGAGGTTCCAGTTTCAACATGTTTGCCTCTGGAATCTAAGGATGTTGTTAAAAAGGTCCAAAAGGTGGCCCAAACAGCCAGCAAAGAATGTCAAACATCATCACCATATACCATAATGTTGCCTCATAAATTTTTAGAGAAGGTGATTTCTGCTCTTTTATGTAAAATTTTTTCAACAATATCCAATACCAAAACAAAACAGTCTGAGGAAAATTTGTTAGCAGAACTGGATTTCCTTCAAATGAAGTTAGTAAATACAGTTGAAGCAGAGATCTCCAAGGATGAAGATATGATTATACAGTATGTAGAATCCTTACATTCCAATGATGATGAAATTATTCAGTTAGTGGCTCAGTCTATTTATAATAATCTGTTGCCACAATTTGGATCCCAAGAGATCATACAAAATTGCATAACTAGTGGATGCAGAATCCTTTTAGAAACCATAGTTGACTTAGTTCTAAGAGAAGTGGCTGGCAATCAGCTGCAGAAATACTTTTGTGGAGAGCTAACTCCACATCAGTGTGCAGAAGTGGAAAGTGTTGTTGAAAATATCCTTAAAGATATTATACAAACTACCAATGTGCTCCCACCTGAACCATCACATGTTCATAAATTGTCTTATAACACAGTAGAAGAAATTGCTGTACAATTTTTATCAAAGCTTTTATCTATGTTTCCCAAATTGCATAAGGAAAGAACCAAGTCCCTAGAAACTGAGATGGAAAAAATAACCTCAAAAATATTAAATTCAATCCAAGAATTTATCTCCAAAAGTAAGATTAAACTTGTAGCACCGGCCAATGAATCACCTACTGTACCTGTAACTGACAATGCAAGTATTGAAAAAGTAGTGAATTCTGTTTATACCAGTATTTTAAAGCACTCTGGCTCTCCTACTTCTGTATTCAAAGATTTAATGGGTAAGAGCAATGCCCTCTCTGATATAATAGGATTTTTAATGGTGAAAGAAATTTCTAATTCTGAATTTCAACCTCAAGTAGAGGAAGAAGTATCAAGTACAGAATTAGTTCTGGAAGCTGTCAAAGTTATGGAAAAAGTGGTCAAAATTATTGATAAATTTAAGTTCCAGGAAAATTCTTCATCTAGAAAAGATTCTACATTAGATGCCAAGTTTTTAGAGGAAGCATTGGCCTTGTTCTTGGCTAAACTAGTAAAGTTGCCAAGTGCCTCAAGCAAAGATGAAAAAAACTTATCAAAGCCTGAGTTAAATAAAATTGCATCTCAACTGACAAAATCTGTAACAGCTGAAATTTCCAGAAGTAACATTAGTCTTGTCAATGCTTATCCTGAAAAACACTTTTTAAATCCAGAAAGTATAGAAATGGTTTCTCAAGTTGTTGATTCTGTTTATAGTGATGTCCTACAGCAATCTGGAACTGACAAAGAACTTTATTATAATATAAAAGATACAAACAAAGTCTTCCCTAAAAAAGTGGCTGGTTTAATTATTGATGGAGTTTCAAATTTTCCATTAGATGCAGAAGCAGTTAGTTCAAAAAGTCCAAGTGCAGATAATTTTGGAGAGCTAGACATTAATAGAATTGTTAAAAAGGCACAAGAACACTCTGATAATATGGTCCCTGACTTAGCCAAAGAAGAATCAGATCAAGATTTATCTGAAGAGGAATTTTCATTTGAAATAGTTCCATATGTTGGGAAAAAACCGATTAAAATAGATCCAAAGATTATTTCAGAACACTTAGCAGTCATTTCTGTAAAAACTCATTCTCTTGAGAAACTTAAGGGGGAGTGTTTAAAAAGAACTGGTCATAGCATAGCACAACTGAGAAAAGCCTCAATAAGCGGCAAAAATTATTCCACCTCAGACTCACATAATGTAGGACAGAGAAAGAAAGAAAGACGTACCTCATTGGATAAGTCTGGACGACTGGATGTAAAACCCTTAGAGGTAAGTGCAAAGGTAATGGCAGAAAAATGAATGAAGAGTGAGACATGGTTGTTCTGTGATTTCTTTTCTCAAACAGGTATATGAGAATGCATTTTGTTGTTGTTGTTGCCCAGAACAATAGAATTGGTTGTACCAGTTCACCCATCTAATAATGTGATTTACTGGGACTTGCCATATCAATTCTGTGGCTCACTCTAAAATTCTCAGGCTAGTTTCCCCAAGACAACCCATTTGAATTAACATTTTTTTGAAGAATGAGAATATAAGAACATACCCTTAACTGTAAAAGCAGACTGATGGAAGTTATAATTGTCATTTGAAAATTCAGAAGAAACAATTTTGTATAGTTTCTTTAGTTATTCATTATGAATATCTAAAGGAGTTCAAAAGGGCCAGCTAATAGAATATCAGGATATATAGAACTATCTAATATAGTTTGAATTCTCAAATTTAAGGCTCTACAGTAGTACTCTTTTTTCCTAAAAGCAACATTCATCAGCAAACATTAGACGGCAAACTCTTAGATTGCATTTGTCCTTATTATTTCACTTTAATTATATTAGTCTTTCCCAGTTGCCCTGTACTCTCAAGATGCACCCAGTTTCTTTCCTCTTCCTTTGTTCTGGACTTAGCTGCCCTAATGCTGCTATTTTATGAACCTGTTTCCTCTTGCTGTACATCTAGCACTGCCTTGTAGCCCCATACTTGGGCCCCAAATATATTAAACTAATTGGGAATTCAAAATGCCAATAAAACTATTAATACTACTGAGGACAAAAGATTTGTTTGCCAATAGATAGAGTTAAACTGATCCATCAGACATTCTGATTTTTATCAAAGCCCCTTGTGTGATGATGTGCATTTATAAAGATGGCTGAGTTTGCTTAAGGATGTAGTCTGTGGCCTGGACACTGAACAAAGTTTTATATTAATAGAACCATTTCCCCTGGAGCATAAGCTCAGAGTGAGTCTTTTCCAACACTGTTCTGCTGCTCGTTGAATTAAGTCTCAAGATTAGCAAATATGTTAATTAATGCATTATGTTTTTAAACACAAATACTGAGACTATCATGGTCTGGGACTCCTTTATTCACCTTTACCCTTAGTGTTTTGGAACTGATGATGGTCCCTTTCAGCTCCAAAATTTCTTCTTCCATCTGGATTCTCATCATTATATTAGCAATACTTGGTAATTTCCATTCATATATAATTAATCCCCTGGGAGTAATATTTCTGTGAACAGACTATAGAATAACATTACCCAAAATCATTTTTTAACTATCTATGGAATTGTCTATCAAAAATCTTACCCCTAGTTACCAGCTTTCTTTACTTGAGTCATTTATATACCACAAAAAGCAGTAAAAGAATATTTAAACCAAAACAAATACCTTTGTCCTCTTAAAGGAAGAAAAAGCCATTCCAAAAATAAAACAATAAAGAAGCAGACATAGGGAACTCAGTTAAGGCATATGATTTGCACCAATCTGTGTACTAATGTTGCCTATTTTCAGCAAAGGGACAGAGAAGAGAGAAAAACAGAAGATTAGGTCAGATACCCTAGACTCTTGTTGGCTGTACCTCAAGGCTCAATTCTGTTTTGAGGTACCATATATTCTTAGCACTCTAGACATGTGCATGTTGAAACCACATGCAGTAACAAACCCCAAAGCCATATAAATGATTTTGGATATTCTAAACCATTGTTTTCCTCAGCTAGCACAGATACTCAAAGTTGATTGTTTTAATGTTTTAAATAAGTTCTTCCAATATTTTGTTTTTCAAATATTCCTTTAAGGCCATTATCTGAAAACCTTGCTTACAATTTTACAAAGGTAGTTTGAGTTATAAGATTATTAAATTAAATCAATTTTGAGGTTTTGTGACATGATCAAAAGTTATAGAAATGTGAATATTATTTTATTTAATTATAAGTATCTTTTTTTAATCTGTTTTTAACATTGTCAATGAAATTGCAGTTTGACAGAGGAAATGAAAGGAAATGAAGAATCTTTTGGAAAATATGTCCAAAAGATCAGTAGTGGAAGAATAGGCAGTAAAAATTTAAGACCAAAATTTTGGCTATTCATTACTTTTAAAAATCAAAATCGGACAATTTTTTTTTCTTACAAATATGTATATTCAGATTTCTCTATAATTACTTACCTAGGATTTTAGAAAAATAGATTACCATTTCTACTTCTGTCACAAAACTTTCAAGATAAATGATAAAAATAGAAAGTTATTAACTTATTTTTGGACAAAATGTAAAGTTTAGGCAAAAAAGAAACTCTATTAGAACTTCCTCTGATTTTTGGAGTAAGTTATGTTAGATTAATATATTTGAATGTAATGAAATTATGGACAACAGCAAATATTTCTTAAGATTTCTATTTATTTCTTCATTTAAAAATATTGCTAATATGCAAATAAGTGACATTTGAGGATAATACTTAAATTGAAATTAGAAATCATAAGAAAATTGCTATATCGCACTAGAGCAACAAGAAAAGTGATTGAGGCATTTTAAAAAAAAAGTTTGTATTTTTAATTTCAGGCTGTTTGCAGAAATTCATTTCAGAATATAAGAAAGCCTGATATTACCAAGGTGGAGCTTTTAAAAGATGTTCAAAACAAAAAAGATCTCATTATTCGTTTAGTAGCTCATGATATTGATCAAGTGAATTTGGATGATGACATAAAGGAGGAATTAAATTCTGATGAAGATGAAATCGTTTTAGGAGAAGTTTTTGCACAAGAAGACTCATTCAGAAATAAAGAGAAAGAATTCAAGAAGCCAGTGGAAAGCAAAGTTCCTCCTAAGCCAACGCTAAGCACAAGCAGCCTGAAAAAATTCTTGTCACTAAGTAAATGTTGTCAGCCTACATCCAGTGCAAATATTGAAAGTATTGAACCAATTTCAAATCAGATAATAGAATTTGATGAGACACATGTGAAAAGAGCTGCTGCTGAGCTTGACATGGCTGGAAGAAAAACCACACCGGAAACAGTCTCTTCGGAGAAAAAGCCAGAGCATAAGGTAAGTAAGTAGCATGGCTGTCAATGAAAAGGTAGAGAGCTTCACAAATTTGGTCCAAGAATGTACCTTAGTGAGACACAAAAGAATACTAAAATGAATTATCTCCTCCCAAACCTGGTGATATTTACAGTATAAGGGAAATAATTAACAGATACAGCCATGACACTCAACTTTGGGAAAGCAGATAATGGAAAGAAACCTAGATTAATTGGAAGTCCAAGGAAAAAAGAAAATGGAAACCTGTTAAGAAAAATGTAAGCTAATTATTGAAAACAACAGATTCCAGCCCTTTTGTTTTTTTGGCTGGTAAGTACTCATTGAAATTTTGTGTGGAGAGCCACATGCCAGTAGAACAGGACAAGAAGGTTGGCTGAGGTAGGTGGAAGTGAAAAAAGATCCACTGAAATTTAGATTCTTCTCGGTTTGAATCCTGACTCTGACTCAATAGCTAAGTGACCTTTGGGCAAGTCACATAGCCCACTTTTTTTCTTAAAAGTGTCTTAGCCAACTTATCCAAACTTAACAAATTAATTAAAAATTTTAATTATCACCCTATAATTAGCTCATAAACTCCACGATCATCGTGGTGCAGAGCTCTTGTTACTGATTCCAAACCCTTAAATGATGGTCTGGGCCTCAGTGAGCCTTTGGAGTTTTTCCTGCCCAAATATCTATACCATGACAGGTTTTGGGAGAATATACGATTTAGAATTTCCTGATAAAACAATTCTTTTGATTATTCATTTGATGAGATTCCTAGGTTAATACAAAAGCTGACATGAACCAGAGAAAAGAACAGAGACATACCTCTGGTCAATTTAGAAGAACACAATTCCCAACAAATAGATCAAAGTATTTGTTAAGATAATTTACCTGGCAAGCTTGATAATTGACCAGAGTTGAATTGAATCTCTGTTCTTTTTTCTTTTGAACCCAGAAAAATATGATTAAAAGTATTTTTAAAGTTTAGAAATGGAAAATTATATTCTTTAAACATTGTTCTAGGTTTGTTTAAAATCTACTCAAAACCCAATATCATAATTTAGATCATCCTCACCAAGCCATTTCAAAAGAATTATATTGGAAGAGACATTTTACTTAAAATTTTAGGATGCAATCACCTTTTAAGTAATCTCTAAAACTTTTTCTTAAAGTGTACATTAGACTGCAAAATAATGCCAAAAAATGAGAAAGTACATGTTAAACTCTACTTTGTATACTACCTGATTTTCACTTCCAGGAAGAAGAAAGGAATCTTGTTGCTGAACCTACACATTACTTAATACACAGAATTATGAGTTCATCTTCATACAACCAAGAAGACCTCAGTCCATATACCAGGTACATAAAATTAAGGCAATACAAATGTAGAAATCTGAGATGAAAGTAGAGCTTATAAGAAGAATGGGACCCCTGGTAAAACTTAATGGAGCAAATATTCAGCTTCAGACCTTTACTGATTTTTTCTTATTCTCCCTTCCCTTGGCTTCCCACTGTGGAAAATTCCTAAGCCTCCTCTTGCTACCTGCTCCCCATTTTTAGTTACCTGGCCTCTACACCTTTGTTTTGAGACCTGTTTGTAGTGCAATCATATCTTGGATCAAGCATGTGCTAATGGATTAGGATACTTTTTAACCTGAGAGTTAGGCACTGGGTCAGCAATAGCATATGCACTATCAGAACAAAAGGCTTCCTGCACAGCTCTCTTAAGTAAGCCAAATGTTCTAATGTCCACTGCCTGTAAAAAGAATATACAGAAGAGAGGAAAAAATATAAGTTGGAGCATTCAGAGGTGAATTCTAGAAAGCTAAAGAGTTTGTTGTGGGGCTTTAAGAATGAATAGCATCTACATGAGCAGAAGACAATCTAAGTTTGGGGACTGTAGGAGCAAAATATGTATGGCAGTTATATGGGACAGAGAGGAGCAAAGTGTACTATAGCCTTAAGATCTGATTAATAACTCTATCAAGAATAGTTAAAACATCTAAAATTATTCTAAAGTTTATAAAAATATTTATAACATGGAAGAGGTACATTATTATCTGGGGAGAAGCACTGGGTATACAGAGAAAAAGTTGTTTATATATTTTTTTCTACTCAGCATGATGGAATTATTATTTTTTTGACATGACAGTGTTTTGGAACATCTATTTCTGGCCCACCATTGCCTGTTTTCTCCTGCATATTATTTATTTTATTAATAACATACATAACTAGTAATGAAGGCACCCCTCTACTGTTTATATCAGTGAAGTAGAAAGGGGCTCAGATAATACTAAATAAAAATAAATTCAGAACAAGATGATAGATACCAGGTCTTTGTTTTCTATGTAAAC
The DNA here is from genome assembly GCA_028533085.1 of Varecia variegata. Classification (NCBI taxonomy): domain Eukaryota; kingdom Metazoa; phylum Chordata; class Mammalia; order Primates; family Lemuridae; genus Varecia; species Varecia variegata. Next base: position 38,603,839 of record CM052439.1, on the reverse strand, counting down.
AAAAAATAAACAACTACAAACTGACTAAATCCACTTTATATAAAAAAAAGAGCTTTGGAAACCAAAGATCTGCAACAACAAAATGAACACTCAATCCAGGAAAAGCTACATAAAAAATGAAAAAAAAATCTGTGGATTTTAATTTGTTCATGTACCCGAACTCTTCCCAGCATGGTCCATCACAATAGGGATAAAGGAGTCCAATTCCCAGTTTCTTCCATTATAGTGGAAGGAGCAGAGTAGAACTTGGTTGCAATGTTCTGGGTTATCTATGTGCTTCCTGAGGAAATTGTTTTTGTCTGATCTAAGAGCTCAGATATAGGCAATGGTGGCATAGATTGGATCTAAGCCTGGAAACCACAGAAGATAGTTGATAGGTGCCACAATGCATGAAAACTACAGGGGGACTGCAGATCCACAAACACCTTGGGAAAGAGATTATGGGAAGAAAAATACAACAGAATATCTAAGGCCCTGAGAAGAAGCAGGGAGAGACCCATTGTGAAGTTAAATCATTTAAAAGCAGCTCAGGAAAACTAGAGAAATATGGCTCATTCAAAAGAACAAGATTAATCTCCAGGTAATGTATCTAAATAAGTACATCAATTGAACATACATGGCAAAGACTTCAAAACAACTGCCTTAAATATGTTCAAGAATTTTAGGAAAGCACAAAAACTAATGAAATTAGGAAAAAAATATATATCAACAAAATGAGAACATCAACAAAGAGATAGAAATGATTTTTAAAAAAGAACTAAACAGAAATTCTGGAGCTATAAAATATAATAACTGAATTTAAAAATTCACTGGAGAGTTTCAACAGCAAACTTAGATAGACAGAAGAAAGAATCAGTGAACTTAAACACAAGTCATTTGAAATTATTAAGTCTAAGGACCAAAAAGGAAAAAAGACTGAGTGAAAAGTGAACAGAGCCTAAGGGACTTTTGGGACACCCTCAAGCAAACCAATATAAACATTAGATGAGTCCCAGAAGAAGAGATTAAGAAACGAGGAGAGAGATTATTTGAGGAAATAATTACTGAAAATTTCCTAAATTTGAAGAAACACATGGATACATAAGAAGCTTAATGAACTCCAAGTAAAATAAAAACAAAAGTACCACACCAAGGGACACATATAATTATCAAACAGTCAAAAGACAAAGAGAGAATCTTAAAAGCAGAAAGAAAAAAATAACTCATTATACATAAGGAATCTCAATGAGATTATTAGTGGATATTTCAGCAAAAACCTTGCTGGCCAAGAGGCAGTGGGATGATATATTTCAAGGGCTGAAAGAAAAATGATGATGTCAAACAAAACCTCTACATACAACAAAAATGTGTCATCAGTAAGGAAATAGTAAGACATTCCAACACACACACAAAACAGAAAAGAAAAAAAGAAAAGAAAAGAAAAGAAAAGAAAAATCTAAGGGAGTTCATTATCAATAGAACCATCTGACTAGAAACACTGAAGAAAGTTTTTTTCAAGTTCAAAAGAAAAATGAAAGGATGCTAGACAGTAACTCAAAGCTATATGAAAACATAAATTTCTCTAAAAATAAAAAAAGAAAATATAAATTTCTCAAGTAAATGTAAATATATGGAAAATATAAAACCCAGTATTTTCAGAATTTTGTTCATAACTTCACTTATTACTTTATATAGGATTTAAAAGGCAAATGCATAAAATATAGATTATCTGTGTTGATGGGTACAGAATATATAAGACATAATTTCGGATATCAGGAACATAAAGTGGGTAGGGGGCAGATGTGTAAAGAAGTAGCAATTAAGCAATTAAGGTAACTTGTTATCAATTTAAGAAAGATTTTAACTTTAGGATATTATATGTAATCCTTGTGGTAACCACAAAGAAACAATTTATAGAATATACATAAAAGGAAATAAGAAGGAAATCAAAATGTGTCACTAAAGACATCAACTAAATACAAAGGAAGATAGTAGTGGAGGAAATGAGGGACAAAAAAGCTACAAGACACATAAAACAAATAACAAAATGGCAAAGGAAAGTTCTTCCCTATCAGTAGTTAATTGAAGTGTTAATGGATTAAACACTTAAATCAAAAGATGTAGAATGACAAAATAGATTTAAAAAGCAGTATTCAACTATATGTTATCTACAAGGTACTCACTTTAGATCTAAGGACACATACACATTGGAAGTGAAACAATGGACAAAGGTACCCCATGCAAATGGACACAAAACGAGGGCAAGGGCAGCTGTACTGATATCAGACAAAACAGACTTTAAGTGAAAAACTGTTACAAGAAAAAAAGAAGGACACTATATAATGATTAAATGGTAAAACTCACCAAGAAGCTATAACAACTAAAAACATATATAGACAGTCCCCAGCTTAACAATAATTTTACTTGTGATTTTTTTGATGTTATTGTGGTGTGAAAGCAAGGCATGTTCAGTATAGAATTCAATAAAGTACATAAGATATTCAACAATTTATTATAAAATAACTTTTATATTAGATGATTTGGCCTACCTGTAAGCTAATGTAAGTGTTGTGAACACATTTAAGGTCGCTTGGTTAAACTGTGATGTTTGGTAGTTTAGGTGAATTAAATATATTTTCAACGTATGATATTTTCAATTTACTATGGGTTATTGAAACATAACCCCATCATGAGTTGAGGAGCATCTGTATGCACCAAACATCAGAGCTTCAAACCATATAAAATAACTACTGACAGAATTGAAGACGGAAATACATAGCACTACAAAAATAGTAGAGGACTTCAATAGACCACTTTCAAAATGGAGAGAACAAACCAGACAGAATGTTGGTAAGGTAATAGAGTATATGAATAACACTATAGACTAATTGAACCTAACAGACATACACAGTACACTCCACCCAACAATAGCAGAATACACAGTTTTCTCAAGGGCACATAGAACACTTCTCCAGGATAAACCATATCTTAGGCCACAAAATGAGTCTTAATAGTTTTAAGAAATTTGAATTCATACAAAGTATCTTTTCCAATCACAATGCAATAAAACTAGAAATCAACAGCAGAAGGAAAAACCAAAACATCTGCAAATATGTGAAAATTAACACTCTTAACTAATGGATCAAAGAAGAAATCACAAGGGAAATTTGAAAACATTTGAGATAAATGAAAATGAAAACAAAACTTACCAAAAATTATGGGATACAGCAAAAGGACTATTAAGAGAACACGTTTAGTTGTAAATTCTTCATTAAAAAAGAAGAAAAATTTGGAAAAAGTAGCAAGATTGTGGACTAGAAGCTCCCTGCACAATGCCATTCCAATGGAGAGGATTAAAAATGGGGTATAGATGCCCACCTTTGGATTAATTGTCTGATCCAGAGCACTGAGAATCCACAGAAAGAAGGCAGGAGTGAAGTGAAGAAGATGGAAGTGGGAAAAGCTGCTCAGCAGAACTGGAAGTACTTAGGGATGGTGTACACATATGGGAAAGAGAAGGAGGAAAAAAGCTCAGACCCCATGCTTTCCCCGAGGATACTGCAACCAGAGCAGAGGGAGGACCCCTCCACTGCAGCAGGCCTCTGGTGCAGCTTATGAGCCCTAGGCACTGTGGCTGGCACCACTGTAATATCCCAACCTTGGAATTCTACTTTTGCCCTGAGGTCTGATCTGTGACTGCAGCCTCCTGCTTGACCCTGCCAGGCAGAGAGAGGGTGGGACATCCTAGCACCCACATGCACCTCATGGGCAGGTGACATATACTCCAGCCCCACCAGTGCCACTGGGGCCCTAAGCAAAGCAGGAGACTAAGAGCTCTGCACCTTCTGCTATGATCTGGACGATGATGCTCAATTGTACTTCCTGTGGGACCCAGGCAGAGTATGTACCTGTTGCCCTCAGGGCGCACTGCTGAGATAGCAGGACCACTGCCACTACCACTGCCACTGCTGCCTGAAAGGCCTCATATGGGACAATAACCAGTGCAGCTGAGGCCTTTGGATCTGGGTGGTCTGCACACTACTGACCCACACCATTCTACACAGGCACCCTGGGTGTTGCACCTTGAGCATGCCCTGCCCCACTCATACCCCTTGGTGCATGGCTATCCCAGAGTTCGAGCTGAGCATTGTGTCCCACAGACCTGCTCCATCCTGAGTAAGCACCCTGCCCCATGGGTCTAATCTGTCCAGGGGTCCCATTCCACCTCACACAGGGGGTGAGACATTCCAGTTTTCTGTGTACCAGGGGCCACTCTGCCCCATGCTCCTTGGACTTGTGGGGCTGCTACACTCTGAGCACCTGCTACACCTGTGCTGCACCCTGCTCAGACCTCACCCAGCCCACACAACTGGCACCTCGGCTTTCCAGGCCTGCACCCATGTGCACCATGCCCAGTGGACCTCCTGCATCCCCACGCACACCTCATCATACTGGCCAGTTTTACCTCTTGTGTGCACCAAGCATTAGGGCCCAGCCCTGCCATAGTGGGCAAATGACAAACTCAAAGGAACAGGGGAGATGCAGCAGAGGAGCAATGTTAAAGGCTCACAGTGCATCAGCCCTTATCCTGCCTGGTCAAGCTTCCAGAAGAGGATCCAAGCACTATATTCAGAGACCCATACCTATCTTCACTGAGTAACAGAAGGCATAGTAGAGAAGAACAGGTGTACCATATCTGCTACCTACTTTGAGCTGAGAGAAGTGGCACCAAATGAGAAGTCACCAGTATAAAAACTCCAGCAACACAAAGAAACAAGCTGTCTCAACACCCACAAAGGATTACAATAGCTCTCCAATAATGAACTATAACCAAAAGGAAATTTTGAAATGACACATATGGAATTCAGGTTGTGGATGGCAAGTAAGATGAATGGAATTGAGGAGATTGTAGAAAACCATCTCAAATAAACTAAAACAATAATTCAGAACATGAACAAAAAATTTACTTAAGAAATAGATAATATTAAAAAAGAGATAATAGAACTTAAAGAAATGAAAGAGTTATTTAGGGAATTTTAAAATACATCAGAAAGCTTTAACAACAGATTATACCAAGCAAAAGAAAGAATTTCAGAGCTTGAAGACAAGGATTTCAAAGTAACTCAGTCAGTAAAAAAACACAGAAGAAAGAACAAAGAAGAATGATCACTGAGAGAAATATGAGATTATGCAAAGCAAACCAATATAAGAATTATAGTTATCTCTGAAGGAGCAGAAGAAAAACCAACAACCATGGAAAATCTATTTGAGAGAATAATAGAGGAAAACTTCCCTGATATTGCTAGAGATTTAGATATCCACATATAAGATGGTTGTCAAATACCTGTAAGATTCATAGCGAATAGATCACCAAGACATATATGCATCAGCCTGATCAAAGTCAAAGTGAAGGAGATAATCCTACAAGCTGTGAGAGGAAAGTAAAACATTAGTTACAAAGGAAAATCAATCAGAACAACAGCAGGCCTCTCAGCAGAGAGGCCAGAAGGCATTGAGGTCCTGTTTTTCGTTTTCTTAAACAGAATACCTACCAGCCAGGAATTTTGTATCCTGCAAAACTAAGTTTCTTAAATGAAGGAGAAAGTCTTCTCCAGACAAGTAAACACTAAGGGAATTTGTCACCACTGGACCTGCCCTACAGGAAATGCTTAAAAGTGCTCTCTATACATGGAAAAGAACAATCAATACTGACCAATGTAAAAACACCCAAAAGTTAAAGCTCTCAACCTTTCAAAAACAGTAACACCAGGGAGAAAACAAAGCAACTAAGTATCATTCAACATGATTAACGTAACAGTATCTCAGAAATCAATACTAACATTAAATGTAAACAGTTTTAATACTCCTTTTAAAAGATACAGGCTGGCTAAATGGATGGAAAAACACACTCCAAGCTTGTACTGTTTCCAATAAACCCATTTAATTCATAAGGATACTCATAGGCTCAAGGTAAAGGAAAGGAAAAAAATATTCCATGTGAATGGAAACCAAAAGTGAGCAGGAGTAGCTATTCTTATATCAGATAAAATAAACTTATAATTAATAATGGTAAAAAAAGACAAAGATAGTCATGATGATAAAAAGAGAAATTCAGCAATAAGATATAATAATTCTAAATATATGTGCACCTAACACAGGAGTTCCCAGATTCAAAAATAAAATGCTACTACCTCTAATCAAAGAAATAAACCACAAAACCATAATTGCTGGAGACTTTAACACTCTACTAACAGAACTGGACAGATCACTGAGGCAGATGATCAACAAAGAAACACTGGACTCAAACAGGACTCTAGAGCAAATGAACCTAACAGACATCTATAGAACATTCTACCCAAAAACTGCAGAATATACATTCTTTTCACTAGCACATGAGAAATTTCCCAAGATAGATCATATGTTAGCCCACAAAATAAGTCTCAGTATATTCAGAAAAATCAAAATCATTTCATGTATCTTAGACTACAGTAGAATAAAACTAGAAATCAATTCCAAGAGGTACTCTTAAATCCACACAAAGTCATGGAAGTTAAACAGCCTCTGCTGAATGATCCTTGGGTCAATGACAAAATTAAGATGTAAATTAAAAGATTTTTCAAACTGAATGTCAATCATGACACAAGCATCCAAAATCTATGGATGCAGCTAAAGCAGTGTTGAGAAGAAAATTCATAATCTTAAATGCGTACATCAAAAAGACAGAAAGATAACAAATTAACAAGCCACTGTCACACCTCAAGGATCTACAAAATAACAAGTCATACCCAAAGCTAGCAGAAGGAAAGAAATAACAAAGCTCAGAGCAGAGCTAAATGAAATGTAAGCCAAAAAAAAAATAATAATTATACAAAGTATTAACAAAACAAAAAGCTGGCTCTCTGAAAAGATAAAATCAATAAATGTCTAGCTAGATTTACCAGAAATAGAAGAGAAGGGACCCAAATAAGCCCAATTGGAAATGAAAAAGGAGACATTACAAATGATAACACAAAAATACAAAATATCATCCATGAATACTATGTAAATCTCTATGCATACAAACTAGAAAACATAGAGGAAATGAATAAATTCCTAGAAACACACAACCTCCCAAGCTTGAATCAGGAAGAAAGAAAAATCCTGAACAGGCCAATAACAAGCAGCAAGATTAAAACAATAATAAAAAATCTACCAACAAGGAAAAGCCCTGAACCAGACAGATTCACAGCTGAATTATATGAGACCTACAAAAAAAAACCTGGTATTTATCCTACAGAAATTATTCCATAACATTGAGAAGGAAGGAATCATCCTTAACTCATTTCACAAAGCCAGCATCACCTTGACACCCAAACCAGAAAAGGACCACCCCCCAAAAGAAAACTATAGACTAGTATACCTTATGAACATAGATGCAAAAATCCTAAACAAAATACTAGCAAACTGAATTCAACAGCGCATCAAAAAATAATCCAACATGATCAAGTGGGTTTCATCCCAGAAGTATAAGGATGGTTTAACATATGCAAATCAAAAAACATGATTCACCACATAAACAGAAGCAAACACAAAGACTCTATGATCATTTCAATAGATGCAGAAAAGCATTTGATAAAATATAACACCCTTTCTTGATAAAAACCCTCAACAAACTAGGCATAGAAGAAACATACCTCAAAAATACAAAAGCCATATATGACAGCCATACAGCCAACATCATACTGAATGGGGAAAAGTTGAAAGTATTTCCCCCAATAACCAGAACAAGACAAGGGTGCCCACTGTCACCACTTCTAGTCAATGCAGTACGGGAAATCCTAGACAGAGCAATCAGGCAATAGAAAAAAATAAAGGATATCCAGGTGTGGGGTGTGGTGGCTCACATCTGTAATCCTAGCACTCTGGGAGGCTGAGGTGGGAGGACTGCCTGAGCTCAGGAGTTCGAGACTAGCCTGAGCAAGAGCAAGACCCCCCTTCTACAAAAAATGGAAAAAAAAATAGCTGGGTTTCATAGCATGTGGTTATAGTCCTAGCTTCTCGGGAGGCTGAGGCAGGAGGATCACTTTAGCTCAGGAGTTGGAGATTGCAGTGAGCTACAGTGACACCACTGCATTTTACCCAGGGCAACAGAGTGACACTCTGTCTCAAATAAATAAATAAATAAATAAACTCCAAATCAGGAAAGAGGAGGTCAAACTGTCCCTGTTCCTTGATGATATGATCTTATATCTAGAAAACTCTAAAGACTCCACCAATAAGACTCTTGGAATTGATAAATAAATTCAGCAAAGTCTCATATTGCAAAATCAATGTACACAAATTATTTGTATTTCTATATACTAATAACAGTCAAACTGAGAGTCAAATCAAGGACTCAATGTCATTTACAATAGAGACAAAGAAAATAAAATACCTAGGAAAATACTTAACCAATGAAGTGAAAGATCTCCACAAGAACTACAAAACACTGATGATGGAAATCAAAGATTATGCAAACAAATGGAAAAACATCCTATGCTCCTGGGTTGGTAGAATGTTTTGCATAAATAGAAAAATCTATCCGAGAGCTCACTGGAAGCTGAAGGGACCCTTAGTAGCCAAAACAATTTTTAAAAAGAGCAAAGTTGGAGGTCTCTCGCTTCCTGATTTCAAAACTTACTACAAAGCCACAGTAATCAAACGGTATGATACTGTCATAAAGACACGCTTATAGAGCAAAGAAAAAGAATAGAGAATCCAGAAATAAACCTTTGCATATATGGTCAAATGACTTTTGACAATGGTGTCAAGACCATTTCATGGGGAAAGGATACACTTTAGAACAAATGGTGCTGGGAAAAATAGATATCCACATGCAAAAAACATGAAGTTGAACTCTTATCTTACACTATGCACAAAAATTAAGTCAAAATGGATCAGAGATCTAATTATAGGAGCTATAACTTTACATACAACTCTTATAAAAGACATAAGAGAAAAGCTTCATGACATTAGATTGGGCAATGATGTATGATTATGACACCAAAAGCACAGACAAGAAAAGAAAAATACAAATAAATTGTACTTCATCAAAATTAGAAACTTTTGTACTTCAAAGGACATTATCAATAAAGTGAAAATTCAACCCATGGAATGGGAGAAAATATTTGCAAATCATATACATGATAGGGGATTAATATCCAGAATATATAAAGAACTTCTATGACTCAACAATAAAAATGACCCAATTAAAAATGTGCAAAGGACTTAAATAGACAGTTCTCCAAAGAAGATATACAAACAGCTAATAGGTAAGCACACAAAATGATGTTCCATATCACTAATCATTAGGGAAATGAATATCAAAATCATGAGATGCTACTTTAACCCTGTTAGAATAGCTATTAGAAGAAAGGGAACTGTAGATGATGGGGGAGGACAAGGGAGGGAAGAAAGAAAGGAAAGGAGAAAGGAGAAAGAGAGAAAGGAAGGAAGGAAGGAAGAAAATGAGTTGGTTAAGGGTGTAGAGAAATTGGAACTCCTGTGAATTTATGGTAGAAATTTAAAATGGGGTAGCCACTGTGGAAAACAGTATGGTGGTTTCTCAAAAATTAAACATAGAATTACCCTATGATCCCGAAATTCCATTTCTGGGTATATACCCAAAATAATTGAAAGCAGGGACTAAAACAGATGTGTGTACACCCACTGCCCCACATTATTCATCATAGACAAATGGTGGAAGCAACCCAGGTATCCATCAGTAGATGAATAGCTAAACAAAATGTTTGATAGGCATTCATGGACTGTATTATTCAGGTTTAAAAAGGAAGAAAATTCTGACATGCATGAACCTTGAAGATATGCTAATTGAAATGTCAGTTACAAAAGGACAAATATTGTGTCTCATATAAGGTCCCTAAAGTAGTCAAATTCATAGAGACAGAAAGTAGAATAGTGGTTTTCACGAGTTAGGGAGAGAGGGAAATGGGGTGCTAGTAAATAAGTGGTATAGAGTTTAAGTTGGGGAAGATGAAAGGTTCTGGAAATGGAAGGTGGTGATGGTTGCACAATGATGTGAATGTACTTAATGTCACAGAACTTTACACTTAAAAATAATTTGAGATGGTAAATTATATATATATGTATATAAAACCATAATTTAAAAAATGAGGGCAAAAGTAAATTTAGAAATCACTTTCATTTGACTTGGAATCTCAGTGATATACTATTCCAGGTTTACTTCCATGTGAGGAATGACTGATTGTTCTTTTGCATAACCTTTAATTTCTTCCTTTATTAAATACATTGAAAATGATGTTCTTTTTCTTTTGTTTTAGCGAGGCTGAAGATTATAACCCAGATGCAAGTGCTAAAATATTAGAAGGTTGGATGCTTTTTTCTTAAATTAGAGAGTATTCAAAAGGCAACTTTATTTACTACTTTAATATCTTCTTTAGTTATCAAACTTGAAGCTAATATTGTTTTTTTTCTATGAGTTTATCTACTTTTGGCAAGTGCCAGTATTACCTCACTCAGGTGTTAAAATTAGCCAAATACTTTGCCTTGTCTAAATTGCTGTTAAGATTTCATTAATTATTTTGGCATCAAGTATATGTTGTGATATGATGAATTTACATTTACCATGCTCCTATGAGAAATATCCACAAAATAGGATGTATATCTGTGTCAGAACTCATGCTATTAGAATTCAACAATTTCTTTGAAGGGTTATGCTTCATTTATGTCATAGCTTAGCCCTAGTAACATGTACAAAAAGGCTTTTAAAGCTAAATTTATTTGCTCACCTTAAAATATGGCTAGGATAGACTTCACTTTCTTTTTTTTTTTAATTTCTATTAGTACTGACTCCTTATAACATTTGTAGGACTTTTAGGTTCTATATTTGTTGAGACCTCAGACAACCAATGTGGTTCTGACAATGACAGCATGTGTAAGAAAGAGGTAGAGTGTCATGTTTACTATAAAGTGGTTTAGAAGTCAAACCGCAGGTTTATTGTGATTATTTAAAACATGAAACCAACACAGGAAACATACTCTCTTAATTTGGAAGTGAAAATCATTTTTATTAAGATAATCTGTAGAATAGCAGTTAAGTATGCTAGAATTCTACAAACATATTCTAACCAGTAGGTGTCACAATAATCACTGGTATGATGTCTGAATTTTGGATTCATTGACAGAAACTACTTAATACAATTCTTCTCATTTTATAGATGATGAAACTCAAGCTGAGAGTGAGGTAGTGACTTGTGCAATATTGTCAAAAACAGAGTCTAGTCTGCATCCCAAGTCTCCTGCCCCTAAATTTAGTGTTTTGTTATGTTTTATCCAACTTTGATGCAGTGATCATGCTTAGTTCTTATATCCTTTAGTAATATTACAGCTGTCCAATTCAATCATTTATTTATCCATTCATTCATTCAAAAGATTTGTTCAGTACCTCCTTTGCACTCTGAGATCCCGTGTGTGAACAAGACTGGTAAAGTCCTTGCTTTCATGAGATTTACATTTTAACTTGGGGTGGAAGTCTCATCCCAAGGGTAAGGACATAAACAAGATAATTCCAAATATTGATAAGTACAATCATGTGCTGCATAATGACGTTTTGGTCAAGGATGAGCCACATGTATGACAGTGGTCCCATGAGATTATAATACCATATTTCTACTGTACCTTCTCTGTGTTTAGATATGTTTAGATATGCAAATACGTACCACTGTGCTACAATGTCCTACAGTATTCAGTGCAATAAAATGCTATGCAGGTTCATAGCCTAAAAGCAATAAGCCATGCCATATAGCCTAGGGGTGTAGTAGGTTGTACCATTTTGTGTGTGTAAGTGCATGCTATGATGTTTGCACAATGGTGAAACTGTCTGAGGCATTTCTCAGAACGTATCCTTGTTGCTAAGGAACACATGACTGCATTTCTACCTCATTTAGGACCAAATCCAAAGTCATTGCAATGGTTTACTAAACCCTGCATCAGCTGAGCATCACCCTAACCTCCAGTTACTTCTTTGAGATCCTCTGTTTCTATCTGGTTCACTCCTCTTTGTTCTTACTGACCTTCTTGCTGTTCCTTAAACGTTCTAGGCATTCAGGGCCTTTGAAGTTTTTGACTCTCCTGTAGTACTCTTCTCCTATCTCTGCATTGCTCATTCCTCACCTTCAGATCTTTGCTCAGATGTCACTTTCTCTGATCACACTCTCTGAAATTGCAACTTAATTCCCATCCTGGCACTACCTATTCCACTTCTTTGCTTTTTCTCCCCAGCACTTATCAGAAAGATAGTATATTTTAATTTTTTTTTTTTTTACTGTCTCTCTAGAATGTAAGTTCCACGAAGGTGGAGATTTATGTGTGTTTGCAACTGTATCCCCAAGAGCCTAAAACAGTACATGGCAGATAGTATATGGAAGCATTTAGTAAGTTAGGAGAGACTATGGGAGGAACTAAGGGTGTAGGAGGAACACAAGAATTCTCTTTTGGTTATGTTGAGATTGAGGTATTCATTATAAATTTAAGTTGAGATGTCACAACATAAGCAATTGGATATTTCAGACTAGAATTAAATGGAGAGGTCAAGGCTGGACATACAAATTTCTAGTTTCATAAAGTATACAATAAAATCTCAAGTAACTTAAATCTCTAAATATCTCGGCCCCTCAAATATCAGGAATTCTTCTGTGTCTTTTCATCAAAACAACTTTCTAGGTTTTCCTGGAAGTTTGTTGCCCATGTAGCCCAGAAGTTTAAAACTGGTGTTTAGAATAATGGCCCTGATAGTAAGTAAACCCAAAAATCCTCAGTCATTTAAAAGCAAAAATCTCTTCAATTATGTGCTATATAAAGTAGATTCAGATACTTTAGAAATATTTTCAACTAACAATGAAATTTTACCAATTTTGTCAGATAATTCCATCACTCCTCCTCATATTTGAGTTAAAGGAGGTTTTATTATTACTTTTTAAAAAAAATTTTTCTAGGACCTACATTGGCTCAAAAAGTAATTCAGAGAGTGATTGCTTGTGTTGGCTCTTGATAAGTACATGTGTATAAAATGCACGGGTCTTAAATATATACTATTCCATTGTGTCCCCTGTGAGACAGCCAGGGAAAATAGTCTCATCCCCATTCTATGTATGAGGAAACTGAGAGTCAGAGAAGTGAGACATGATTTCTCAATATTCACACAGCTCTAAGTGGTGAAACTAAGACTCAAACACAGATTTTCTGATTTCCTAGCAGTTAGCTGCCTCCCTAGCAGTGGGTCTTTGTGAAGCTTCCTTCACAGTGACATTGCTACCTCCTTGCCTGAATTTCTTTCACTAGTATATTGACCTCCTCTGGAACTTGGGAAACTTTTAGTTCTATAGCAACTCCACAAGATTTCCTCTGGGTATTAATCAAAGCTCTCTTGATTCTCATCAGGAGTTACTATTTAATAATACCATCACCTTCCACTTTATTTCAATTATCTGCTTTTAATTAGGTATGTACAAAGAATATTGCTGAGAGGGCCCTTAGGAATCATCTATAGGGTAAACCCCCATTTTATAGGTAAACAAACATGCTCGTAGAGGTTGAATGCTTGTGGGTAGACGTGTAGCTATTAAGTTGGAGAGCCTGCCTCTCCTACTAAATTACACTCCATCTCTCATAGTTCTTAAGTGAATGGCTAAGACATGCTCCAGCATTCTAGGGCTCTCACCTTTTTGGTCTTGTTCCCATTGCCTATACACTAAAAATAATAACTTCTTCTATATGCTTAAAGTCTATGATTCTTAGGTGAAATAAAAGTAATAAGATCAGATTTGTGTCAACAAATATATATGAGTCAGAAAAAGACTATTTTCCTTTTTTTCTCCCACAGAAAATTCTCGGAAACGAAATCCAGAGAATGTAAGCAGTATTAAGGTAAATATTTTTAAGAGCCCAATATACATTGAGGTCTAGTGGAGAATAACCCAGTTTTCAAAGTCCAATCAGGGACTGTATGGTATGATTTGTGGGACATCGGGGAAGCATTACCTATTCACAGTTCTTTCACATCCAGATCCCTCCCCCAAGCTGAGGTATATCTCTGGTACATGAAAATCTCTTAATCAAAATTCTGACCTTTGGGTTAAATTAGCATTCCTTGTTTAAGTGCACAGAGTAAGCCACGGATTCTTTCTAGCACCTAAGTACAATTCCATTTATTGGCTCTGTTCCTTCAGTCTCTGGAGAAAAGCCTAGAGGGAATGAGTCACTTGGCTCTGCCTAGAGAGGGCAGACCCAAGTGAGGGACTTGGGGAGGTAGAGAGAGAACAGGAACTTCAAAGATAGAAGAGCATGGCTCACAGGAAATAAGTGCTGATTCCACCTACTTCTCTGCATTCCTAAAGGCTGAGCCTTTACAGGCAGCTTTCTAAAAAGCTTACCTACTCCCCAGTGTGGGCCCAGGACATTTCCTTTTCTTTAATCCTTTTTATAAAGTTTCCACTGAGGAATAAAGCTACAGATCCCCTTCTGCTTTTTATTACATTATTTCTTTCTTGGTTCAATTTAATCACCCTTCAAACAGGTCTTCCCACCTCTACTTACACACAAGCCATCAATTATCCAATCATTTCTCAGTATCTCGATATGCACAATTTTCAGAACCAATTCTTAAAATCCTATAACTCATGCTTAAGTTAATTTTTGTCAAATTTCCAAAGATCCTGGGTTAGTTTCCCACTCAACTTAATCCTCATTGATGAATATAAAATATATATTTAACAATCTTAGACTTCACTTAGGCCACACTTTCCAAAAAGTAAAATTATAATGGCAATAAACAGGAGACACTGAGGCCCTAGTCTGGGATCTATTAACTGCTTGTGTCAAGTGGAATTTCTGGCTAATCTGAACCCTTTCCACTCTTTGTCATTTTTCTCATTTGCTACCTTTTCCATAGTAAAACTATGGTTAAAGTTGTTATCTAATCCAGTACCAAGTGAGGTGTGGAATAAGCACGCTCTCTCTCTCTCACTGATTACAACTAAAAACTCTGCACAGCTGCTGAGGATTCTGGAAAATAAACAACAGCAGGGATTTGGGCAGGGAAATCAAAACTCAAAGAACAACCAAAACCACTGTGAGTTTCTTGGGCATTTTTGCTTCCAATATTCCTGGCCTAAACTCAAGATGGCTCTTATCCTGAAATTGCATAGATGGAATGCATAGAATAAAGCTCCAAAATAAATCATTGCTTTCTGACCTTAGTTGGAAACGAGGTTCCTGTGGGATAGAGATTGCAGGGAGGAACCTCCACTTCATTTCCCACCACTTTCCCCCTGCTGGCCCTGCCTCATGGCAACTTTTAGTCATGAAGCTGCATGGCAGTGGCAGCAGAGGCTGCTGAGGCACCACCGAAAATTCTGAAAGAAAAGTCTCTCTGTCCAAAGAAAATAGGAAAAGGGTCCTCAGTAGCCTTAAAAGTGTATTGATAGAACCTGTTATTTTTTCCTCTGCTTTCTCTTGTCATTTTACCCTGGAGGTGGATGTAGTCACGAGAAGTTTGAGACAGCACACACAGGGAGGCAAGAGCCACAGCTTCTAGCCATAGAACCAGAAAAGGGGGCTGCTGAGAATCAGAGACACTGAGAGAAATCACAGAGGAGGAATTTCGAAAAAGAGATCCCTAAATCTGTTTATAAAGTCTTCTCTGAGCTGTACATGTGTTGAACTGATCCAAAGTTACATAGACAAAAGGCCTTAAGAACTTGAACTATAGTCTTAACAGTAGTGCAGACACAAGGATACTCAACACTACAAAGACTTTGAAAACTGAAATTACATTAGAACCAAAGCCATAGAAGGGCAGGGTAGGATGTGCCGTCTGAACATAAATGGGTTGACTGCCTACTTAAGTAAACAAAAATACCAACCTTTTCCAGAGGATTCTAATGAGACTGAGAATCTTATAATTTGTCTAAAATGCCTGGGATACAATCCAAAGTTACACAACATACAAAGAACAAACACAATAGCTATAACTTTCAAGGAAAAGGGCAAGAGATGCCAACTCCAATGTAGCCAAGATTTTGAAATTTTCAGGTAAAAACTTTAAAGCCATGATTATAACAATGTTCCATTCTGAAGTAGATTCTTGAATCTAACAAAAAGATACACGTTCTCAGCAGAATTTAAGTACAGTCATCCCCTGTTATATATGGGGCCTTGGCTCCAGGAATCCCCACAGATATTAAGTCCCTTATATAATGTAGAATATATGGCATAGTATTTGCATATAACCTAAGCATATCCTCCTATATACTTTAAATCATCTCTAGATTACTTATATATAATACAATGTAAATGCTATGTAAATAGTTGTTATACTGCATTGCTCAGGGAATAATAACAAGCACAAAAAGTTTGTACCTGTTCAGTACAGATGCAGCCATCCATTTAAAAAAAATTTTTTTGATCATTGGCTGGTTGAATCCATGGATACAGAACTCACAGATATGAATGGTCAATTGTATATCTACTCATCCCTGATACAATCTGCACTACTCTGCTTTTAGATCAGGGATTCTCAGCCCTAATTCTCCCACATTAGCATTTTGTGGGGCATTTAAAAAAAATCAATATCTGCCCCAACCTTGTTATGGGCCCCAGGGATTCTTACTTTAAAAAAATATCCTTTCACAGATGACTATATTGTATGGCCAAGATTGAGAACCAGTATTTTCGATTGTCTCTGTTCTACCTTATTTCTCAGGTATCTTGTTCGCAAAAGCTTAATACACAAGCTCCCTCAAGTCCTCTTGGAGGAACTATGGTAAACTCTTATAATAGTGTCTGTTGCTCTTTACATGATCTATACACAACACATTTCTCTCATGTTACATGTGTATAGGCCCCACTTCACTGATTTTTCACTTCCTTTTTAAGCTGATGACATTAGAACAGCAACACTGAAGCCCAACTACCTGTCTCAGGCTATTTTATGCCTTTCTGGAACAATTGCTGCTCCTGCATTCAAAGCAGTGATAAAAGTCTACAGAGTAAAGCCAATATCTGAGCCATGTTCCCAGCACTGCCAACAATGGCTAAGATTTCCATAAAAGGAAATTGGGGGTTATGCAGTGAACATCCTTTTTCTTTCTCCCCTTATCATTATATCTACTCTCAGAAAAGCATTTGTAACTTATCCCAATTCAGTCAACGGACGGAGGGGCAGATAGAGCTGACATTTTTTGTGAGTTAACATGGCTGAGCCTTTGACCATCATTTAGTGGTCAAGCCGAGGCATCATACTTGGCAAAAATGATGAGCCTAAGTGTCATGTAACAATTCTCCAAGACTACAGAGCACAGATATTTTTATTGTAAGATGCTATTATGGTTGTGCTTTATCCCTTGAGGATTTCTAGGTATATCTAGTGTTTAGTGTCCAATGAAAGACTAAGTAAGTATTTTAATTTGCCTTGGCAGTTTATCACCATCTTTGAAGGAACCAAGGCTGTTCCTGGCAATGCATCTTCCTCAAATGAAGTCAATTCAGGTACAACATATACTATCCTTTTAACAATTAGTATAAGAAAGCTCTCAATTGCATCATATTAAACTTAGAATTGTTGATTACCCTCCTGGAAAGAGTGGCTCTTCCCTTACATATTATCAACATGGGATTGAAATAATATTCTTACTATTTATATAAATAGCAATTTGCAGTGTATTATGTAGTTCTCTTGATTTAACTTCACACCAAAGGGACAATGGAAAATGTAATTAATATTTACTTGGCACCATCTATCTATATTTTATTAAAGAGAAAAGTGAAAATTGTTAAGGGGAAAAATGACAGTAAATTATCCAAGGTCACCCCACAGCTAGTAAGCTGCAGAGCTGTGATTCAAACACAGATCTGCCTGATTTCAAAGCCTAAGCTCATTCAGCATCATCATAGTTCACACACTCAAATGGTTATAGGAACAAGGTAGGTACTATAAACAAGAACAGCAGGTTGAGCCAGGGTCTATGGCTCACTAGAGATGGCATATTCCACCTGAAGGAAGGAAATGCTACTCCGCTCCAATCACTGGCATGCTAGATTGTTGACAAGTCTTCCAATTTTTCAAGAGAAGCTGGATATGGAAGTTCTATATGAAAATTGCAGACTTTTAAATGTTATGTGCTACAGTTAAGAAAATGGAGTTTTTAGTGTTTTGTGTGTTTTCATGTCAAATCACAACCTATCATGAAGTATCAGAAAAATACATAAATATTTATTTCTGTCTATATATAAAATAATCCTTTTGTTAAGCTGAGATAATGAGCCTCAAGTGCTGAATAAGTGATGTAAAAAAATCCAGATAGAGACTCTTTTATTATCTATACAGTCCTGTCTCACATGACAAAAATAATTACTTGGGATCAGTCAGTGGAAAATTTACTAAAAGCAGATGAGAACTTATAGTGTTTTTAATATATTCCTATTTTCACTTGAGAACTCTTAAATAGTCATCCTCACTGTATAGAGTTGAAAGTTACTTTCTCATTTAGCTCATTAGGCATGTTCATAGAGTTTTTTGCTGGAAAAAGAAAGGTGGATTTTGTACACTTGACCAGAGAAGCATTATGTTGCAGTGGACATAATGATGACATGAGAGTCCGAAAGCCTGCACTCCATTCCCAGCCTGGCCACTTTTTAATTATATGACTTTAAACAAGGTATTTGACCTCACCAACTTCAGTGTCCAAAAATGAAGACATCATTCTTCCTGTTTCCTAGGAGTGTTGGAATGATCAAATAAAAAAAAAAACTTTGTAAATGATTTTTAAATCCTATAAATTATTTTATAAATGTCAATTTTTGAATTTTAAACCATCAATACTATAGTATGACTGCCTCAATTAAAATGTCTAATAAAATCCACATTATTTTTTGCTTTGTCTACAGAAACTCCCAAAGCCAATGTCTCCAAACAAGGATCTAAAATGCTAGCAAAGGTATCTTCAGCTCTGTCAAAGGTGTTTTCCAGATCTAATACCAACATTTCTAAATCTTCTTCACCACCTCACCAGGATAAACACTGAAGTTCCTTTACCTAATACAAGTATGCTTACTTCTCTTATAAATAAAATGATTTTTAAAAGCCAGACGGCTCCTTGAGTGGCTCCCTCCCCTTGACTGTGGACCCACGCTAAGAGCTCTGGCCTTGCGTGATCTCTGCGGACAGGAGACATTAGAGGGAAAAAGCCTGGTCTGCAGGATATTTGCGCTGGGTCGCCGCTTGGCAGGGGGAGGGTCGGAACTGTCCTAAGGCGAAATACAGCGACAGACTCCGAGTTGGGACTCTCCCTCGGCCGCTCTCTTGCTGGGGAGCTACTGTGAGCTCCTGGGCTCACCAGACCCCCGGCTCCGGTGCCTGCCGGACCCTGATTGTTCACCCCGAGCACTGGCGATCTGCGGACTGGCAGTCGCCATCTTGGGGTCCTCAGCCTTGCCGCTGCGGAGCGATTGGGTGCCGGAGTGATTGGGTGCCAGACGGCTCCCTAGGAGGCTTCCTTCCCTAGTCTGTGGACCCCCACTGGGAGCTCCGCCTCTGTGTGAACACTGAGTGCCTCCCCAGTCGTGACAGAGGGGTGTGTGAACCACGCAGTCATAGGAGCGGGCCTCCTGTGTGCCCACGGGAGCTGCAGCAGCGGGGGCGCTGGGAGAGTTAGGGCTCTGCCCCCTCCCCCCTAGCCACTATCTTTCGCGCAGAGAGAGGCAGAACCCATCTCCGGAGAGGAAGAGTCAAGAAAAAGAAGCTTTCAGTTGCAACCAGCACAACCCAGTGACTTAACTCGTCAAACCGGTATTAGATCAAATTAATTCTCTGGGGCTGGACCCATCAGAAACAGCCGCCCAGCTGAGGTAGTGAAATCCTAAATAATACCCAACAGGCTCCCCCTAGTGGCGAAGGAAGTAACACATCTAGGCC
>CM052439.1:38567530-38583391 GCA_028533085.1 Varecia variegata | reverse complement strand
CAATAAAATTATTAAATCTTTCATACAAATATTTTATATGAATATAGACATGAAGACTCCATTAGTATAAACAAAAAGAAATGGAGAAAATTCAGCAAGATGGCTAGCTAGGTCAACGATAAAAGAAAATTTCAATATCAGCTTAACTTGCTGCTTTGTGATATTGTTCCAACTTCGGCATGTTTGCCTCTGGAATCCAAGGATGTTGTTATTAATAAAAAGATCCAAAAGGTGGACCAAATAGCCAGCAAAGAATGTCACATATCATTGTTCAAACGCTTACTCATGAACTTTCAGAGACTGTATCTTCTCATTTATCTAAAATTTTCTTAACAGTAGCCAATGCTAAGGCAGAAACATCTGAGAAAATTTTTTTTACAAAATTGAACTCCTTTTAATGAAGTTAATCAGTGTAGTTATGACAGGTAGCTCTAAAGAAAAAGTGAGTATTTAGTCAAATTTTTACTTATTAATGATAATGAAATTATTCAATTGATGGTTTAATCTATAATAATCTCTTAAAATTATTAATAGTAAATCTCAAAAATCATATGAAATTGTATAACATATGGATGTAGACCTTTTAAAGAATGATAGTTGCTGGGAAATAGCCAGAAATTCAGTTCGAATTATTTTCAGGAGAGCTAACTCTACATCAGTGTGCATTAGTTGAGAGTGTTGTTGAAAGTATCATTACAGAAGTTATTCGAATCGCTGGTGTTTCTAAGACTTAGGTATCACATGTTTATTATAAGCTGTTTCAACATAACAGAATATTTCACCGAAAAAATTTAATGCAGTCTGGTTTATGTATATGCTTATGGATTTAAAGATTTAATATATCATAGTAATGTACTTTCCTATATAAGAGGTTTTCTAATGGTGAAGGAAGTTGCCTATTCTCCAACTCAAGCAGAGGAGGAAGTATCAAGTTCAGAATTAGTCCTTGAAGTTCTCAAAATTTTGGAAAAAATGGTTAATACTGTTAATAAATTTAAGTCCCAGGAAGAACCAAAAGGATTTTGTGTTAGATATAATGTGTTAGATGAAAGATTGTTCTTATTTTCAACTAAACTAGTGAAAAATACTCTAAACTGGAGTGAATATGCTAAAAGTATCAAAGACTTTATTGAAAAAAATGCATATTATCTGATCAAATAGGTAGTAGCTGAAATTACTAGAAGTAACAGTCTTTTAACTAAAGACTAATGATAAAGAAGAAAGATTTCTAAATTTATAAAGTATTGAAATTACATCTTTAGCTATTGATTCTTTTTATGTGGCACTGAAAAAGAGGTTGGAAAACTTTTTATGTGAAAGGCTAGACACTAAACATTTTAGGTTTGTAGGGCCCATGATCTTTGTCAAAACTACTCCATTATGTTATTTTAGTACAAAAGCAGCTGTAGATAACACATAAATGAATGTGGATGTGATCCAGTAAAACCTTATTTATGGGTATTAAAATTTGAATTTCAGTTTTCACATGTCACAATATATTATTACTCTTTTGATTTTTTTACTAACTTTAAAATGTAAAAACCATTCTTAGATTGGTCAAAGCCAGATAACAGGACATATTTATCCCATGCTCACCTCTGAACTATGATAATTTGGAACCTATGAATAAGTTTATTATATATGAAGGGTACAGATTATTACCTAAAAATAATGACCTTTACTAGTAAAGGTTCAAATTCCATTACACAAACTTGGTTCATAAAATTTGAATGTTGATCTCTCTAGTGATTTGCTTATTGAAAATACTGCTGAAAAGACATGTGAGCATGCTGCTAAAATATACTTTGTGTTAGAAAAAGAAGAGTTAGGTCAAGATTTAATATGAAGGTAAATTTCTAGTTAAAAATTCTTTCTTACTTTGGGAATAGTCGATCAAAATGGATACAGATGTGATATCAGAACACTTGGGTAGTCATTTTTGTAAAACCAAACAAACAATATCTCAGTTTCATTGCAGCAAAATGAAGTAGGAAGCTCCAAGCTACAGAAACATTAGCAAGTAAGCAAAAATTGTCAAAACCAACTTTTCCAGAACTCTGGAAAACAGTGAAAGGTTTATAGCCACTAAGCAAACATTGAATCAAGAAAGGGTTAACTGTGGATTAATAAAATGTGGTGTATGTATACCATGGAGTACTACTCAGCTATAAGAAACAATGGTGATATAGCACCTTGTATTTTCCTGGATAGAGTTGGAGCCCATTCTACTAAGTGAAGTACACCAAGAATGGAAAAATAAGCACCACATGTACTCACCATCAGATTGGTTTCACTGATCATCACCTAAGAGTACATTCAGGAATAACATTGATCAGGTGTCGGGCAGATGTGGGTGGGTGATGGGATGGGTACATAAATACATAATGAGTGCGATGCGCACCGTCTAGGGGATGGACACGTTTGAAGCTCTGACTTGGTGGGGGGGTAGTGGGGGGACAAGGGCAATATACGTAACCTAAAGTTTTGTACCCCCACAATATGCTGAAATAATAATAAAAAAAAAAACTTAAAAAAAAGAAAAAGAAAAGGTTAACTGAAAATTATAGGAAATATTGGTGGTATTTTTACTTGCCCTTTCCCAGCCCTCTTCTCAGCACAGCAGCAGTGTTGAAGAAAGGAGTCTGTATTCTCAGTGTGGGGCCTTTTCAAGGGAGCAGAAAAGATCCTATTGGAAAATTATTGTATTTGTCTCTTCTAAACTGTCTGGGGGCTACATGAACAATTGACACAAGGCATGAGTCTCTATTTTGACTAACTGGGAACTCAGACTTGAAAAGCAGTGGACGTTGATCAAAAACACTGCAAGCCAAATAACGGCCTGCGGATTTCTGAAACAAAAGATTATGATAGAAACATGAAACAGATGCAAAAGGCCTGGGAACAAAAGCTGGGGAGTTCTTTAAGAAACTAAAATGTTTAAAATTTCCCATATGAAGGAACCTAGAAAGCCATGCATATGCACAGGGGAAGACTTATGTTCAGAAAATAATTGAAGTAGCCTAAGATTTCACCTCAGGTTGACACTTTGGCTCAGTGCAAGCCTAACTAAGAATTTATTTATTTATTTATTTATTGAGACAGATTCTCACTCTGTTGCCCAGGCTAGAGTGCCATGGCGTCAGCCTAGCTCACAGCAACCTCAAACTCCTGGGCTCAAGCAATCCTACTGCCTCAGCCTCCGGAGTAGCTGGGACTGCAGGCATGTGCCACCATGCCCGGCTAATTTTTTATATATATTTTTAGTTGTCCAGCTAATTTCTTTCTATTTTTTTAGTAGAGATGGGGTCTCACTCTTGCTTAGGATGGTCTCGAACTCCTGAGCTCAAAGGATCCACCCACTTTGGCCTCCCAGAGTGCTAGGATTACAGGGGTGAGCCACCGCACCTGGCCTCCTAACTAAGAATTTAAGTGGAGTCCTGGCACAGGCCAATCAACACAGATTGGGAGGTGAATTTTTAGTAAGTTTCCTTGTTTTGTTTTATTTTGTATTTTAAATCCTGATATTCAAGAAAATCTCTGTCAAAACTCTAACTGAACATCAGGAATGGAAATTTCAGTGATCACACAAGGTAAGGAACACAATCTTTAAAAAACTAGTCTGGCACTTTCACTAAACAAATAGACTACGACAGCCTTCAACAATGAAAAATCAACAATGCCATCTAGGAAAGGGGGAGATCTGGTTTCCAGAATTACCACATAATATCCTTATGCTTGCTTTTTAACAACAACAAAACAAAATCACAAGGAATAGTAAAGGAAGAAAGTATGGCCCATTTAGAGGTACAAAATAATAGCTAGAAGCCATTCCTAAGCAATTTTATACTTTAGACTATTAAAATTATACAAAGACTATAGAACAACTTTTAAATATACTCAAAGTGCTAAAGGAAAATATAGAAAAAGACTAAAGGAAATCAGGGAAACAATGTATAAACAAAATGAAAACATTCATAAAAAGATAGGAATTATTAAAAAAAAGTAAACATACACTGTGGAAAAGTTTGGTGGTTCCTCAAAAAATTTAACATAGAATTAATTACCACATGATTTGTTAATTCCTTTTCTAAGTGTATACCCAGGATAACTGAATGCAAGGACTCAAAGAGATACTTGTACACCAATTTTCATAGCAACATTATTCACAAAACCAAAGGTGGAATCAACCCAAATTTCCATCAGTAGATAAATGGATAAACAAATATGGTATGCATGCAATAGAGTATTATTCATCCTTAAAAAGGAATGAAATTCTAATATATGCTACAACATGGATAAACCTTGAAAACATTATACTAAGTGAAAAGGCGGACACTAAAGTACACATGCTGTATGGTTCCACTTGTAGGAGGTACACAGAATAGGCAAATTCATAGAAAAAGAAAGTAGAATACACATCAGTAGGATCTGGGGAGAGAGCGGATTGGGAAGTTATTATTTGATGGGTACAGTGTTTCTGTTTGGAATGATAAATAAATTCTGGAAATGGATAGAGGTGATAATGGCACATTATGAATGTACTTAATACTACTGAATTATACACTTAAACTGGTTAAAACGGTAAATTTTATGTAATGTATCTGTTACCACAATAATAAAAAAAGGAAACACAAAGAAGTTCTGGAGCTGAAAAATACAATATCTGAAATGAAAAATTTACTAGATGTAAATTTTACTACATCCCAGCCTCTAATAACCATCATTTAACTTTCTGTTTTGAGGAGTTGACTTTTTTACGCTCCATGTGTAAGTGAGAACACATGTACTTGTCTTTCTGTGCCTGACTTATTTCACTTACAATGTCCTTCAGGTTCATCCATGTTGTCACAAATGACAAAGTTTTATTCCTTTAATGGCTGAATAACATTTAATTTTGTATTTATACCATATTTTCTTTATTCATTCATCTACTGATGGACACTTAGCTGATTATATATCTTGGCTATGCACAAAGATGCAAAAATCTTCCACAAAATACTAGCAAACCAAATCCAGCAGCACCTCAAAAAAATTATACACCATGATCAAGTGAGATTTATCCCTTGATACAAGAATGGTTCAACATATGCAAATCAATAAATGGGATACATAATATCAACAGAACGAAGGGCAAAAACCATAATATCATCTTAATAGATGCAGAAAAAGCACATGATAATATCCAACATCCCTTTATAATAAAAACTCTCAACAAATTAGATATAGAAGGAAGGTACCTCAACACAATAAAGGCACAAATCCACAGCTACCATCACACTGAATGGGTAACATTTGCTTTTCCTTTAAGAACTGGATCAAGACAAGGATACCCACTTTCACCACTCTTATTCAACATAGTACTGGAAGTTCTAGTCAGAGCAATTAAGGCAAGAGAAAGAAAGAAATGGCATCCAAATTGGCACAGAGGAAATCAAATTGCCCGTCTTTGCAGATGATATAATCTTATATAGGGAAAAGCCTAAACACTACAAAAAAAAAAAAAAAGAAAAAGAAAAGAAAGAAAAAGGAAACCTTTTAGAACTGATAAACAAATTCAGTAAAGTTTCAGGCTACAAAATCAACATAACAAAAATCACTCCTTTATGTAGATCCAAGCTTCTGAACTATATTATAAATTCTCTCTGAACAGCTTTTAATATTTCTCGCAAGGCAAGTCTACTGGTAATAAATTTCTTCAATGTTTGTTTGAGAAAGTCTTTATTTCTCCTTAATTTTGAAAAATAATCCTACAGGGTATAGAAGTCTAGGTTCATGGTTTTTTTTTTTTTTATTTTCTCTTAACACTTCAAATATTTCATGCCACTCTTCTTTATTTATTTATTTATTATTTACTTACTTATTTTGATTTCACTCTTCTTGATTGTATGGTTTCTAAAGAGAAGTCGGATATAATGCATTATATTTGCTCCTCTTTAGGTAAGATGTTTTCTCCCCCTCTGGCTTCCTTTCAAAATTTTTGTCTTTGATTTTCTGAAGTTTGAGTATAACATACTTATGTGTAGGTTTTTTGGCATTTATTCTGCTTGAGGTTCCCTGCCCATCCTAGATACATGTTTTCGTATCTGAAATTGATTTGGGGGAATTCTCAATAAATATTGCTTATGTTCCTTTCTCTCTTTATTCTCCTTTTGATATTTCTGTTATGCCTATATTATACTTTTGCAGTTGTCACACAATTCTTGAATATTATGTTTTGCTTTGTTTTCAATCTTTTTTTTTCTCTTTGTTTTTAAGTTTTGGAAGTTAATATTGTCATTTTCTTAAGCTCAGAAATTCTTTTTTCAGCTGTGTTCAGTCTACTAATGAGGCCATCAAACACATTCTTCATTTTTGTTGTATTTTTCATCTCTAACATTTCTTTTTGATTTTTTTTTAAATTTTCATCTCTCTACTTACATTGTCCATCTGTTCTTGCATGTTGTTTACTTTTTTCGTTAAAGCCCTATTATATTCATCATAGTATTTTTGTTTGTTTGTTTGTTTGTTTTACTTTGTGGTCTGATAATTCTAACATTTCTGCCACTTCTGACTCTAGTTTTATGGTTGCTCAGTCTCTTTCAACCATGGCTTTTGTCTTTGAGTAGGCCTTGTAAAAATTTTTTTGAAAAGTGGATATGATGTACTGGGCAAAAGGAACTGTAACAAATAGGTTTTTAGAATGTCATGGTGAGGTGATATGAGGAAAGGAAGCATTCTATAGATCTATGTTTAGGTCTCAGTCTTTTGATAAGCCTGTGTCCCTGCACTGTGAACTTCACCAGTGCCTCTCAGTGGTTTTGCCCTCCTTATGTGGGACAGGATAGCTAGGGGGCACTAGAGTTGAGTATTTTCCTTCCCCAATTTTGGTTAGACTCATAAGACCCCAGTAGGTTAGGCCCTGATAAATTAGTTCCTCCTGAGGGCAGCAGGCCTTGTTAAAAACAGAATGCCATGCATATTTCAAATTGGTTACTTTTCATTTGATGGAAACATAAGGAAATTTTTCTCTAATATTTACCACAAGAACCTGGTAAAGTTCCTGGAGGTAAAATTCACAAAAGTGTGGGGACTCCCCAGTGCCTTAGTCCTTCTGTGTCCCCCTAGAGTTCTACCTCTCAAGCTTATGCACACTGAGTTTCCATCAATTTTTCAATTACAGTTCAGGTTTTTCTACCCTGCCACTAAGTTTCCACATAAAAGCTTCTGGGTTTCTGCTCTGGTAAATTGCAATCCTCTGCATGTGTCTCTCTATCTCTCCAATTTGGGCCTCACTTTTTTGGATAATCTAAAAAGAGTTAATTTTTCAGTTTGTTCAGCTATTTACTTATTTTCAGGATGGTATGGCAACTTCTAAGCTTATTACATGCCATATCAGAAATTTCCCTGTAAATGTAATCTAAATTTCTCTTGAGATTCCTTTTTTGACTCATGTGCTATCTAGAATGTGTCATTTAATTTTTAAGTATTTGGACTTTTTCCTACTATGTTTCTGTTTTTACTTTTAATTCTATAGAGATCTGAGAAAATACTTTGTATTATGTTTATTCTTTCAAATTGGTTGAGTTGTGTTTTATGACACAGAATGTGGTCTATCTTGGTGAAAGGTCTGTGTAAGCTTGAGAAGAATGTTTATTCATGTGATTATATACAGTGGTGTATAGGTGCCAATTTAATCTACTTGATTAATGCTGCTGTTCAGTTCAACTACATTGTTACTGATTTTTCTGCCTACTATATCTGTCAACTATTGATAGGTGTTGATGACTCCAAGTATAATAGTGAATTCACCTACTCCTCCTCACAATATATTAGTCTTGGCCTCACACATTTTGAGGTTCTATTGTCAGGCATATACACATTAATTATCAATTTGTCTTCTTAGAGAATTGATTTCTTTATCATAATATAATGCCCATGTTTTTCCATGATAATTTCCTTGTTCTAAGATCTTCGTCATCTAAAATTAATATAGCTACTCCAGCTCTCTTTTACTTAGTATGCTATCTCTTTCTCCATCCCTTTGCTTTTAATCTATCTGCTCTTTATATTTAAAGTGAGACTTTTTGATAAAGGCCATTCTCATTGGAGATAAGTGATACGTCACTGTGGTTTTGATTTGCATTTTCCTAATGATTAGAGATGTTGAGCATTTTTTCATATGTTTGTTGGCCATTAGTCTAGCTTCTTTTGAAAAGTTTCTACTCATGTCCTTTTCCCACTTTTTGATAGGGTTCTTTGATTTTTTTCTTGCTGATTTTACTGAGTTTTATATAGATGCTAGTTATCAGCCCATTATTGGATGTGTAGCATAAGAATATTTTCTCCCATTCTGTAGGTTGTCTGTTTGCTCTCGTGATAGTTTCCTTGCCTGTACAGAAGCTTTCAATTTGATGAGGTTCCATTTATTTATTTTTGTTGTTTCTATGATTGCCTTGGGGGTCTTCTTCATAAATTCTTTGCCTAGGCCAATGTCTATATGAGTTTTTCCAACATTTTCTTCTAGAATTCTTAGTTTCATGCCTTAGGTTTAAGACTGTTATCCACCATGAGTTGATTTTTGTGAGAGGTGAGAGGTGTGTAGACGCGGAGAGACAGAAACACTCATACACTGCTGGTGGGACTTCAAACTGGTACAACATCTGTGGAAAGTAATATGGAGATACCTCAAAGAACTAAAAGTAGAACTACCGTTTGATCCAGCAATCCCATTACTGGGCATCCACCCAAAGGAAAAAAAAGAAAATCTATAAAAAAGACTTCTGCACTAGAATGTTTATAGCAGCACAATTCACAATTGCAAAGATGTGGAAACAACCCAAGTGCTCATCAATACATGAGTGGATTAATAAAATGTGGTATATGTATACCATGGAGTACTACTCAGCTATAAGAAACAATGGTGATATAGCACCTCTTGTATTTTCCTGGATAGAGCTGGAACCCATTCTATTAAGTGAAGTATCCCAAGAATGGAAAAATAAGCACCACATGTACACACCATCAAATTGGTTTCACTGATCAACACCTAAGAGCACATATAGGAACAACATTAATTGGGTGTTGGGCAGATGGAGGGGGAGGGGATGGGTGGATACATTCATAATGAGTGTGATGCCCACCGTCTCGGGGATGGACACGCTTGAAGCTCTGACTTGGGTGGGGCAAAGGCAATATATGTAACCTAAACATTTGTACCCCCATAATATGCTGAAACAAAATAAATAAAAAGGAAAAAAAAGCCCTTATGGTACTGAAAAGAAGGGTCTGAGGGGTTCCCCCACAGAGAAGATGACTATGGCTGCAGCCAAAGGTCCCTCCATATGCAGCGTGGTCCACCTCTCCCAGCTCAGTGCAAAAAGTGGGCCGTAGCTTCCCCAGACCCCAATGGGCCCGTGGACTTGTTTTCATTTGGAAATTACCACATTAAACATTGCAAATGTGAAACATAAAATTTCTAAAATGGTGCCATGAATCAACATTAATAAAATGTATTTATCCATGACCTACAACAAGATTTTCACCACCAAAAATCACATTACTTCATGTCTCAAGTGGAAGGCAGGTTTCTGCGGATCCTGGGGCCAAATTTGGGCCTCAGCAACTTGCTTCTAATTCTTCCTGATGTTAGCGGTTAGTGTGACGTGTTTCCTGAGAGAAAAGATGCCCTTTTGGGATGGAGTCTTTCAGTCCCTATTGTCACTAATGCTCATGGATGACTTGATCCATTATGACAACTTCTTGGTGACCCTTAAGCTGTACATTACAGAAACTGGGAATTCCATTTCAAAGGGGTGAGTGAGTAGATGCTGTCAGGAAAAAGAAATCATAGTTTTAACAGTTTTGCCCAAGAATAGAGACTGACCATCTTTGCACAGAAAGCTGTCACCCTCCTCTCTGCATGTTCCCCGATATGCTGGAACCCAGCCATTGCAGACAGAGGAGTGGTCCTATCCTTTCCAACACTACCTCCCACCGTCCCCAGTGTCTGCCACAGACTACTTTAACTCCACCAGACCTTTAACCTGGTGCCATCCAGTGTAAAACGTACCCCTCACCAGACTGCCCATGATTCAGAGAACTGTGCCAGGTAGAGCTGCAGGCACCTTGGAGGTCATCTGCTGAGTGGCTCTTAAACATTTTGGGTTCCAGATACCTTAAAGAATGTGGTGAAAAGCTCTGCACTGACAACACCAAATGCTGACAGGTATGTGGAACAATAGGAACTCTCACTCATTGTTGGTGGGAATGCAAAACGACACAGCCAGTTTGGAACGTTTCAGTTCCTTATAAAACTAAACATACTCTTACCAAAAGATCCAGAAATTGTACTCCTTGGTACTTATACAAATGAACTGAAAACTTATGTCCAAACAAAAACTTGCATTGGATATTTATGACAGCTTTATTCATAATTGCCAGAATTTGGTTGCAACCAAGATGACCTTCAGTAGGTAAATGGATAAATAAAGTGCAATATATCCAGACAATGACATATTATTCAGCACTAAAAAGAAATGAACTATCAAGCCACGAAAGACACAAAGGCACCTTAAGTGCATATTGCTGAGTGAAAGAAGCCAATCTAAGAAGGCTACATACAGTTTGATTCCAATCATATGACCTTCTGGAAAAGGCAAAATTATGGAGACAGTTATAAAGATCAGTAGTTAGAGGGGAGGGAGGAATAAACCAGTGCAGCACAGAGGACTTTTAAGGCACCGAAACCACTCTGTCTGATGCTGTATGGTGGCTGCATATCATTACACATGTCCAGACCCATAGCATGTACAACACTAAGAGTGAGCCCTAATATAAAGTGTGGACTTTAGGTGACAATGATGGATCAGTGTAGGCTCATCATAACAAATGTACCACTCTGGTGACGGGTGTTGATAATGGGGAAGGCTATGCAAGTGGGAGCAGGGGGTATCTGCAGGGGAAATCTCTGAATCTTCTGCCCAATTTTGCTATGAACCTAAGACTGTTCTACAAAATAAAGTCTACTTAAAAAATAATAAAAAATAATAAAGTGAGTTTGCTGTAGACAACTAATATATAAATAAATATGTATGTAAACATCTGGAATATATGGGAAATCAAAACTGTTAACTCTGAGTATTACTTATTTTTTTCTTTTATAAAATATTCTTGATTTTAAAATTAATAAAATTAAATTTTGGGTAGAATGCAAATTTTCATTCCTTAAATATAATTTATTTTCATATGACTTTGATGTTAATCACTTCTCTTATATTTCAATGTAAACATTTTCAAAAATTATTAACCATAGAAATGCTTGAAATAATAGCAAATTAGCAATGTTACTATAAGATTTACATAGCAATGCATATTTATAAGCCACAGTTCTCTTACTAAATCAAATGAATTTGGGTAGGTAAATTCTGAAACAGGATTTTCATTTGTAATTTTCTAGCTTACACAGAAATGCTTAGTTTTTCAGTTGCATTATCCCTCAAACAATAGTTTCCCCAATCATATGACACAGGAAAAATTTAGCAGCTTTCTTTATACATTTCAAGTTTAACAGTCAAGATTTTATAAATAAAAATTTTTCCCACTGAAATAAACACCACAAAGGGGGAAAAAAAAACAAAATAATCTTTAATTCTCTCACAAATTCAGTGAATAGTCTACACAGACTCATCAAATAGTCACATTTCAAACTGATTTGTGAATTGCTAAATGTTATGCTCCTATGTTATGTTTTAAATAAGCCGGGAGTCCATGTTTAATCATTTAATGCAGCATATTAGGTAATAAGTGTGTTGCACTGATGTTTATTATAGAACAATAATAAATATGGTTAACTTGTTTACACAAACTAATTAAATTTTCATTGCATTTCACTGAAAGTAGATTATTAATATTTAAACTAAATAAAATTTTTACATAAGAACAAAAGGACATTGTCAATAATTTATTATATTCAATTTAAAGAATTGTATAGGTGCAAATCACATTTCAAAACCCTCTTC
Source organism: Varecia variegata (assembly GCA_028533085.1). NCBI lineage: Eukaryota > Metazoa > Chordata > Mammalia > Primates > Lemuridae > Varecia > Varecia variegata. The sequence continues at coordinate 38,571,395 of CM052439.1, read as the reverse complement.
TAATGAATTCTTAATAAATACACAAAATCAGCACATTTAAAAACCCTGTGACAAGTTAGATCTAATCAACATGAGATGTATCAGCAACATATCCTCTTTCAATTTAGTCAACAAATATTGCATGAGATAAACAACAAATTATTAAAGGATAAGACATATTAATGCTAGCATATGATAGCTATTGTAAATTTTAAGTTATCATATCAAGTCAAAAATTGGTTGATATAAATGAAAATATTCTATATGACTTTTTACAAAGTCATATAGACTTTGACTATATATATTGACTATATATATATATTGACTTTTACATATATATTCTTTTACAAAGAATATTTACAGAAAACTTTTTTAATACTGCATACTAAACATTAGGAAAAGGTGTTAAGGAACATTAGAAACTTTTCCAAATAACTTTATTAACGAGAGAATACCCCAACTTTAGAAAACTAGGCAGCATGAGACCAACTTTCAACTACCTACCCTCCACCCTGATCTGTTAAAACTTGACAAATTAGCCAAACGGAAATTTGTTTATAGAAAACCTAAACATATGCTGAAACTAAACAATGGTGATAACCTCCTAAAATAATCTTAAATGAATAGGATTTTAAAATGGCCAACTCATAATTCCCATTTCTAAAATAGCATTCCAATGTTGCCTGAAGAAGTGCTGGGGAACCCCATTGACAATGTATGTTGAATAGAGCTTAAAAGGGCTGTGAATGAGGGGGAAAAAAGCACTCTTTGCCACTCCCACATAGTTTTGGAAACGTATAAAGCAAAGATGAAATAAATGAATCCAAACACAAGGCCAAATGAGTTTATTTGGGGAGAATATTTTCTTGCACTTGGGAGGTAGCCACTATATTACTCAGGGTCATGGGTAGAAAAAAACATGCAAAATGGGAAGTTCTTTATTTGGAGCTACAGTTTCCACCACATAGTTCAACAGTAGTCAGATATTTAATGAAGCCAGCAGACATGTTGGGTAATTGGCTGGTCATATATAGAGGAAAAAAATAAATTAATACTGCAAAACTTACACTTAAATTTATTCCATGTGGATGTCAATATGGCTTAAAGAAAATGAACATCAACTCTTACCTCAGATAACATATAAAACTTTACTCAAAATGGATCATAGACCTAAATGTGAAAGCTAAAACAATAACATTTCTGGAAGAAACTACTGGAGAAATTCTTTGCGATCTAGTGTAAGAAAAGATTTCTTAGCAGAACTCAAAATATTTTAAGCAACATTTTGCTGATAAAATATTCATAAATGGCAATAAGCAAATGAGATGTTTAGTGGGAAGGATTAAAAATGATGGTATATTTATGCAATGGTATACAACACAACAATAAGTTAGATCTATAAAAGGAAATAAAAAGGAAATGAACTACTACTAATATATGCAACAGCATGTATGAATCTCAAAATCACTTTCCTGTGTGAAAAAAAATAAGACAAAAAAACAAAGTGCATACTGCATGATTGCACTTCTATAAAATTCCAGAAAATGGAAACATATATAGAGACAAGGGGCAATTTAGTGGTTTTCTGTAGCCAGGGGCAGAAAAGAGATGGGTTGCAAAGGTACATAAGGAATCTTTTTCATGTGATGGGAATGTTTATCTTAACTGTGGTAATAGTTCCACAGGTATATTATCACTTAGACCTCACAGAATTTTATAGCGCCAATGGATTAAGTTTATTTTACATAAATTATAACTCAAAACTTTGATAAGACAAATATATGAAAGTATATATAAGAATATGTATTGTGGTACGATTTTAAACAGAAAAACACTGACATATGATTAATTTCCAACATATAAGTTTAAATAAATTATAATACAGTTGCATAAATCAATTTCACTAAAAACAAAACTATAAAGTTTATATTATATACTATTATATATAAATGAATTTTCACTGTTTCCTTTTAATCAGTTAATAATATATCACATTTAAGATATGAATATTATGGGCAATATGTTTATTATATATGAAACAACAGCATATATATAGCTATATATGATATAAGAATATGAAGATTATATTTATTATGCAAAAAGTAAGAAAAATGAAGGTACCATATATTTTAATAACGTCTGGAGAATTATTGTAAGGGCTCTAGTAACAAAGTTACATAGATTTTGAGTAGGCTTCTAAACCTATTTCTTCTATAAGACATGTTATTTTAATGCATGCGTTTGCAGAAAGCAAGATTTTTTTTTTTTTTTGGAAAACATTATTTGGCAGAAATGCCTCTAATTACATCCTTCTAGAAGGCTGTTTTTAAAAAAGTTGATGAGATATTTAAGGTAGAAGTATAATTAAGTCTTATGTTTTCTGTCTGAAATTGACATATGCCTAAAAAGTTTAGAGAGAGGGGAAACTTATGAATAAGAAAAAAAGAAAAAAGAAAACTAGATCTACAATAAGAAATCAAAAGAGCTGAAGTTTTTATATGAGGAAAAAAAATTCCCTCTTGAGTAATGGTAACTATAGCAATATTTGACTACTAATTATTCCTTGATCATGGGACTAGTACTTCTTCCTCTGCTACCCTGCCCTCTTACCTTTTCTTTTTTTTTTTTTTTTAATTATCTAAGTTCTATATAGACTTCAAGACTAAATTCAAGTGTCAACTCCTCCATGGTGCCTGCTATGATTAAACTAGCTGTTGTTACTTCTCTCTCTTTCATGTGCTGATTGTGGACTCATATATTTGTCATTTAACAAATATCATATTATATTTCTAACTTTTTATAAGCATTTATCCTTTACCTTCAACTAAAAATTTTAATGAGAGCAGGGACAATGTCTTACTTATTTTTGTATAACTATACTCATGAACACTATAGATAATAGATATTTATTAATTATGGTGTGAGAATTCTGCCATGGCATCTTCTAGTTACAGGGGCCAGAATATGAACACATGGATAAAGTTACAGTAATGTAGGATAAATAAGTCTAGAGACCTAACCTACAGCAACTTAGTATGGTTTTTCTTTCCTTGACTGAAACTCTATATTATTAAAAGAAGTTACTTGGGCTAAAGAATTTTAAAAATGAAACACCAGCACCTCTATCTCCTTTCTGCCAATATGTAGAGGAAATTTACAACCATTTAAAACATTTAGGATAGTTATACATTTTGAGTTAGGAGAGGTGGGCCAAAATAATTACTGCTTATTTGGTTCTATATTTCTTTGAAATGAAAGAAAATTTCACTTAGTAAAAATCACCTAAGTAGATTTTCTTTATTACTGAAGTCCTTATCCAAAGTAACAACCAATGGTTGGCAGTTACAGAGATATCCATTGAATATTCCAGAACTAGTAGACAGGTATATATGAATGCTCAACTGGAATGAGGTAAATGGCAAATCTTTCAACTATCTAGTAGAAAGCTTTTTTTCTTTGCAAAAACTTTAAGAATTCATGAAAATAATTTTTTCTCTCATTACCTAGACTTGTTTAGATGTCCTAATGAATAATTATATTGGAAACAAATATTATACTTTGGAATTGATCAAGTTAAAAAGAAAATGAGATGGGAGAGAAAGATGGCGGAGTGGTAGTGACCTCCTTGTTTCGTGCTCCCGGAGAGGAAGGAGTGGATCTCCGTATGCCACGAAGCTGGAGAGTTGCTCCCCCAAAAGAATAGCTGTGTGAATTCACGGTGAATCAGCGGGGGACACGGAATAGCAAGAAAAAACAGAGGTGAAGGGGAACTAAGCTCGCGAAAATCTGGAGAGTGCGCAACAGACAAAAGAAAGCGAAACGTGGGACAGCAGTGCCCGCCTCACCAGCGAGTGAGGTGGGCTCAGCCCCACAGGGAAGCGGCTTG
>CM052439.1:38510463-38567030 GCA_028533085.1 Varecia variegata | reverse complement strand
GTCCTTTTAGCATTGGTAGAAAGGAATAATGCAGCTTGAAGTTCATTAAAACTGTGTTTCACCCTCATAACTCAGGAGAATATAAAAAAGATATTTGAGAAATTTTTTATCTCTAGAACTAAATTTAAAGAACCAAATACAAAAATTCAATGTAAATTTTTTTAAATCTTCCACTTGCATTCACACAGAAATTTACAATTTAGAAGTCTTGATTTCTAGTTAAATACCTTTACAATAAGTATTGGTAAATATGTTCTAAATGGGTAAAGGTTAGTAAGTAACATCATCATAACTAAAGCTTAATGGACTGGCAAACTATCTTGGCCCAAGAGATTAGATTTAGTTTTTCTGTTTTAGATTTTGAGTTTGTAAATACTTACATTGATCTTCCTAGAAGAAACATGCATGCCAAAAACACCTGGGCTTTGGTTCATCCATGTCTAAGCATTATAATGTGGTGAGAAATAACATAGAGTTGGGAAACATACATACTTGGGTGTGTGTGAACACACATAATCCCTCTTTGTCACTCAATAGTTATTTTACCTTGGACAGATTACTTACTCTTACTATGAAATGGGATATACTTATGGACTGAATTGTGTCTTCCCAACATTTATGTGTTGAGTACTAACCACCAATGCAACTATATTTGAAGATAGGGTCTTTAAAGAGGTAATTAAGGTTAAATGAGGTCATAAGGTGGAGTTCTAATTCAATCTAACTCCTACAAGATATGCACGCCCACAGAACAAAAGCTATGTGAGGATACAGTGAGGAGGCCACCACCTTGGAAAAAGAAAAGGAACAAGGCCTCAGCAGAAACTAAACCTGCGAACACCCTGAGTTCTAGCCTCTGGAACTATGAAAACGTAAATTTCTGTTGCTTAAGCCACTTATTCTGTGGTATTATGACAGTCCTACTAAACTAATATGGATACTAAGAATTCTTATTTCATAGAGATGATATAAAAAGTTATTGAGACAGGTAGATGATGCATAACAACTGCTCTTACATTATCAACTTGTGATATTGTTTAGTAATTTCCTTTACAGATAAGGAAAATGAGATCCAGAGAAGTTAAGAGATTTATTCAAGGCCATAAATTATGATTATTTATTTTAAATAAGAGTTACCAGCATACCTCATTGTATTGCAATTCATTTTATTGTGCTTCGCAGTCGAAAAAGTCTATTGCTGCCATTTTATCAATAGCATGTGCTCACCTCCTGTCTCTGTTACATTGTAATTCTCACAATATTTCAAACTTTTTCATTATTATATTTATTATGGTGATCTATGACCAGTGATCTTTGATGTCATTGCTGTAATTGTTTTGTGGTGCCACAAACCGTGCTACATAAGATGGTGAACTTAAGTGTTGTGTGTGTTCTGACTGTTAGACCAACTGAACGTTCTCCCATCTCTGTCTCTCTCCTTCAGTCCTCTCTGTATTCTTGGAGATACAAAAATATTGAAATTAGGCCAATTAATATAACCCTGTATTGGCCTCTACTGTTCAAGTGAAAGGAAGAGTAGCATGTCTCTCATTTAAAATCAAAAGCTAGAATGATTATGCTAAGTGAGAAACGCATGTCAAAAGCCAAGATAAGCTAAAAGCTAGGTCTCTAGCACCAAATAGTTAGCCGCATTGTAAATGCAAAGTAAAAGTTCTTAAAGAAAATTCTAAGTCTACTCCAGTAAACACATGAATAATAAGAAAGTAAAACAGCCTCGTTGCTGATGTGGAAAAAGGCTCTAACTCTCTTCAATTCTATGAAGGCTGAGAGAGGTGAAGAAGATGCAGAGAAAAAGTTTGAAGCTATCAGTGGCTCATGAGGTTTAAGGAATGAAACTGTCTCCGTAACGCAGAAGTGCAAGGGGAAACAGTAAGTACTCATATGGAAGCTTCCGTAAGTTATTCAGAAAATCTAGCTAAAATCATTGGTGAAGGTGGCTACACTAAGGGGCAGATTTTCAATGTAGATGAAACAGCCTTCAATTAGAAGATGCCATCCAAGACTTCCATAGCAAGAGAGGAAACATTAATGCCTGGTTTCAAAGGACAAGCTGACTCTCTTGTTAGAAGCTACTCTCTTGTTAGAAGCTACTCTCTTGTTAGAAGCTAACAGTAGCTTGTGACTTTAAGTTGAAGTCAGTGTTCATTTACCATTTGAAAAATTGCAGGGCCCTTAAGAATTATACTAAATCTTCCCTGTCTATGCTCTATAAATGGAATAGCAAAGCCCATTGTTGACAGCACACTTTTTACAGTATGGTTTATTGAATATTTTAAGGCCACTGTTGAGACTTACTGCTCAGAAAAAAATATTCCTTTCAAAATATTACTGCTCATTGACAATGCACCTAGTCACCCAAAAATTTCATCAGAATTCTTAGGTGAATTTTTATGCCTACTAACATAACCGATGAATCAAGGAGTAATTTCAACTTTCAAGTCATATTATTTAATAAGTACCTTCCATAAGGCTATATCTGTCATAGATAGTATTCCTCTGATGGTTCTGGGCAAAGTGAATCAAAAACCTTCTGGAAAGGATTCACCGTTCTAGATGCCATTAAGAAAAATTTGTGATTTATGGGAGGAGGTCAAAATATCAATATTAACAGGAGTTTGGAAGAATTGCCTCCAACCCTTATGATAACTTTGAGGGGTTCAAGATTTTAATGGAGGAAATAACTAACTGGAGGTGGAAATAGCAAGAGAACTAAAATTCGAAGTGGAGCCTGAAGATGTGACTGAATTGCTGCAATTTTGTGATAAAACATGAATGGATGTAGAGTTGCTTCTTATGGATGAGCAAAGAAAGTGGTTTCTTGAAATGGAATCTACTCCTGGTGAAGATGCTGTGAACACTGTTGAAATGACAACAAAGCATTTAAAATATTACATAAACATAGTTGACAAAGTAGTGACAAGGCTTGAGAGGATTGACATGAACTTTTAAAGAGGTCCCATTATGGATAAAATGCTATCAAGCTTCATTATTGTCTTATTTTAAGAAATTACCACAGCCACCCCAACCTTCACCAACCACCACTCTGATCAGTCTGCAGTCATCAACATTGAGGGAAGACCCTCCACCATCAAAGACATTATGACTTGTTAAAGGCTCAGATGATCATTAGCATTTTTAGTATTAAAGTATTTTGTAATTAGGGTATGTATGTTTTTTAGACATAATGCTATTTGACACTTAATAGACTACAGTATAATGTAAACATAATAGACGTGTTCTCTAATAATTGTTTTTTGTTTTTCCTTTTTTGCTGTCGTTTTGCTTTACAGGTGAACATAAAAACACTTATAGAGAATCTTGAGTTTTATTAGCTGTGTAGCTTTATTTATTTTTCTATTTCCCAGAATTCTTTCAGATTAGGAAATATGTGTTAAATATTTACTGATATATTTAACATTTCTCATGCTCTTTATTCCTCTGTGCAGATGCAAATGTCCTTTGCTATTATTTCCCTGCTGACTGAAAAATATCCTTTAATATTTCTTGTGTTACAGATCTGCAGGTGATGAATTTTTTCAACTTCTCTTTCAGAAGTATTTATTTCACTTGTTTTTCAAAAAATATTTTGATGAATATAGAATATAAATTTGAAGACTTTTTTTCTTTCAATAACTTTAACACACTGTTTTTTTATTGTTTTTAGCAAGAAGTCTGCTCTCAATTTATCTTTGTATATAATATATTATTTTTCTCTGGCTCTTTTTAGGATTTTCCACTTATAACTGATTCAGGAATTTGGTTACAATTTGCCTTTTGTTATTTTATCTGTACTTATTCTGCTTGGGATTTATTAAGCTTCTTTCTCATATTTGGAGTTTATTATTTTCAACAACTTTGAAAAACTTTCAGTTATCATTTTTGTAACTATTCTCTTTTTTTTCCCCTAAGGGGTTCCATTTACACTTCCATTACACCACTTGATATATTCTCATAGGACACTGGTATACAATTACTGTTTTTTTCCCATTTTTTTTCTATGAGTCATTGAAATAGTTTATATTTTTATGTCTTCAAGTTCATAGAAATTCTTTTTTACAATATTGTATTTTTATCTATGGAACATATCTTCCTTTTTTTCTCATGATAATCATGTTTTTTCTATCTTCTTGAACATATATAGCATGTTTCATAGCAGCTGTCTTAAAGTCTTTCTATGCAAATTTTATCATGTGTATTATTTTTGGTTACCTTTTGATTTATTACTTTTCCTCTTAATCATGTGTAATATTTTCTTGTTTCTTTACTTTTCCGGCATTTTTGATTGGTTGGCAGACATTATGAACTTGATATTGGGAATTGCTGGATTTTGTTATATTCTATTAAATAATGTTGGACTCTGTTATGGTAGACATGTTAAATAACTTATAATCAGTTTTCTCCATTATAGGCTCGCTTTTAAATTTTTTTAGGAAAGTCTGGAGCAACTTCAGTGTAAGCCACATAAGCCCTCTACTAAATCAATAACTTCTGGAGGGTTCTACCCAGTGCTTTGCATACTACAAAGTCCTTACACTCAGATCAAAAACTATTATTTCTGTGTGAAATCTGAGAATTGTTTAGCCTACTGTTTCCCAAAGGTTCTTTCCCAGGCATAGGGTGGTTTTCTCTCATGCATGCACAGATCAATATGCAGCCAGCCAAAGATTCAAGAGGACCTCTCTACAGATCTTTAGGGTTTCTTTTTCTCTCTCTCCCTCTCCCAATTGTAGCTTTCTGGCACTCTGCTACTCAAAACTCCAATCTGTTTTTTTCTATTCAGTGATGTGTCAGGCTTTTGTATCCTTTTTTTGAACTGCAGTGAGAAAACTGTTTCCAGGTAATAATTTGGAAGAATTCATAGGAAATATCTTGTTTGTTTTTCTTTTCTCAAAGATCTTAGTCTCAAATTGCATTTTGCCCAGTGTCTGAAAATAATAATTTTATATATGGTTATCTGCCTTTTGTTTTTGCATAAAAAAGAGAAGGTAAGTCCAGCATATTACTCTGTCATGGATGGAAGAAGAAGAGGTATTACATACATTCCTTAGAGTATACATGAATTTCCTCTGAACAGGAATTCACCAAACCTAAATGTACCAGACCCTAGAAAACAACTAAGAGAAAATGTCCAAGGAAACAAACAAAACAAAACAAATGTATATGAGTTTAGTTTTTTATTGACTTGAGAAGAGTGGTTTATATAAATCATTTTTTGGTGTTCCAAACTGGATCATCAAATTATCAGGAACAATTATATTTTGTATTTTTAAGTTTTCTATCACTAACATGTTCCACGCTCTGATACAATTGAATATATTTAAGAAAATTTTACATCTGATGATCTTTTGCAGATGACTACATAAAGGATTTCAAAATTGACAAGCTTAAATTTTCTTTAAAACTTTGAAATATAGGTATTTTGTCTTTAACCAAAAATTAAAAATTTCAAAACAATACTTTAAGACAATTAAAATAATTGGTCATTATCAACATATCTTGGTTTAAATTATATATCTATTTTTTGTAAATTATATATTTCTAACTTGCTGACAGCCAATTTTAAACACTAAACTATTTTATCCCCTAATGTAATTTTCCTATGATTTATCTTTGATTGTAATACAAGAAAAAAGAAAGCAGCTGCATTCTCCAGCTGTGACAAAGTGTTTCAATAAATGAAGCAGCAACATCAGTAATAAATAAAGCAATTTACTTCTTTACAAAAATGACTATCTCTATTTAAAATCAAAACTCTAGCTAGTGGTAGAGCCTAGCAGCTGGTATGGCTAAAGTGAATACTCACTAGGAAATTAGGTTGCCACTGTATCAGCTATATTATACTGAGAAGAGCATACTAAGATTCCTGTGGAAAAACATTTAAGAGCTTTGCTTTTGAAATCACTACCAAGAAACTATCTCATTTCACTGATACCAGCTGAGTGACAGAATGCAGTCCATTTTTATTACCACAAGCAATTAACCTCCACTTCCCATTGTAAGCAGAGATTCCAGAGCACTCTTTAATGATAGATAGGAAGAAATATAGTAAATTTGTAAGATTGATGCAAAAAAAATAAAAATTATGTTGCATGTCCAGAGGCTGCTATGTTTCCAGAGTAGTCAGAGGTTGTGGAAATAGAGCATGTTCCAGTATGAAGCTTTCAGGTAATTCATTATTGTACACACACACACACATACACACACACATACACACAGACAGTTCCCCTGCTTGTCAACTATAACAAGTTAGACTACATTAACAAAATTAAAATTTCCCAAAGTGTCTTCAAAATTAACTGAATTTTCTAGTGACCACTAAATCTCTAAGAATCTACAGTCAAACTGACCTTTCTAATGTCATTATACACTAAAGAAATGACATAATTACCCAACAGTGATGTATCAACTTCAAATGTGGACTCACATTCTCAAATTAATATTTGGATATTAGAGATCAAGGCATCAGTTATTCATGAATTCAGGCATGTGTCTTGAATTTACATATACCAAAGCCTAAGGAATAGTACTGTTCATATTTCATTGAAATATTTATAGATTATATTTGGATGCCCCCCTACAGTTTACACTGTACTTTATATATATACATTTTATTTTATATATTAATACATTTAATAATCATATAAGATAGAGAAATTATTGTCCCACCTGAAATAAATCCACTGATTTCAGAAAAATAAATAATAGCACACAGCTATATATCTAATTGATTGTAATCTTTCTGTTTGATAGACTGTGAAAAGGGGAAAATTCCACAGAATAACTGTCAAAATAAAGTCATTATTATTACCTTAAGACACTAAGTTTGAGAAGTGAGTTAGTAATAGGAGAAAAAAGAAGGAAAAAGAAAAAGCTTATACTAGAGAATTAATGGAAAAAGATGATTACAAATGAATTTCCTAAGAACTTTTACATGCTTATCTATATTGCATCCTATATCTTTTTATAATATGGCCTAAAATGATTTCTGTCTATAAAAACTTGTTTATTATCTTATATTTGGAGAAATTCTGTATTTGGAGTGTGTTGGCATTCTTGTCAACTCACTTGAGCTGCTAAATGCTCAGCACATACACACTGATCACAATTTTTATAACCTCAAAAGTCTAGGGAAAAGTAGAGAATTTTCTCAAGCTTGCCAAGTGGTACAATAAATGATTATAATAAACTAAAATTTAAGCTTAATTTAACTTAAAAGTTAAGGTAATTTAACTTTAAAGCTAACTTAAAAGGTCGCTCCTTGATTTCACAAAAACCTATAATATGGTCAGTGAGATCAAAACTGTTTTTTAGTAATAATAATAATAATTTAGCCTGTTTTCACACTCACTGTCTTACAAGTATTTCAGCTCACCTGATGTGTGATATTACAATAGATTGACTAACTTCTCCTCTACTATACAAAAGAGATTTTCAAAAGGTAAAATAATGCCACTCTTCTTGCTATTCTTTTGTTTTAGATAATACAGTTATTTTTATACTTATATGAATATATAAAATACTTTATAAATGTTTTATAAAATATATTTATATTTATGGTTTGTTATAGATTATAGATTACTGCTATTTTAAATAAATTAATAAATAAAAGTCCTCCATTCTAAAGAGTCTCAATTTAAATTTCCAACATAGTAAAAATAGAAGGAACTTACCCACATTAAGATTCTCAACAATTTTGAAGAATCTAAAAGTTTCACAAGAGCATATTTTGAGAACCACTCCTTAAAATTAACTGTTAGAATTGTACTCCAGGCACACAGGTACCACTATAAAAAACTATAAAACTGAAAAACTTAGAAATATTTGCATCCAGATACTTAAAAATGTAATAGAAATATAATTTTTGAGAGAAGGGAAACAGAGGTCCAAAATTATTAAGAAATTATTTGCATATCAAATCCACATGGTAGATTTGACATGGTATTGAGTTCCCAGGGTTTTCTTTTGTTTTATACATTCCAGAGGGGATAGTTGAGAAGATGGCAACTTAGAAATGCCAACTGGCATAAACCAAAAAGTACCAACAGAAGCTTGGTCTCTCTAGCCAAAGGACCAGGAAAAGTGAAACCTAGAAAAACAGAAAATTTTTATACAATAACCACTTTACTCCTGCCAAACACCACAGAAAATTTTCTGTTTCCACCCCCACTTCTCTCAGAAAAGACAGTGTAAAGCTTAGATTTCCACCATTGCCAGGCTTTAACAAGGTATTCCAATTCCCCCACTAGGAATTTCTTCTCTACCAGGCAGTAACAAGCTTCCTCTTCCACTGTGTCAGTGGAGATCATGTGGGGAGTCTGAATTTCTACCACAACCTCCTGATAATTAGGTACCCTCTCCCTCCTCACTGGAGTTGTGTTTGACAGTAAGTAAGTAACTGGTGGACAGTAAGGACTTTCACATTGCTCAGTAGTAACAAGAACACTCCTGTCCCCGTCGTGTGAATGGTGGCCACATGGAAAGCAGAAACAAAGTACCCTTAGCGCTCCCCACCAGGGTAGTATCAGCTTATATTAGAAAAAAGGAAAAAGAAATAAATGGGACTTGATCAAATTAAAAAGCTTCTACACATCCAAAGAAACTACCATGAGAACAAAAGCATGTACTCACTCATGTGTGGAAGCCAAATATTAAAAACAATTGATTTCATGGAATCAGAAAGTAGAATGATGGTTATTAGAGGTTAGAAAGGGTAGCAGGGAGGAGGGATAAAGTGGGGATGGTTAATAGTTGCCAAAATATAGTTAGTTAGATAGAATGATCAATATTTGATAGTACAACAAAGTGACTATAATCAACAATAAATTAGGGTATACTTTAAAATAACTAAATGAGTGGAATTGGAATGTTCCTAACACAAAGAAATGATGAATGATTGAAGTGATGGCTATTCCAATTACTCTTATTTGATTAATTCACATTATATGTCTATATCAAAATATCACATGTACCCTATAAATATATACAATTATTACATACCCATAATAATCAAAACTTTAAAAAAAGTTTAAAAGAAAAAAGAAAATCACATTATTTCAGGCTCCCATCAGAAAAATAATCATTTTCTGGTAGACATAATTCCCTTTACTGTTTTTTGTCTTCCTCTCCCTTCTTGAGATAGCATTTATCTCAATTAAAAAACACACTGAAAAGCACACATACATTCACCTATATATATACATATATTAATATAACTAAAATTAACTTATAAATATTACTAGGATAATAGTAATCCTAAAATAATGTTGCCATATTAATATATTCTGAGGCTTTATATACATATGACATAGTAAATAATATCAAAATACTGCAATCATTGAACTGGTTCATTCAGAATTGTGATATAAAATATTCACAAATGAGAACTCTTGTGGGATTGGCAACTAATAGCGTATCTGTTCTCTTTTGTTTCAAATATGTCATTTCTTGGGTGAAGACTTGTTCCATATCTTTAAGGAATTAAAATGTAAAAAGTCATTCTCAAAGTGTACTTCACAAAAAATGGCATATGTTTCAGTCATCTTTATGACTATTTCAAGCTTTACATCTTTTAATCTGGTCATCAGAGTTTATGCTGCAACTTTTGAACCAGCTTATTACTAAATCATGGACTTGGAAATGCTAGCTGAGAAAAACCAACACAATAGCAAAGAATTTGTTTACTCAGCAACATGAGATTTGCAAAATGAAGCAAAAAATCTAATTCATTCTGTTAATATCAGATTTATAGAAGAGATTATTTATATATGGTAAATGGCTGGTTCATTTCTCAAAATGAACACCTTCTAATTACCTTATGAATAAAAAATATATTTGTGCTAATGGATATATGTATATACATATAAAGCTTTAATGCTTTGAGATATATGCATATTTCAGAAATTCATGTGAAGATACAGTGTATTTAAATATACTTTAATATTAACATTAAAGTATATCATAATTCATCAAAAAATTTATACTTTTCCAGTATAAATTCATAATTAGACCAACCATAGTTTGATGTAGTTTATGTTAGCAACCAAGAAAGAGAATATTTTTGTAATTAAATCATAAATTTTACCCATTATACCTGTACTTTATGTCTTTATCTTTCAGAAGAGTTCTAGCATCCTTAATTACATCCTGTATTATTTTTGTAAGATAGCTTTGTTTTATAAATTTATTGCTTAATTATTTCAGAACAATATGAAAACACAAAGACATCATATTCATTTTATAAGCATAATTTTCTTCCATTGTTTTTTATGGTTATGTAGGGAACTGTAATTCTGTATTTCATATTTTATTTGAATATTGGCTACTACATTAATGTAACTGAAATTTTTAAAGGCTCACAACAGTTCATAACCAAGAAACTTTATTCAATCTTTTTGGTAGACCTGGAGATTTAGCACAGAGATTTCCATCATCAAGGAAGACCTACTGCCCAACAGTGGAGAGAAAGATGAGCAGACAGCCTCCAGCTCTTAAATTCTTCAGAGCCTGCCTCAGCTGCAGAAATCTGGCCTCATCTATTTAATAACTTCACCAGAGTACAGCGACTGAGAGAGATGAGGATGTGAGAATAGAAAAATCTGATCCTTTTGGTCCAACAGGATATTTTCTGATGGACAGTGCTTTTCTGAGAGCTCCATGACAGGTTGACCAAGGCTTTTTTTGAGCCTGCATTACAGTTTGAGTCTTCCTCTAAACAAAACCCATATTAGCAGCATCTCCACATTATCTAGGACTATTTTAAATATGCATATTATTGGACTTAGAACAATTTAATCAAATATTCTGGAATAGAATATTATCAATTTCTGTTTTAACAAATCTTCTAAGTGATTCCATTAGATGCTGAAGTTTGAGAATTACTGGCCTACTCAATTCTTCTTCTTCTCCCTTGCCATGACAGGTTTTGTTAACCCCTAGTAAATATCTTACATCCCAACTCTTTCTCAGGACCTGCTTGTGGGGAACCCAACCTGTGACAACCTTGTTGCACAATATCTAGTTGAATGAAGGCTCTTAATATCAACCTGCAAATAAATATGTATAACATTTTTAAGAGTTCACAGAACTTTCTATGTAGTCAGGTGTTTGGTAACCTGAAAGCATTTCAACATTCTGTTAGCAGGAATTTACTTATTTTTAGTCTCTTGGCCAACTCCTTTACCAGTGAAGATTCCTCTCTCCTGGTGGTAGTCACTGATAAAAGATTAGAAGGTTGGAAGTGAGAAGAGCTTTCACCTCCGTGGTTTGGTGACTTCTTTCTGATTAGGACCGATATGTCCAGAATTCAGCTTCTTTTGACATACCCAGCAACAATGTGTCACTTCCTCTGGGGTATGTATAGCATTCCAGAAATGCACTGAGGAAATACAGTTTCAGAAATACCAAGTTGTTTCTACCTTTCCTCTGCACTGTTAGCACAATCAAACCATAGCTCTTCATCAGAGGTCTGAGCAGCTCTAAAGTAGTCGGGGCCAGTTTGATTTGTCCATTTTAAGGAAAAAAAACGTGCTGAGGCACCCAAAACAGTACTGGGCACTTTTCCAAGACAAGTAGTTATCTTGGTACCTGTCTAGGCTACTTTTAAATAATTTTGGTGAGGACTCTAAGCTAGCTCAATGTTTCTATCGTGCGGTAAAGAACTTGTATTTTCCCTTAATCCACCCCATTCTCCAACTCCTATAATCTTTGCACCCATTCTTCTACAATATTTTCTGAGTAGGAAATGAGGGGACATTATATCTATGATCTTATTGCAGTAGCTTGTGTATATAGCTCACATCTATAATATAGGCAACAACAACAAAAGCAAGTATTAATTATAATAATTATGTCAATTAATAAAACATAGCTCTAATGTGTAGGCAAAGAATACAACCATTCAGAAAAAGATTTGAAGACTGTTAGTTTTTCTGTTATTTATCTGGGCACCTAAATGATTTAAAGCATCAGCAGCAATGTCTTTTTTTATCTGGAATATATGTGCAACAGGTGATTCCCACTAAGGCACAGGTCCCATTCTGTGTTGTAGTGAGTATATTTAGAGATATTCTATTTTGTAAAACCACTTTTCTCATTTGGGTAGTTTCTTGGCTTAAGAGGTATATAGTAATTTTTGTGTGGTTTAGTGCTTTACTTGTGAATTGGGCCAGAGAAGTAATCTGGGTTGTAGCATTTAATACTCCTGTTTTAGGAACTAGAATACATAGGGATCATTCCATTTTCAACAATTCAAAGACCTGGGGAAATGATCTGTGAAAGCCTTTATAGTATTGGACAGAGTTTTATGAGCTCTCCTGATTGGAAAGGCCACCTCATAATATACCTTCCAGTCCAATTGTCGGAAGTATGGCCACAAGTGTGTGCTGCACAGACATCTAGCCTCCAAAAGTGGAGCATAAGCTCTAGCTCTTACAAAGCAGTTTTGTTTCTGTCTAGTCAGATGCCCATACTCTGACAGTGTGGATACATTCTAAAGAGGTTAGCCATTCTATCAACTGGGAGTGTGTGGAGAAATTTGTACTATGATTATGTCTTTTTATGTATAGAGGGGCATTTTGGTATAACATACCATGGTTAGCCATTATTTATGTTAATCTATCCCAAATTGATGTGTGTTGGCTTATGTAATGTTTATGTGTTGTCCCACCAATGTAATGAGATGTCTTTTATTCTTATCAACAGTTGGCAGGTGGGCAGTATTCGGAGATGTAGGTAGTTGTTAATGATGAATGGTGGAGTTGATGTCACCCATGTGGGTAGAGTTGTCACTCCCCAGAGAGCTATGCAGTCACTCCAATTCTGTGCTGTTAAGGACAGTAGATTCTATGACATCCTTCTCCCACTAGACAAAGGTAGATATCTGTAAACCAACAGTCATACTGGCTATTGACAGCTACCATTGTCACAGCCCAATCTAAAAAGACACTGTCATTTTCCATGGATAGCAGGAATAGCCTATGGGTGTAGAAGGAACTCTCCAGGGCAAAAACAGCCAATTGGTAAGTTTCTGGCCATGTCCATGTCACTCATACTATAATGGCTCCAGCTGGTATTGGTGTCTTTTTATCATGGTATTATAAGGTTTTCAGACCTCTGTCAAGGAGCACAGTTGGGGTCACCTCACCTTCAGTGCTTCTGTGGCACCCTCTGGCACCATAAAGTTGATCCATTGTGGAGGAACCGTCTAGCTCAATTTTAGGTCCATGTAGCCATTGCCACTCATCAGGTCTGTCGATGTTCTCAGAACGGTTTGGCCATCTACTCAAGGAGTGTGGCTCAGTGTCTCAGATGTAACTCTGAGAGTTTGTGGGGTCTCTTTTATAGGCCTTGTCAACAACTTATAAGGAGTGATGCCATGTGTAGTAGCAGGTGATCCATTCAAAATCTGTATAGTCTCTGGGAAACTCTTAGTCTAGGACCTTAAGGGGCCATCCATCCTTGGATAGTGCACTGATTTGGTTTGTAATAAATCATTGTTTCTGATAGACCTATCCTAGTTGGGTTATACAGCAGGTGGAATCTCTAGTCTATGTTTTATTCTGTTGCCCATTTCTGAATGTCATGTTCTGTGAAATGGGAGCCCTGGTTATTATTAATCCTTTGAAACCCTTTAGGTTATGTAAGAGCAAAACCCAAAATATCAAAAGCAAATTTACAATTTATCTTCAAGTATTGAGAACCTTGTTATATAAAATATAACTATTTGAACCTAAGGATTTACAGACTTTTGTATTAGAATATTTTTTGTGATCCTTTTAAAGAATTAATTGGGTTTTAAACAAAAAGCTTATAAATCATGTCTATTTTTAATAATGACAGGAAAAGAAAGCTTATAGGTAAACATTTAAATGATCTGGTAACAAATTTATATTAATTTATATAAAACCAAAATTATTAAATGAGTTTTAACGTCTCTGAATATAGGCCTGGTCCTTTGTCTAATGAAAGCAGTTTATTTTGATTATTGTCTTCTCCTGGGTCTGAAAACAAGACTTTGGTTAACATCAGTTTGGTGTTAGATAACTATGAGTCAAGACCATGTAATTTTTTTTTTTTTTTTTTTTTTTTTGAGACAGAGTCTCACTCTGTTGCCCGGGCTAGAGTGCCGTGGCATCAGCCTAGCTCACAGCAACCTCAAACTCCTAGGCTCAAGCGATCCTTCTGCCTCAGCCTCCTGAGTAGCTGGGACTACAGGCAGGCGCCACCATGCCTGGCTAATTTTTCTCTATATATTTTTAGCTGTCCATATAATTTCTTTCTATGTTTAGTAGAGACAGGGTCTCACTCTTGCTCAGGCTGGTCTTGAACTCCTGAGCTCAAACAATCCGCCCGCCTCAGCCTTCCAGAGTGCTAGGATTACAGGCGTGAGCCACCGCGCCTGGCCAAGACCATGTAATTTAATACCACAAAGTTTAGTTAACAGTATTTGATATAACTTTGATTTGATTTTGAGGATGTTTGTCAAAGATGTCAAAAGACTCAAAATACTTGAACAAAACAGAATCAGGTCACTGTAAAATAATAGAAATTTACTTAACCAAGAGTGATAATCAAAAGACTTTAAAAGCAACACAGAAAGTTATATGGATGCAAAAATCTTAACTTTTCAAAGTTCATTTTTTAAGCAGTTAACAACCTAACAAGGATAATATAGGAAGTATCTTGATAAAACACAAAATCTCTGTATTTTAGGCCAGTTACCAAAAAGGCAAAGAAGAATCTTTTGTAGTGTGATTTTATTTTTCTTATTGGAAACTCATTTAGACAACTTAGAAATCAAACTTGATGAAAAGGGTACTTGAGTTAATTAGACACAGGAAAAATGTCTAAGATCATGAGTATATAATATATTACAGAGGAATGTGAAAAAGAAAAACTAGTACCTTGAGTAAGGGAGAAAATGACCCAGCAACAGTATGAAAAGTTTTCTGATCACATTGAATAACTCAGACATATCAAGAAAATATGAATATAGAATTAAGTTATGCTCTGGGAAAACATTGTTTTTCTAAACCTTTAAGATAAAGCATTTTAGTATCAAGCCATAACAACAGACCTAGAACCAGAGGGGAGAAAGTTACAAGAGCTGACAAAAAAGATTGAAGGAGATATTTATTATCTCAGTCTTTTCAAGGGGAGAAAAAGTTAAAAGGAGCAAGAAATAGCAAAAGTTGAACATCTGGGATATAAATTTGATAAATTTCAAAATAAGATTATAGAATTAGAATCAAAATGTTTTGTAATTTTAAGAGTGAATCAATATTTTAAGAGAACTTTGTTGTTTTAACCAAAATTTTTCCTTTTTAACTGTAGCCAACTTGATCACATATAAAATTCTTTTATAATTTTTTTAAAAAAACTTATCAAAACTTATATGGACCATCTATGATATGCTTAGACCATAGTTTTGGGTAAAACAGCTTTCATGGCAGCTTGATTTTAAAAAGCCTCTTTTACCCTTTTTTTCCTTTAGTTTCAAGTGAGTTCTCAATGTTCACAGTGTAGCTAGAGTGGCTGTTCCAAGTAATCTTGAATTTGTGATACCATAGACAGTGAGTTTTATCTCAACACCAGTAACTCAGCAATTGCAGTTTCAAAGTAGGCAGAAAAGAAAATAGAGAGACAGAGTGCTTAACAGAATCTATATTTTAACTCTATAGTGGCAGATGTAGTAGGGACAAAGACAGTGAGCAAAATGTCAATAGTGAATGTAGGGTAGTTCAATTACTAGCAGAGACAAAACAAATTTGGGGCTGGCTGCTAATGCAATTACCTGATTCAAATCCAGGGCACCAGTGCTGATTAACCCAGAGCATCCAGGAATTCATTAACTCCTATACTAAAAGCCAAAAACCTTAGAGCACCCAGGGCACAGCTTGCCTAGTGCCCCCAGGAGAGTGACAGCCAACAATAATCCCCATAGGCACAAAACATAACGCAAATTGGGGTCACAAAACAACTGGCTCTGGTGTCCCAAAGCCACATAACACAAATAGGAACCTCTGGACAAAAGTAATACAAGAGAGTTAAGATCCAAAGTGGAGTTCTAACAAAGGGTTAAGAGTGACCAGGATGAAGAAGGATAGAGTTTCAAAGTAAACAAGGAAAGTGTCTTGCCTGAGGCTGTAGTAGAATAAGCATAAGCATGCATCCAGTTACTAGGAAAATCACAAAGCATACAACTAACAGAGGGTGCATCCAGATGTTAGCCATTTTAGTGCAACAAATAGATTTGACAAAGAGAGACTCACCCATACATTCTAGTCTGAGTGGTACAACATGGTCTTAATTTGGGTGGTCCAGGGGAGGATCTCTCTTTGCCCCATGTTGGGTGCCAGGGAAGATGATACAGGAAAGTAGACTCCAAAACTGGGGTTCAGCCTGCAGGCCAAGTGGGTTATTGGCTTTGCACAAGAAAGAATTCAAGAACAAGTTGACAGAGTAAAGTAAAAGCAAGTTTACTGAAGTAATAAAGAAACAGAAGGAAGTCTTGCTCCATAGGTAGAGTAGTGGCTATCTCTCAGACCAACAGAGATTAGCATTTTGTGAGTTTTGGGGGTCTTATTTTATAGCTTCTATTTAATTTTATGTTAAGCAGAGGGAGGATTATAAGATTTTTGGGAAAGGGTTAGGGAGTTTCCAGTACCAAGGGTTCCTCCTCTTTTTAAACCATATAGGATAACTTCTGGGAGTTACCATAGCATTTGTAAACTGCCATGGTGCCAGTGGGAGTTTCTTTTAGTATGCTAATACAGGATAAGCAAGGTAGAATGAACAGTGAGGGTAACTGGAGGTCATTTTTCATGGCCATCTGGGTTCTAGCTGGTTTTGGCTGACTTTTCTACCACCTCTGTTTTATCAGAGACCTTGGTCTGGGTCTGATGACTCTTTATCAAGTAGGGCCTACCATTTCCCTATCTCAAAACCATAAACATTCTAGAAAAAAATCATAGGAAAAACTCTTCTAGACATTGGCCTAGGCAAAGAATTAATGACTAAGATCCCACAGGCAAATACAGCAATGACAAAAATAAATAAATAGAATTTGATTAAATTAAAAAGCTTCTGCACAGCAAAGGAAATAATCAACAGAGTAAATAGACAACCTACAGAATGGGAGAAAATATTCACAAGCTATACATCTGATAAAGGGCTAATATCTATAATCTACCAAGAATTCAAATAAATCAGCAAGAAAAAACAACCAATCCCATTAAAATGTGGGCAAAAGACATGAACAGAAGTTTTTCAAAAGAAGATAGACAAATGGTCAAAGAACATATGAAAAAATGCTTAACATCACTAATCATCAGGGAAATGCAAATCAAAATCACAGTGAAATACCACCTTACCCCTGTCAGAATGGTGATTATTAAAAAGTCAACAGCAATAGATGCTGGTGTGAATACAGAGAAAGAACGTCATATACACTGTTGGTAGGACTGCAAATTGATACAACCTCTATGGAAAACAGTATGGAGATCCTCAAAGAAATAAATGTAGACTTAGCATTTGATCCAGCAATCCCACCATTGAGTATCCACCCAAAAGAAAAGAAGTTATTTTATCAAAAAGACACCTGCATTTTAATGTTTATTGCAGCACAATTCACAATTGCAAAGATGTGGAAACAACCTAAGTGGCCATCAACTGATTACTTGATAAAGAAAATGTGGTATATATAATATATAATGGAGCACCACTCAGACATAAAAAGCAATAAAATAATGCCTTTTGCAGCAACTTGAATGGAACTGGAGACCATTATCCTAAGTGAAGTATCTCAGGAATGTAAAAACAAACACCACAGATACTCTCTAATAATTGAGAGCTAAACAATGGACACAAAGAGATATAAAGGATATTGGAAACTAAGAAGGGGGGAGGTTGAGAGAGAGATGATGGGTTAAAATTCTGGTGATGGGCACACTGAAAACCCTGAGTTAAGCAATATGCGAGGTATCTATGGAACTAAACATTTTTACTCTCTTTATTTTGAAATTAAAAAGAAAAAAAAACTTCTGTTTTGGGCATTCAGCTGCTATATCTTGAGGCATCCCTGCAAACGGAGGTCTATGTGACTGAGTCTGCAAGTAGATCTTTCAAGGCTTTCCAACAATTAGAGAGTGAATTTGTAAATTAATCCGCTCCCAACTGAGCCTTAAAATGACTGCAATCCTGGTCTACACTTTGATCGCAGTCTTATGAGAGACTCTGAGTAAAAAAAATCTACCTAATTCCTCCCAGATTCTTGATCTACAGATACTGTGTGATAATAAATGTTGCTTGTTTGGCTGCTGAGTCTTAGGGTAATTTACTGAGCAAGCTGTAGGTGAGTCAGATAATTATGTCTGATCATTAACTTAAATTTGTTTGTTTCTCAGGTACATATGAGAAAAATAGCAAATAGTGAGTATAACAATAAAATCTCCACTAATATTTTTGAAAGTTATTTTAAAATTGAATAACAGTATGCATGTATACATAGTACCTTGGGCATGCAGATACTGCATTTATTTTGATTTTTAAGTACATTTTTCTTCCTTTTGCTATTGAGTTCTAATTTTAATCCTCACAGTCATAGAATATAGTCTGTTTGATTTGATTTCTTTGTGTGCATTGAGGCTTTTTTGGTGGAATAAATGATTGTGTTTTGATAATGTTTTATTGTGCTCCAGAATGTGTGCACTCCTTTTGTGAAGTGTAAATTATAATTTCAAAACTCATGTTTTTGTTATTAAAATTAAGAAGGAAGAACAGGAGGCAATAATCATGGAACCTCTCAGGGTTTGAATCACGGTTCTAACAATTATTAACTGTGATTTGAGAAAGTTATATAAAGTTACGTTATCTCTGCATTACATTTTAATTTTCTTAAAAATATAAGTAATATTATTTATACAATATATTTTCTATGTGATTTCAATATAGTATAAGCATATTGCTTAGAACAATATCTGGTATAGATGCTATATAATGAATGTTATTATTATTCCTATAGCTACTTTTTGTCTTCTTGGTCTATCAGTTTTTGAGGGTAGTGTTTTAAAATATCCCACCATTTATATTGATTTACATAATTTCTCTAAGTAATTCCATCAGTTATGACTTTATATGTTTTCAGATAAATATGATATACAATACTCATAATTGTATATTACTAAAATAAATCAATAGCACATTAGAAAAAGTGAGAAAAGTGAGAAGGTTCAGCAAAGTTAAAAAACTTGGGAAAAATTGAATTCATTATTCTATACAAGTAATTTACTAAAAATTATTAGCAATCCCATTATACTATACCAGTAACAGCAAATACAATGGAAAAATAAGATACCATGCACAACAAGAGTTATCTAATGATCAACCTAACAAAGAAAACAAGAGATTTTTATAGACAGAAAAAGTTTATACTCTAGTAAATAGTGTTAAAGGAGATTTAAAGAAATGGAGTATATACATCTTTGCAAATAGAGTAAATTAACATAGTAAAGATATTAATTCTTTCTAAACTAGCCCATAACTTCAATGTAATTCCTGTCAGAATTGCAGCTAGATTACTTTTTATTACATCAGTTGTATTGAATTTTCATTTACAGGCAATAAAATTTGTCAACGGTAAAATTTGATGCAATTTGATAAATATTAACATATATAGTTGCATAAACGTCACATAATCAAGGTATTGAACACATTCATCACCCCAAAAAGTGCTCTTCTGATCTGTTGCAGTCAATACCTTCCCCCTCTGCCAGGACCCTGGCAACCATTGGTCTTTCTATCACTATAGATTTCTCTCTTTTATGATTCCATATTCATGGAATCTTACATTATGTCATCTTTTGTGTTTGTGTGTGTGTATATGGCTTCTTTCACTTAGCATAATGCTTTTGAGATTCACCCCTGTTCTTATGTGTATCAATAATATATTCCTTTTATTGCTATGTTTCCATTTTACTATATTCCACTATTTGTTTATCCATTCACCAGTTGATTTACATTGGGTTTGTTTATAGCTTTCGGCTGTTACAAAAAAAGCTGCTGTGAACATTTACATAATGGTCTTTGGGGGAATATGTTTTAATTTCTAATGGGAAAATACTGATGAGTGAAATTGCTATATAGTGTAAGTATATGTTTCCCTTTATAAGAAACTGCCAAAATATTTATCTAAGTCTCTGTATGATTTGGCATTTATGCCAGCAATATATAAGAGTTTGTTGCTCCACATCCTCATCAAAATTGGTATGGGCAGTCTTTTTTAATTGTAATCATTCTCAAATATGTGTAGTGACATCTCATTATGTTTTAACTTGTTTTCCTCCATTGACTAATGATACTGAATATCTTTCCACATACCTATTAATCATTCATTTATCTCCTTTGGTGAAGTATGTGCTCTAAATTTTTCCTAACTTTTTCTGGGTTATGTTCATGTTATTATTGGGTTATAAATGTTCTTTATACATTTATATAGAAGTCATTTATAAATCTGTTTAAAAATAGTTTCTTTTGTTCTAGGGTTTGCCTTTTTATTTTCTCACAGTATCTATTGAAACCACCATAATTTTAATTTTGACAAAGTTTGATTTACCATTTTCTAGATTTTGTGGTTCAGATTTTTGTGTGCACTCTAAGATCCAAAGTTATAAGATTTTCGATTTTGTTATCTTCAAGAAGCTTTATAGTTTTAGTTTTTAAATTTAGATTAATGATCGATTTTGAATTAAGTATTATAAAAGATGTAAGTTAAGATTTATATTCAATTTTTCCTCATATGGGTATTCAACTTATCTTTTTTTTCTTTGACTATAATTTCCCCACTTAATTTCCTTTGCATTACTAAACTGACCTTAAAAGTATAGGTTTATTTCTGTACTCTATTGTGTGCCACCAATCTATAAGTCTATACTTATATAATAGTACACTAATTGCTTTACTATAGCTTGATGGTAAATCTTAAAATCAAGCAGCATATGTCTTTCAGTTTTACTCTTCTTTTTCAAAATAGTTTTGGCTTCTTAATCCTTTGCATTTTTTTATCAATTTTTAAATCAGCTTTTCCACTTCAAAGAAAAATTCCCACTGAGGTTTTGATTGGAATCTAATGTTTGCAATGTTTGTATATGGTAGTTTGCCAATATCAATAGTATATAGAACAAAATAACTTAGCTTTCAAAGGTGGTTACCCTAGGAAAACATAAATTATTGATTAGACAATAATATGGAGAACTATCTTAGCCAGTTATTTTTAATCAGTTGATATTTTTTCATTAAATATATAAATCTAGCAGTAATTATTCTTAAATGTAAAAACTACAATATTGTATAACTTTCTTTCTGTATCTATCTAAATGTATATCATAGAAATGTCTTTCTCACTATATTAGAGGTGAAAATTAAAATGTTGGTACATATTAATAAGGCTTGCTAAAATAAACATAGCATAGACCTTTTTTAATGTTCTTAATATTCATTAATGTGACAGCAACACTATTTATATATCATTATTTTTTATTATAAACATAATTAGCGCTCATTCTTCTCAGACCCACCACTTAATGAGTTTGTTCGTATAATTCTCAAGAGAGAATAATATATAGTTCTGCATGAGTAAAAGATAAATTTCCTTTAACAGTCTCTATAACAGACTCAAAAGTATGTATAATTCTTATAAACATATTTTAACCCTGTTTAAATTATAGCATACCAATTTAATAATACACAACAACAATTTAATATAACCTTTTTTTTAGGTTTAAGTAAAAACGGATAATTATAAAAAGTCACAACATACCTGTCATCTCTTTTGGTTCTCATTTATCAATACATCCTTAATGTGTATTTAATCACTAGATATTTGCACCTTTATTGGCTAGAATAACAGCAGGAAATCATGTAGAGTAGAACCTTAAAGAAGTATATTTAAGTATTCTGTTTTTGGGGGAGCAAAGGCTCTGAAGTATCTTAGTCTGGCACTGTTCCCACTAAACTAGCTATAAAGGCAGGCAGGAGTCCTCTGGGAATTGGAACAGGTCAGTGTTAATAGGTATGTTAGGTTATCTGTTGCTCTCTCTCAATGATCAGCCTGGGATAGGCAATTAGCTAATCATCTGTTGTAGCTGTAGTGTGTCTATACTGTCCCATATATCTGAAACTCCAACCCCTTCTTACTATATACACTATAACTGACGTTTATTGCCATCATTTCTCAGCTAGATCATCATAAAAGATTCCTAACTGATCTTTTCTTGCATTTCTGCTGGCCATTCTCTACTCAAAAGCCATAGTGAGCCTTCAAAATCATTATTTAGATCATTTCATTTTATTCAAAACTATTCAATGGCTCTCCATTTCACTGAAAACAAAAGACAAAGTTCTCGCAATGGCCTGTATGACTCCCCAAGATCTGTGATTCTCAATAATGTTGTGTCCCTATTATTTTTAAGACAGTTTTAAAGACCACAAGAATGAGCCAACACAACTATACAGTCTGATGTTTTCCTACTTAGTTCTTGAAACTTTCGACCCCTATAGACATATGATATATGCTTCCTTCCCTGTGCACACAATGAGATTATTTAACCAGTTGCTTTCCTATCAAATATGAATTGTCAAGTTTCTACTTGTTAGTGGAGGAATAGTCACATCCATCTAATGACACAAAAAGTCTCATACTGTAAATCCTGTCAGATGTAATACTCTGTTTCCAAGTATCATAATAATTGTTACAATACTTTTGACTGCAAATGATATTGATACATCTCAAACTAGCTCACTAGTTCTAATAAAAGAAAAGATAATGTCTATCATAGGAGATTTTGAATTGAAGACATAAATTCAGGCCTGCCTCTTTTCCTTTTGACTTGCTTCTGCTTCCTACTGTGTGGGGCTCCTCTGTGAGATTTATAAATGTGATTTCACCATTCAAACAGATGAGAGGATTTAATGTCTCGTCCCCATAGTTTAGCAAGTTTAGAGGGTTACCCCCCTTCCCTTGTTTCTTAAGATCAATATTAGAAAGTATATATCATCAGAAATGTTTAGATTATACACCCAATTTTTGACAGAAACTGTTGAAGAGGAAAAGAGAAACCATAATGGGCCTGATCTGGGTCATTATTCTCCAAAAACCTAGAGGTCTGGACTCCTGGAGTGCCTCACCAGGGGGAGTCAATGTGTAAGAAAGAGTGATTCCCCAAAGGGAGAGATGCTACAGACTCTGGGCAAGTGTGGATGGAAAAGGAAAATTCTCTGATTTTCTTGCTTTTACATAGTATGCCTGCACTGCAGTGATAAGCTATGGAAACTGATAACATTTGTCACCTGGCAAATTCTGCATCTTTGAATATAAAAATGTTTCTACCCTGAACAAGATTGCAACATTTTCATAAAAGAAATTAGCAACAGGGTCAGAACTGAAGTTTTGCTCTCAAGAAACTTTATGCGTAACCCTTATCAATGAGAAGTCCAAGGGTTACTGTGGTATTTCTACAAATATAGTAAAGTGATTTAAAGCCATACATGGGTAAGGCCTCGAAAAGTTTAAATTCTGGATACAAGTGGAGACAAACTGTTACAACTATTAATAGAAAGATGAAAGTGTGTTGGAGCTAAGAACTTATAAACCAACAGTACTTTTCAAAATAAAAAACAACCAATTATATCACATTACCATGAGATCTCAGTTCTCTCATTGGTCTTAGAAAAGTCATTGATTTTCAGTTTGTTTAGCTTGTTTCTTGTTATAAGGATAGGAGAGGCAACTTCCAAACTTTTCACAGGTCAAACCTGAAACCACAAGTTCTTACTATTTATTTGTACATTTATCATTTCTGTATTTTTCCCCTACACAAATTATAAATTTCATGAGAACAAGGATTATATGTCTTCACCATTGCGGACCTAGTTGCTAGCACACTTTGTGGCATATGGTAGCTACTCAATAAACATTTTTGAATTAATGAAAATTTAATATTGCATTTAATAATTTTGGAACAGTGTATATTCTCCATTGTTTATTACAACTTTGTAAAAAATATGGATATTTGGCTAAAATTACAGTTTTTATTTTTTAAAAAATCCTAATTTCTTTTAGTAGGGAAGTTTTCCTCATGGGCTCTTTCTTAATTCTTCACTATGAAAATCTAGTGAAGTAGGAGAACTCACACAAAAGTATGAGTCACCCTGAAGAGTATGGCCCCCAGGAGTTTATTATTCTTGCAAAACTCCGCCCTCACCCTCCAGCAAATTATCAAATTTCCTGCCAGTTTATGGCTCCAGGTAAGCAGATCAAGCTAATGGAGTACTTTATTGAAGCATTAACTAACATTTTACTGCTATATATTTATAATGTAATTTTAGAGCTTATAATTTCTAATATTTATAGAGTAGCTTTGTTTATACAAACAGTTCTATTAGTAGGTAAGCATTTACAATTCTATTTTATAGGTGATGAATGATGATTTAAGTGGTTAAATGATTTTCTGAAGGCCACTCAACCAGTAAATGATAAAATCTTGACTCAATCATGTCTTTTGAATTCAAACGCTGTGCACTTTCTATTACTAAACAATCCTCCTTTGAAATGAGTTTTTATTCCCTAGTGGTCATAATCAAGGCACACATGCTCATTAACTGTTAATAATGTAAATAGAAGTCAAAACACCCAGTTAACTACTGAATTAGCTCTTTTTTCCTTCTTCACTAAGAAAAGTAGCTTGAGCATGCTTCCAAATGTTCAGATTTCAGTCCTATTCCAGATATCAAAACATGCCTGCTGGAGAAATAGCTCTATCTCTTATCTGTAAAATTTTGCTTCTCATATCAAATAGTGTTCACCTAAATCTTGGTGCTATGATACATGTGGTATTTATGTCCTGCAAAAATTCATACGTTGAAATCCTTACCCCCAAGGTGATGGTATTAGAAGGTGGGCCTTTGTAAGGTGATTACATCTTGGGTACAGAGCCCTCATGAATGGGATTAGTACCCTAACAAAAGAGACCCAAGAAAGACCCCTGACCCTTTTTGCCATCTGAGCTTAGAGTCAGAAGAAGGCTATTTATCAGAAAGCGGCCCTCACCAGACACTGGATCTGCTGGTGTCTTGATTTTGGACATCCAAGCCTTGGGACCATGGGAAATAACTTTCTGCTTTTTATAAGCTACCCAGTCTGTGGTACGTTGTTATAGCTGCCCAAACAGACTAAGATATATGGTGAGGTGAAGCAACACTCACTATTTCTTTTTCTTGTTGCAAAAGTTTTATTTTCTATAAAGAGAAAAAACCCAAAGTGGAACATTCCCTAAAATGAACCCCAGATTATAAGAAGACATAGTGTGCCTCAGACACCTTGCAACAATCTCTTAGATCCAATTATTTTCACAAAGTTTTCCTTCTGACCGTATGGTTTATACTACTCTATCACAAATAATGTCCCACTCACGGTAGAATGAGTTTCCTTCCAGATGTTCTCAACCCCTAACTCACTTACAAATAGTTACTTTTTCTCTCAAGGCTAAGAAAATACTTAAGAGTAACCTAAAAGGCTTTCAGCCCAAACAAATCAAAGATAAGCCTATTACTCAGGCCCTCAAGTTCTCCTCCACACTTACCTGCTGTGCCGTAAATTTCCCAGTAATCTAGATCACTTTGTAATTCTAATTGTTATATCCTCTCCTTTTCCCAGCATTCTCAGGGTATCTAAGTGCAGATATTTATTAGAGGAAGCTTATACAGTGATAGGAGTTAATTGGAGTAATTTCTTCTAAGCCATTCCCTGATGTCCACCACAACCGTGAGAAAACTATTTCCAATTTTGAACATTCGTTTATCTTTATACCCAGGATTTCAACAGAAGCCTTGAAAATTCTCTGAGATTATGCCACATACAGACACTGGCATCAGCCTAGGGATGTCCATTTCTTCTTAATAATTCAATCCTTTCATTGATATGTACAATATGCTAAGTAAGGTATTGAGAATATAATGCTGTGCAAAATAAAACAGCTCATTTATCTATGGATTTTAGAGTCTAGTGTGATGGCTAGACAAGCAATTACACAAATAAAAAAACAGAATCATGATAATTGCCTTGAAATATTGGTCTAAGGATAGGTTAGCACATAAAACAGGAGACCCTTCAGAAGAGGTTTTCTTAAAGATGTGATATTGAATTGTGTTTGGAAGAATAATATTAACAGAATGATGAAAATGCTTTGGGTAGAGAAAACAATGTAGACAAAGGCCCTCTGAAAAAAATTATGACACATTCAAAAGAATGAAAAAAGTCTGCGTAACTGCCACAGAGAGGGAGAACATGATGAATGTTGTGATAAACTTTTGACATGCCTTCCCAGTTCGGTTTCTCTGTTGTCTGTTACATCTGCTCTTTGTGGCTTCCCTTTCTTTTTTCTTTTCCTTTTTTTTTTCTGCTATCCTGGTCCTTTTAGTCTTTTTATTTTCTCTACAAAATGGTAAACGTTTAAAACCCATCATTAGATAATAAGTAAAGTTATTAGGCTTTTAAGAAATATATCAGCAAGTAAAAAATATATATGAAATAAAACACTGTTTCACATAATTTCTTTTCTTTTGTATTAAATAGTTCAAACTTTTAACTAACATAAATATTTAGGTTATCACAATACTTATTTAAAAATCATGATGATTCTGAAAATGTGACAAGAATCTTTTCGAAATAATTTTTATAGTCCATAATTAATGTATATGCATTTAATAAAGATTAAATGGATTCAAAGTTTAAAATAGCTAATAGCTAATAATCATGTTTTTACCCCACTCTCCTCATTGAGGTCCATTAGTGAGAGAGAGCACAAGAATGAGAGAAAAGAGAGCATTAATAAATGAATAACTGTTGAATAGAAGGTATTTTGAAATCAACTGTTAGGAAATATCAGAACTGGATATATAATTATATTTACAGATCTCATGCAGAGTGTAGAACTGTCTAAGAGAAATTGGCATAGTTGTAAAGCATCCAAACAACAAAACCTTAGAGAAAGATGTAAGTTCTAGGTGTATAGACATGTTGCAGGAGAGAACTGAAGTGTCTAATAGAATTGTCATTCTATGTGGCATCATAGCTAGGAAGGAAGAATAAGGTACAATATGAGCTTCTTAGGTTTTTGATATTTAGTTGTATTAACTAGAAATCTCGGCTGGAAATTTGGTGAAGAGGAGAAAAGAAGGTGAGTAGGAAGCAGCTCTGTAGCCACTGACCCAAGTCAGTTGAGTCTAGAAAAATAAATTTCTACTCAGAATTGTGAGAACAATAAAAACTCCTTCTTACACAAAAAGGGGACACCAAAACCTGAGGAGAAATACAGTACCCAGGGAAGAGGACTCAGTAGATGCAGTGAGAAATTATCCTCATAGATTACAATCTAATTAAAACTTTCAGATGATTCATATCATTTTCTCCAACTTTCCACACAAATTCTTGACCTAAAATTAAACAGAGCTTTAAAAAGTTGTCAGTGATATGAATAAAGTAGCAGCTTTGCTTTAAAATTTCTGATTCAAAATAGTGACATGTTTCTTATTAGCATGTAGGACAGCAGTTAGCAGCAATCACACATGAATGCACAAAAATCTCCTCAGGAAAAAAAAATGGGAAAAAAAAGACACTCAAACTGGAGCCTAGTACTTGCTAAGAGGAAATCCTAAATACTAACCGCTAACAAAGACAACAGAGAACTTTGGAGTCATCAAGAAGTAGCAATGGGAGTGAGAGAGCAGAATAGGGAAAGACAATGAGGCACTGAATTGTAGATCTCCAGAATCAGAAGCAAAACTGTGCTTGGACCTTGCGTGGCATTTGCACAGATGTAAGCACATGTGAAGGCGTAGAGAGAAGATATATAAATAGTTCAGTGACGCAAAGGTGACAGATTTAATAAAGTCTGTAAAAGAAAGGGAGATACTTTACAAGACAGGGGCTAGGAATTCTGGTGACAATAGCCAGTGAAAGACCTGAAGAGCCCTGGAAGCTCCCCCGAACATGACTAGGTTCAGAAAGTCGGAAGAAGGTTGGCTCCAGTTCCTGGTAGGAACTTACTTGCCTTTTTCCCACATCCAAAAACTTGGTCCAGGAAAATTGAACTTACAAACTTTTAAGTAAGAAACTGTCAAAATTCAGTTTCCCAGGAAAAAAACAACAACTGAGAAACACAGAAAAAGAAGAAATATAGAAAAAAGTGTAAGGAATACATAAGATATGGCAGAAAGATGCAACATCAAGTATAATTGGGCCGGGCGCGGTGGCTCACGCCTGTAATCCTAGCACTCTGGGAGGCTGAGGCGGGTGGATTGCTCGAGGTCAGGAGTTCGAGATCAGCCTGAGCAAGAGCGAGACCCCTGTCTCTACTAAAAATAGAAAGAAATTATCTGGCCAACTAAAATATATATAGAAAAAATTAGCCGGGCATGGTGGTGCATGCCTGTAGTCCCAGCTACTCAGGAGGCTGAGGCAGTAGGATCGCTTGAGCCCAGGAGTTTGAAGTTGCTGTGAGCTAGGCTGACGCCACGGCACTCACTCTAGCCGGGGCAACAGAGTGAGACTCTGTCTCAAAAAAAAAAAAAGTATAATTGAAGTGCTAAAAGGAGGGGAAAGAGAGAGAATCAGGCAGAAGAAAATACTGGAAGGATTTATCATTAAGAATTTTTAATACTAATAAAAGACTTTACTCTATATATTCTGTAAATACTCGGAACACCAAACAGGAAAAAAAACATGTCAAATACCATAGCTAAGTCATCATAGTAAAATTGCTAAAGCAAAAAGAAAGAAAAATGTTTTAAAAGCATCAAGAATATAAAGATATAGTCAGTTCTTCTATAGTGAGACATATGTGTTTCTATATATAGCCATGCTATGCAAAGCCACACAATAAATTTACAGGGTTTATGGGTAAAGGAAGTTACAGGCACAACACTGAAAATCTTTGTCAGTGATCAAGATGGGATTCTATAAAAACTATAGTACAGTTTTACACGTTAGATGGTTAAGACATGCACTAAATAATACTACAATAAATATGCTGCTTTGCCTTGAAAAAAGCCTAAAGCTTACTTGTGAAGTAGGTGTGGGGGGAAGAGTTACAGCTGATAATACAATCATATGGAGATTTATAAAAATAAAGTAGCTGTCTCCAATCATCACTTTTTTTAGTACTTACTTTTAAAAGTTATTCTGAGTATAAAATACAAGCAAATCTCACTTAAAAGAATACTTGGCACTTCATAAGTGTTCACTAATTGTCATTAGTCATCAAGGATATACAAATAATACCACTTCATACCCACTAAAATGACTGAGATAAAAGTCTGTCCAGTGATACCAAGAATAGGAAACAACTATAACTCTCATATATTTCAGGTGAAACTGTAAAATGATATAATTACTTTGGCAAGCTGTTATATAGTTAAAAATATATTTATGTTATGACCCAGCAATAGCACCAATAGGTATATACCCAAGAGTAGTGAATGTACATGCTCACAAAAACATGTGTGAAATAATATTCATAGCAGTTTTACTCATAATGGTTAAAAACTAGAAACAACACACATGCCCACTGACAGAAGAATGGATACAAAAAGTTTAGTGTATTCTTACATTGTAAAACTACTCAGCAAAAAATGGTATAAACTACTAATTCATGCAACAACATGGAAGATTTGAAAAAAATTTTGTAGAAGAATTTTGTTAAAACCAAAGCATTGTTGAGTGAAAAAATCCAGATAGAAAGTATTTCATGATTCAATTCATATGTAGTTCCAGAACAGAAAAATCTAAACTACAGTAATAAAAATCAGATCAGTGGTTACCCTGAGGCCAGGGCATTGAAGGCAAAGGATCAGGAGAAATGTTCAATGGTTACAGAATTAATTTTTATCTTAATTAAGACTGTGGTTCCAGGGATGTATAAATTTGCCAAAAGTCTTCAAATTGTATTCTTAAAATCTACTTATTTAAATTTATGAACATGTGACTCAGTAAAATTGATTTTTTCATGAGTTCTTTTTTTAAAATTTTTTTTAATTCAGGACATTATGGGGATATAAACATTTTGGCTACATGTAATGCATTTGCCTCACCCAAGCCATGGCTACAAGTGTGTCCTTCCCTCATACAGTGCACTCTGCTTCCATCAGTTGTGGTTTGATTTTTAAAGAAGACAATGCAAGTGCCCATCAGCAGGTGAATGGATAAAACGTTTGAGGTATACTCATATAATGGAATACTTGTTGAATATAAAAATAAACAAACTAATGATTTATATAACAACATAGATGAATCTGAAAAGCATTGTATTAAGTATAAGAATTCAGATAAAATAGAGTACATATGATATATTTGCATTTACATGAGTTTTGAAAACCAGCAAAACTAAGCTAAGGTGCCGTTAAGTCTGAACAGTGACTACTTTAGATGATGTAAGGGGATTGGTTGGAAAAGGGAACAACATAAATTTCTGAGATGAGGAGAATGTAACAGAGCTCATTAAATGTGCAGTTAAAATTTGATGATTTTCTCACGTTATACTTCAATAATAAAAGAAAACACAAAAATCTATGAGTGTGTATCTTTGAAAAAATAGTTTTGTGATTATTTCACTTTTAAAATATATTCTGATATTTAGAAATAAAAATAAAACAAAACATCAATGCACAGTATTTGCTTGATGTTTTCAGATTCAGCTCCAAAAAGACAACCTCCTGTCTTATATATCAAGATCTAATCATACAGCTCATTGGCCTGCATCTACGCCTTCACTGCTTGAGAGTGAATTTTGCCCATAACTATAACTAAAGGCTAAATTGGAGCTCAAGTCAATTCATCACCTGTTTAAATTTTTTTCACTCATGATGACATAAAAATTACTAGGTAGATAATGTCCAACTCCTCTAAGACTCCTACACTACTCTTTTCCATTTTATTTAGTAGTTTTAAAAACATGTTCACACACCAATAATTCCCCTTCATTCTAATGAAACATTTTTCTGATTTCTCTAAATTTTAGATTATATTCACATTTTAGGGAGAAAGAAATAAATTCAAATAAAAACTGGAAAACCCTCACTGTCTTCCAAAGGTGTGTGTACCAGGCCGAATGTATGTGGGTCCTGTCTGTCCTTCGTGTTCCACAATTTCAGGCTCCTTGTTGTTACCAGTCTCCTTTCAATACTCTAATTTTTTGCTACCACCTATTTATAATTCAACATTCGTGGAATCAATTTAACATGCAGAAATTTATACTATTTGTAGTTGTAACATCATAAGTTTAGCCAAGACAGAATTCTCTAAATTAGTGGGTTTTAATCCTTTCTGAAGTCACAGATGCTTTTAAGAATGGGACAAAAGCATGAACTTACTCTCCTGAAGAAATATACACACACACACACATACATTTATATGCATATATGCACATATGAAAAGTATCACATACATATAATTAACAACTGCAGTGACCTTCAGTGGATCCTGTAGGTTTTTCTGGGCACCAGAATTAAAAAGCCCTTCTGCAAGTGAGCCTCTATATTGGTTTTATCTACTTTGAACACTAGTGTTTTGCCAGGTTCAGATGTCTCTGCATATCATTATCTGAAATAAACTTTTACTCAAGTTTTATAAGATTGGCAGGATTTTTAAATTCATTTTTATTTGATGTATAATAATTGTACATATTTGTGGGGTACAATGTGATTTTTTGATACTCTAATACAATGTGTAATGATCAAATTAGGGTAATCAGCATATCTATCACCTCAGACATTTATCATTTCTTTGTGGTAAGAAGATTCAAAATCCTTTCTTCTGGCTATGTTGAAATATACAATATATATTTTTTAACTATCATCAACATATTGTGCAATGGAACAATAGAACTTATTCCTCTTATATAACTATAGCTTTGTACCTTTGACAAACCTCTCCCCAGCTCCTCCTCCCCCCACCGTTCCCAGCCTCTTATAACCACTATTCTAGTCTCTACTTCTATGAGATCAACATTTTAAGATTCCACATATGAGTAAGGACATGCAATATTTATCTTTCTGTGTCTGGTTTATTGCTACTAATGAGAGGATTTCTTCTTTTTTAAGGATAAAGAGTATCCTATTTTATATGTATATATATCACATTCTCTTTACCCATTCATCCATTGGTGGACACTTGGGTTGATTCCATATCTTGGCTATTGTGAATACTGCTGCAATAAACATGGGTGTGCAGATATGTTTTTAACATACTGATTTCTTTTCTTTTGGATATATACCTAGAAGTGGGTCATGTGGTAGTTTTATTTTTAGTTTTTTGAGGAACTTCCATACCGTTCTCTACAGTGGTTGCACTAATTTACATTACCACCAATAGTGTATGAGCGTTCTGTTTTCTCCATATCCTTGCCAGCATTTATTATTTTGTTGTCTTTTTGATAATAGCCATTCCAACTGGAGTGAGATGATATCTCATTGTGGTTTTGATTTGCATTTCCCTGATAATTAGTGATATTGAGAATTTTTTCATGTGCCTATTGGCCATCTGTATGTCTTCTTTTCAGAAATATCTATTTATATCCTTTGCCTATTTTTTTTTTTTTTTTTTTGAGACAGAGTCTCACTCTGTTGCCCGGGCTAGAGTGCCGTGGCGTCAGCCTAGCTCACAGCAACTTCAAACTCCTGGGTTCAAGCGATCCTACTGCCTTAGCCTCCCGAGTAGCTGGGACTACAGGCATGCACCGCCATGCCCGGCTAATTTTTTTTTATATATATATATGTTTTTAGCTGTCAGATCATTTCTTTCTATTTTTTAGTAGAGACGGGGTCTCGCTCTTGCTCAGGCTGGTCTCGAACTCCTGAGCTCAAACAATCCGCCCGCCTCGGCCTCCCAGAGTGCTAGGATTACAGGCGTGAGCCACCGCGTCCGGCCCCTTTGCCTATTTTTTATCAAATTATTTGGGGTTTTTATTTTTGCTATTGAATGGTTTTAGTTTCCTATATATTTTGGATATTAACCATTTGTCGGATACATGGTTTGCATATATTTTCTCCCGTATGTAGGTTGTATCTTCACTCTGTTGATTTTTTCCTTTGCTGTGGAAAAGATTTGTTGTTTGATGTAATCCTATTTGTATATTTTTGGTTTTGTTGCTTGTGCTTTTGAGGTCTTATCCCCCCAAAAAAAAATCCTTGCTCAGATCTCTGTCATGATCACTAATATTTTTCTCTAGTAGTTTCATAGTTTAGGGACTTATATTCAGGTCTTTAATCTACTTTGAGTTGATTTGCATAAGTGATGAGAGATAAGAGTCTAGTTTCATTCTTCTGTATGTGGTTATCAAATTTTTCCAGTACCATTTATTGAAGAAACTACCCTTTCCCCATTGTTTCATTAAGTATAGTTTATAGAACTAATACCAGCAAGTGTTTATCACAGTACATTCATAATAGTTGGTTACAGTGGTCATCTATTCTAAAAGATTAAGCATACAATTTTCTGGATCAGTTCCATTAACAGGACTGGCTATGAAAGTTTTATATATTGTACTTATCTGTGTGATAGATTTCTAAGAGTGAAGTGACTGGATAAATCTATTTTCATTATAGCAAACTTTGAATTAGTTTTAATACTTAGTAGAAATATAATACTACCTCCTTATTACATTTTATTTTTACACAATTTCTTAGTAATATTCATCTATTTATTTTAATGTATATTTTAGAATCAGTTTTGATAACTCCAAATTCACATTGTTATATTATTAGAGATATGTTAAAATTGTAGATCAAACTAGGATTCTGATGATGGGCACACTAAAAGCCCTGACTTAAGCATTATACAAGGTATCCATGTAACAAAACATTTGTACCTCCTTAATATTTTCACATTAAAAAAATTTTTTTAAATTATAGATTAAAATAAGGATAGTATCTTTCTGATATTGTATCATCTCAAGGTCACACTGTGAGTATAACTATTTAGGTCTTCTTAATTATTCATTAATTTTTGATATAGCTTTAAAACATATTTAGTGAGATTATTTTCATTTTGTTGGCTTTTATAAACTAGTCAACTGTCAAACACCAGTACTGAACATAGAAGGGAAAGACACACCCTTGAGACTTTTCTTAAAGGGATTTACCATGAGTAAACTTTTTTATTCAGTAGAAATGGGTCTTCCCAGCTTATCATCACTTCATGTATAAATCATAAAAGTTTTGTTCCCTTTACCTGTAGTTACTAATTTTTCTTCATGTTTAATTATATTAGGTAGTAATTCACAATATCACAGGAGTGACAGAGGACATCCCCCAGTCTTATACTTGATTTTAATTAAAATTATTAAAGTTTTATCTATAAGCATCATTCCAACTTTTTGTAACACAACACGCACACACACACACACATACACAAAGAACTCACCTGCCCCTATTTTGTTTTAAAAGGATAGTGAATTTTACCAAATACTTTTTTGACATATACAAAAATTACTGATACTAAAGTAAATTATATTAATTGATGTGTTACTATTGAATCACCCTTGCATTTCTAGTATAAATCCCACTTGGTTTGCTATATCAATATTTAATATACTATTAAATCAAATTCACTGATAAGTGATTCATTGAGGTTTGTGTTGACATTATTATTCACACATGAAATTAAACAGTATTTTTCAGGCTTTGGTATCAATGTTATATTACTTCATAAAATAAATTTGGAAACTTTCATTCTTATTGCATGGTCTTGTGTTAGGGTTCTCCAGAGAAACAGAATCAATACATTGTATGCACAGGAAGAGATTTATAATGAGGAACTGGTTTACATGATTATGGAGGCTGAGAAGTCCCAGAATATGCCATCTGCGAACTGGAGGCCCAGGAGAGCCAGTAATGTAATTCCAGTCTGAGTCCAAAAGCTGAGAACCAGGGAAGCCAATGATGTAAAACCCAATTCAAGGGCAAGAGAAGATTGAGCTGTTCCAGCTCAATTAGACAGGCAGGAAGCAAAAAGGGATTCCACCTCCTTCTGTTGAGACCCTCAATGGATTGGATGATTGCCCATGGACACCAGGGAAGGCAATCTATTTTATTGTGCCCACCAATTCAAATGCTAATTTCATTCAGAAATGACCCATTAAGCTGCCCATTTTTCTTCACCCTCTGCCTATGGAGAGATCTGAAATTCAATTTTGTTGAGTCCCTCCCATGAGGCTGAAGCTGTGTCTACAAACATCTGCATGTAAAAATAACAACAATAAACAGGGAAACCCTGAGAAATGATGGATAAGTAATTTCTTACCAGCAAAGGATAACTGCCCCCTAGTCATCATAGAACTACTCTCAATGCACACACTCATATGCACACACACACAGAGCTAATTAAAGGTAACAGTTCTCAGAATACATTGCCCTGTTCCTCTATCAAGTATTGGCTGCAGTTAGGCATGAGTGCACAGTGCCTTTTACTTGCTTTAGGAGAGTGGGAACCTATGAGAAATATTCCACATTTGCATAAGAAGTGAATTCAGGTCAAAGCTGAGATACATATTCAAAAAATAAGTTGTCAATGAAGTGATCTAGATGAATTCATGAAACAGAACCAATACAGGGGCCGAACAAATCCGAAGATATAAAACCTGGACGAATACCGGCAAGGAACCCAGGTGCTTCTAGTAACATTTGTATGTTTAAGGTGCTAATGTATTCATGATGTTTGATTCTTTTCAATAAGCTTCAACTAACAAAGTGATTTTTAAGCTTGACTGCATGTTGGATCCTTAAAAAATAGTACTGGGAGGCCTAGCACGGTGGCTCATACCTATAATCCTAGCACTGTGGGAAGCCAAGGTGGGGTGGATCACTTGAGGACAGGAGTTCCAGACCAGCATGAGCAAGAGGGAGACCTCCAGCAACAGTCTCTACTAAAAATAGAAAAAATTAGCCGGGCATGGTAGGTGCTTGCTTGTAGTCCCAGCTACTCAGGAGGCTGAGGCAGGAGGATAGAGTGGGCCCAGGTGTTTGAGGTTGCAGTGAACTATAATCATGCCACTGCACTCTAGCTGGGGTGACAGAGCGAGACTCTGTCTCAAACAAAAAAAAAAAAAAAGAAAAAAAAAAAGAAAGAAAAAATATTAGTACTGGGTACCAAATCACCACCTTCTGATTTAAGTCATCTCCTTATAGCCTGGGCACTAGATTTTTTAAATGTGATTTTTTTAGTGTCCCAGAGATTTTTAACATAAAACAAATGTTGAAATCCACTAAGAAAAATAACCTTAGAATAAATGGACTTTCCTCCCATCTCATCCCCAAGGCATGCAGCTTCTCATCTGTTGCTACACTCAACCAACTAGTAGGATGATAAAACTGGAATTTCTTCTTTGCTTTAACTTATGCTTTAGGGAAGAGATTGACAAACTGTTTCCCTCTGACTGTTTTTGTAAATAAAAATATTATTGCAATGCAGCCATGTTCTTTATTTATTATCTATGGTTGCTTTTGGACTACTATGGAAGAGTTGAGTAATTGCAACAAACACTGCATATCTAGCAACACTGAGTGACCCTTTTACAGAAAAATTTTATGACATCTGACTGATGGGACTGGCTAGACCATTCTTGCTCCTTGCCTATCCTCCATCCATCTCCCTGCCTCATTATTGCCAGTGAGCTACAGGAGAAGCAAGAAGAGCAAGGCAGGCAAAGAAGATGTGGCAATTTTGAAGGAAGTTCATGATTTTTTTACTTAATTTTGGAATGGACATAAAAATTACTGAACTGAAATTATTTGAGATTATAGAGAAAACAAAACTTTCCGTTTACTAACTGTTATGGACTGAATGTCTGTGTCCCCCCAAATTCATATGATGAAGCCTTAACCCCCAGTGTGGCAGAAATTGGAGATAAGGTCTCTAAGAAAGCAATTAAGGTTACATGAAGTCATAAGGATGTAGTCTTAATTCAGTAGGATTAGTGTCCTTAGAAGACATACCAAACAGAGTACTCTCTCTCTTTCTTTCTCTTCCCACCCCCCACCTTGCACACCCACTGAGGACATTGATGACAAGAGAGAAGGCAGCCACCTGCAATCCAAGAAGAGAGCTCTCCAGAAACCAAATTGGCTGGCACCTTGAAATTGGACTATTAACCTCCAGAACTGTGAGAAAATAAAATTTCTGTTGTTTAAATCACTCAGTTATGTTATTTTGTTATGTAAACCTGAGCATTCCAAGATAAAGTGAAAAGTTAAAAGATAAGCTACAGACTTCTCAAGTTTAAACCCAAAGAAAAAGGAAAAATTAGCCTCAACAAACACACAGTCATGAAAGGTCAGCTTTGGTGGAGGCAGAATAAAGTGGTTTCCTGTTTGGAACCTACCTTGATTTATACTCTGGACATCTACAAAAAAGCATTCTCATCAAATTGAAGTATTTTACAAGTAATATTGGACATAAGATAGATGTTTCTTCTATCAAAGATCTGTTTTTTTTTTCTTTCTCTTTTTTGTCTTTTGTTTTTGATGTCATTATAGTTTGTTTCCATACATTGGGGGAAATGCCTGAATTTACTTCATTATATAAATTTGTGACATGTATACAAATGTGTTGTAAAAATTACCAATTCCCATTACCTTTGTTTAATGATATAATAAAATCTCATTCCTGCTATGAGGGATGCTTTCCATTTCTTTCAATCTGCTTCCCAATCCATACCACACAGCATTAGTGGAATCTTATGGAAATAGTAGAACAAGAATAGTAGAACAAGAACAAGAATCTCAATATAACATATACACACAAACACACACACACATATATATGTATATACACATGTATAATTTTCAAAAGATATTACTGAAGTTAATTTTCCCTAAAATTATTGTTCAAGGTTCAAAATTATTATTCAAATTATATACCTTGAAAAAATTACAACATGACAAGAAATATGTTCCTTTATTATGCTCTACTTCTAACGAGAAAGAAAAAAAATGTCTTGAAATTTTTTTTTTTTTTTAACAAAAATGCTTGCTTATAGAAGATGTTTCTTTTCACCCTTATTCTCCTGACTCTAATTAAAAGAAAATTTTAGTTTGGCACTTTGCAAAGTCTTGACTAGCTATGTTACAAATCTTGCATCTACTTATAAATGACTTTTGTCATTTTGTACTTTTTAAAATCCTAATATGGTAAGTGTATTTTAGGTTATCATGGAAACGTTTTAAGTAGTTTGGAAATTAACTGTCACATAGAATTCAAAACAAAGAAGGTTATATGAGTCTTTTTTTCCAAAAGCACTACCATCACATTTTCTGCAAGCACAATTTCTGTTTAACAACAGACTGTATGAGAAATTGTGGTGTCAATCAATGTCCCCGTTCCATCCAGAACAAAAGGTAAGCATGCTTACTGGCCATTAAAAAAGTTTCAGGTTCCCTAACCTCAGAGTTCTTATGTAACACAACCACTGTATAGGAATTGCCTGGTACCCTCCATAGGGAGATTGGGGTTCAGGAAACCAATGGCAGAAAATGCTGATACGCTGGCTCCTGCTATTTCTATGAGAAATAAAATCTTTTATCTTTAACCCAGAAGTTATGTCTCTGTTTCCAGAATCCATGAAATTGTGGCAAATTTACTTGTTAGATCACAGGTAAGACCTTCCATAATTCTTGACAATTTTCATCCTTCCAATAAACTAGACCAGCTGGGATGGAGTGAGTTTTAATGTGCCCTCCTCCCCCATGATTGCTGCCTTCTTCTGATTACACGCTTGTGGAATTCCCCCCTTGAGTGTGGGCTGGACTTGTGACTGCTTCAAACTGATAGAATATGGCAATGGTACGTGATTATATAAATGATTACATAAGATTGCAATATGCATCTTTTGACTTTCTTATCCTCGGTTAGATTTAAGGTATTAAGCAGCCACGTTGGGGAGTCCCACATGGCAAGGAATGGCAATCATCCTCTAGGAGTGAAAAACTGAATTCCACCAACAACCTGAATGAGCTTGAAAGTGGATCTTTACCCATTTGAACCTCAGAGGAAACTGCAGCCCCAGCCAATCCTTGGATTGCAGTCTGGTGAGACCCTAATCAAAGAACTGAGCTAAGGTGTGCCTGGAGTCCTGAACCTTAGAAATTGTGATAAAATAAATGTGTGTTGTTTTAAGCTGCTAAGTTTGTGGTGATATCATTATGCAGCAATTAATAAATAATACATTATCTTTCTCACAGAGTGGCCTCAGGGCAACATTCCAAGGGAACGAAAGTGAAAGCTGCAAGGATCTTTTAAGGTCTGAACTCAGAAGTCAAGCACCATCTCCCCAATTTGTCAAAGTAAGTCAGAAGGCCAGATAATGCACAAGGGATGAGGAAATAACTCTAGCTCTTTATAGAAGGAACAGAAAATTACAATGCAGAGGACAATGGGAGAAATCATTTCGAACATCTTTAAAAACCCACCGCCACAGTCTTCTCCTGTGGTCTCAGTAATTCTGGTCCCTACTATATGCAAAACAAACTCATTCTGCTCTCTCAAGATCCCCAGAGTCTCACCAGACACTTCTTTAGGCTCAAAGTACATGAGATGCAGATTAGGATCCTCAAGTATTATCATTTTAAAGGATTTAAAACTGGCATTTTTGTTTGTTTTGTTTTTGTGGTTAAAAAAATAAGTCTAATAGGAAATGTTCTCTGTTAATATAACACTAGTTATATACAATCAAAACAACAAAAACTAGATATGAGCCCACCCCTAAAAGTCAAAAAACATTGCTATCTTCTACCTCACCTTTACTCTTTCCCCTTTCTCTCCAAAACTTTAAACTGAGTTTTACTTTATGTTTTAAACTTTTCTTCCTAACATATAACAACTACAACCAACATTGAATTTGCCAGTTCACTCACCTGTTTGTCCTTTAGCTAGTAAGTTTATAATCCATCCTTCTTAAAAGTGATAGCAATGAAATTAGCCCCAAGAAAATTTAACAGGAGCATGTTACAGCAGGAAGGGATTATATGTCATCATTCTAGTTTGGTAATATGGATTAATGAAGCATAGATTATTAGAGTTTTCTGTTGATATTGTCATCCATTGTTTTATTTTCTTTTTCATTAAGTAAAATAATTATCATTTCAGACACTGGAATATATATATATATTTTTAAGATGAAGGGCAGTCCCCCTTTATTAAAATATGCTATCTTTTCACTTTCTAGCTTCTATTCTCACCCACG
This sequence comes from Varecia variegata, assembly GCA_028533085.1. Classification (NCBI taxonomy): domain Eukaryota; kingdom Metazoa; phylum Chordata; class Mammalia; order Primates; family Lemuridae; genus Varecia; species Varecia variegata. Next base: position 38,526,729 of record CM052439.1, on the reverse strand, counting down.
TATTCTCCTTATAAGGATGGGGGGAAAAAGCTGGAGATTAATGTTAAGTAAATCTGCCAAATTACTCTTGAGCAGAGGATGGCAAACTTTTTCTGTTAAGAGTAAACGTTTCAGGTTTTGTGGGCCACATGTTATCTGTTGCAATTAGTTAACTCTGCCATTGTAGTATGAAAGCAGCCATAGATAATATGGAAACAAATGGGTATGGCTGTTTTTCACAAGTAGTCAGCAGGCTGGATTTGACCTGCAGATTGTAGTTTACTGACCCCTGACTTAGAGAAGCAATGTCCTTTAGAAATATAACGTGAGCCACATGTCTAATTTTACATTTTCTAGTAGCCTCATTAAAACATAAACAGGTAAAATTAATTTTAATACTATGTTTCATTTAACCCACTATTTTCAAGATACTATCATTTCACCATGTAATCAATTTATAAATTGTTATTTTATAGTAATTTTCATGTAAAATTACTATATATGCTTTTAAAATATCTTAATATATTTTTTAAAATTCTCTAGATTTTTTCTTCTCCTCTTTTGTACTACCTTTATCTTCTTCTTTTGTACTACCTTCAAAATTTAGTATGAGTTTTATACTTATGGTCATCTCAGTTTGGACTAGCCACATTTCACATGCTTAATTGCCACATTTGTCTATTGGCTGGCTTCTTGTATAGCACAGTTTTAGAATATGAATGAATACAGTAGAAACAAGGTGAAATATTACCTAAAAGCTATTTCAAACTACTTTTGCCAGTTTAATTTCTCTTATACTTGAATTAGAAGGTTTAAATAGGTACTTTTTATTCAATAACAAGAAAAATTTATACCATGTTTTTCCAAAAGCATGTATATAGAAAATGTCATATTAGTTAAATGACATTTCTAATTTAGTAGTTGAGCATTTTTTATTAGATTTTCAATGTTATATGATCACAAAAAATCTGGATTTCTTTGTAAACATGTAGATTTTTCCTATAGATCCTATTTCAAAAGAAATAGACTTTGGTTTAAATTTTATATTTAATAAATATCTTACATGTTTTTAGAATCCAGAGTAGTTTGTACAAAGTTATCTAGTGAAGATAAAAATATGAATATGCATATACATTGATTCATGTAATAACCTGGAAGCTAAAATTAAATGTATTCTTTTAACACTTGCACAAACAAAACTGAATAGAGAAAAAAAACATCCCTTGGTATAAAAAGGATTTTTGAAATTTCCATCATTCCTTACTCAACAGGCAATTCCAATTCATTCTCTATTTTATCTGATTTATTGTCTCATTTGTCCCACCTTGGTTTTATTTTCCTTTCATTTTCCTTACAAGCTGAACTCCTTTCTTCATGTGACCTTTCCCTCACCACCCTCAAGATTTTACTCTCAACTTCTACTTCCATAATATTTTATTACTAGATTCACTTTGTTTTCTTTATCCTTACTTCTATTTCTACACTGGTTCTCTTAGTGCTTGTGTATTTTTTATAGCATCATTCTATTTATTAGTATCTCCAACGATGTCCACAACATATATCATCACTTCAATAAGCAACTTTTAGTTTATCCAGTTCAAAATTCTTCTCCAATAAAACTGACTGAAATAGAGCATGAGATTTCATCAATTTGCCATAGACTGTTAAAAATGAAACAGACCTTAAAAATAGTTCTTGCCCTTAGAGATCCCTGCTCCAGTGGAGAGAATTTTTCACTTATGTGCTACATTCCAGAATGTTACCAGAGGATGGGTGATTTGCTATTTTCTACATCAGTCTTCAACCAGTTTTAGTGATTCGGTGCAATATGAAACCGAATGATAAATGTGAAACACCATGGATGTTTTAATTGAAAAACTGAAAGGCACAACAGCAGAAAGGAAAAGAGAAAAGTAGAAACAGAGATGGAAGTCAGAGAGCAGCAAGAGGGACAGAGACATAAACAAAGAAAGAGAAAAACAGAGAGAGAGAAACAAGAAGATACTCAGCAAGAGACAAAGATAAAAAGCTTGAGAGGAAACACATAAAAATAATATAATTGAATATCTTTCAATGGCATGAGTGTAGGATATTTTCATTTCCTATCTTTCCTACAAATAAGTACCCATTACTTCTATAATTAGTTTAGATAGTTATAGTTCTATAAATAGAACATTTTATGCCACAATCAGAAAAATAATATATAGTTTTTAAATAGAATTTACTATTAATACCAAATAATTTCATCCATTCTTATATAAAAATATGGCATTTATTCACATTGTTCTGAAAAAATGTTTTGAAATCAGATGAATCTAAGGTATTTTAGTATAAATATGAATTTCAATCTCAAAGCTACTTTAAGAAAGTAGTAACTAAACTTTTGCAATTGGATCTGAGCTCTCAAATTTCTAAATGCTTTTATTTTTTAAAAGTGTTAGTTTTCTCATCATTTATCTAATAAGTGATGTTATAAAACCCTCTAAAATCTTGCCAGTGATGATCAAAATCAAACTTTAAGTCTATTCTTCTGGAAAACTCTGTCAAATATTATTAAAAGGACAACAAATTAGTAATTCTTCTTGAAATGAATTAGCATTAACAGAAGGTTAATATTGAATTGTGTGAGACATGTAACAATGCTCAATATTATGTTCAAGTCACATTTTACTTCCAACATATTCCCACTGGACTTCCTGATTTCTAAGGCAGTTTTCTTTCAGGGCTATTCTCTTCTAAAAAACTGAATTACATAAATCAACTTTTTAGTCATTTGTTAAATATTTTCTTAGCTTTTGCTATATACCCAGAATTGTTATAAAAACTTAACCATAACAAGATAATTTAAAAGATCCCTGCCTTTAAGACATTGTAAAATAAGACCTATAATTTAATGTGATAAAGGCTTTAGCACAGACAGGGATGAAGGTCTATATCCAATATCACCATGTATCCAGATAAAAAATAACAAATAGTAAGTAGGTCTCCAAAAATATATGTGTGTTAAATTAATAAATTGAGTAGTACATAATCAACATACTTGGAATTTATGCATAATTGATTTGCCCTGTTTTTCACAAATTATAATGCATTGTTGGCATGGCCCAATTCCTTTATACATAACTTGATAATGTTATATGTTTAAATAGTTTTGGGGAGATTATTTAAAGAAAAGGGAAAGTAACCTGGTTGGGCAAATAATTTATCAACAAGCAATATGTGGAACCAATCCAAAATTAGTATATCCTTTGAAGATTTCATATGAATTCTTTCTTTTAGAATTTTATTTATTATGTATAATATGCATAATAGCCAGCTTCTATTATAAATTCATTTTACTTAAATATTCTTTAAATCTTATTCTTTTCTGTCTTTGCTTTTTACTTAATGCTATTTGAAGACATTGTAACTTGAAATAAAAGATTAAAAAGATTAAAAAAAGAACAAGTAAAAAAGTGATTTTTGAGACATAATAACCTAAAGCTTTGGAACAAAAATAAACTGTATTCAAAGGAAGTAATTTTAGCATGCAGCAATTTGTATAGGTGCACTTCACCTTCCTTTAAAAGACCTTAGTATCAAAGGAAGATATGCAAACAGTGAGAGGGCTGCAGACAGCAGTTTTCAGAATGAGAGAATTATAATAATAAGAGGAAGCAGCTCCTTTCACCTTTCCAATTCTTTTTAAGTCAGATACTCATGTTAACCTAAATGTAATTTATATTTTTAAACTTCAAGACACAAAGGTTGGCTTTTATCTTTTATGTACATAATCCGGTCATGAGTAGATTAAGCCATTATTAAATCATAAGAATCATGTATAAAAATGAATACCATGTAAAATAATGAGTAATAAAATAAATAGACAAAAGAAATCATACTGATTACAGTATTTTATTATAATCTTCTAAGTACGTAGTATTGGTTTACTGCAAGTTGCCTTGAAGACTATCCGAGGAGATTGTTTTCAGAGCTAATGTGATTTTTCTAATATGAACAAGGGAAGGGTAAAGATATGCAACCAATTTCTCTGCCCCACCTCCCCCACAAAAAAGAAAGAGAGAATAAATGGAAGTCATTTGTCAAGCAACCTACAATAAAGGACAACTCCTAACAACAAAGAATTATCTTGACCCATATGTCAGTAGTGCTGAGATTGGGAGAAACTGTCCTGGATTTACAAGTCTATATCCCCAGTTATCTCAGAAGAGAGTTTTATCAAATATTTTGCCATTATATAAAATAGATCCCCAATTTTCCAGTCTTTGTTTTACCAAATAAATAAATGTCATATTTTGGGAGTGTGCTTAGCGCAGCACTTTTATTTCAGGACCAACTTCTATGTCAGCCCAGGTATTCTAGGGTATAGTTAAATAATAAAGAGCCATAACTTTTTAAATTTTACTTTTCAGCAATATTACATGCCCATTTTATTGGTAGGAGACCCTCCTCTACAACCCAGGACAAAACTGTTAAAAGCTCCATTATCAAAAATTTCACTGATCATGATGGCAGGGAGAAAAAAGAAACCTGAAGATCTTATACCAGCTATCAAATACTGCAGTCCAAATTCATCTTCTCCTGCAGATTTCTGGCAAGAACTATCCCTGTGGTACCCAGACAACTGTTAAGAAGGAAAGAGAACTATAACCATACTATGTGTCTAGAAGTAAATAATAATCAGATAGGATTAAACATACACCATTTTACATGGTTATTATGAGTTTCAACTTAATATTTTGTACCCATATTCTTCAAAACATTGTCACATAGTGTTCAGTAATCAATATTTTTAGTGTCATGATATTTGATGCAATGGACTAATACCACCTCTAAAGCCATTCCCCAGTTTGAGGTGTTTAGGTATTTTCTACCTTTTGTTGGTTTATATGATGCTTAGATCAGTAAGAATCAGCCAGTTATGATGCAGTAACAATGTCCTAATGTCAGTAGTTACTGTAACAAAAGTTTTTCTTTCCTGTACTACATACATTATCAAGTTGGTTAGGCTGTGAGCGCTACTCTATATCCTTCTCCCTCTGGGCTCCAGGCTGATTGAGTAAAATCTATCTGGAATATTGCTGATTACCATGGAGGTAGGAGAGGGGGAAAAAAAAATCTCTGGAAGAGACAATAAAAATCTCAAAACAATACATGACATGGTATGTATCATTTCTGTTTACAACTCATTGGTCAGATCTAATCACTTGATTCCATTCAAACAAAGGAGGACTAGAATGTACAGTCTTAGCATGTGCTTGGAATTCCACAATGCCAAGACTCTCATGATCACCAACTTTTTTTTAGGACATTCTTCAATTCCACAAAGAAATAAATATTTGAAACCACAAAAGCATAATAAGAATTTAATATTCCTTCCCATTCTCTTTTTTGATTCATTGATTCATTAAATTATGTAGCAAATATTTAAGGCAGGCATTGTCCTAGGTGCTAGAGAATCAGCTATAAATAATCAATATTATGTCATGAAGCTAAGAATTATGAAAAAGGGAAGAGGAAAATGAAAAGATTGTGATAACCTGTATATCAAGAAGGTCTTTGATTCATGGAAAAATTTATCAATTCTGTCTTTCAGTTCCTAAGAAATGGAATAAGATAAAACAAAAGAATTTATCATTAGATTTTGTAGGATGGAGGTAACTGGTTCATTTTAACAAAACTAGATTCAGTACAATTTGGAGAATAAATGACAGATATAGTGAGCATAGACACCTCTTTTGTGGAGGTTTTTCCCCCTTCTATATCTATCTAGAGGGGAGAACATAATTACAACTGAGTCTAGAGGGGGGAATGTAGAAAAAGGTGCATTTCTCTTTTAGATGTAAGATATTGAAGTATATTTGTATGACATGGGGGTAAACAAGTAAGGGAGAGGAGTGTTGAATATGCAAGGAGAAAAAAATAATAACTTCAGGATGGACCAAAATCCTCTTATAGGTGAGAAGGGACATAATTCAATGCAGAAATGGAGGTGTTGGCTTAATATAGAAACTGATAGTCTTTTAACTAAACTAAAGGAAAAGTCATGTATATTAGTTATCTCTTGCTGCATAACAAATTACCCCAAAATTAGCAGCTTAAAACAACAAAAATGTATTATCTCACACAGTTTCTAAAGATTGTGAATCTTAGCTGGGTGGTTCTAATTTGATGTTTTTAATGAATTGCATTTAAGCTGTCAGCTGGAATGTAGTCTCTGAAGGCAAGGCTGGAGGATCTGCTTCAACATAGATATATCACTGATGACAGGAGGCTCAGTTTCTTTACATAGAGTTCTGCATAGGGCCAATCAAGACACGGGTTCCTGCAGAGCTAGTGATACCACGGAAAGAATGAGAGAGAATCCAAGATGGAAGCTACAATATCTTGCATACCTGAATCTCAGAAGTGATATCTCTGTAATATTATTGGTCACATAGACCAACCATTGTATAGCAGGAGACTACATGAAAGTGTGAGTGCCAGAAGGTGAAAATCACTGGGGACCATCTTGAAAGTTGCCTTCTACTCTCTACCCTCTGATTCTTCACAATTCATATCTATCCCACATTTAAAATACACTAACACCTTCTCAAAGCCCCTAAATTTCTTAACTCTGTTACAGCATCAGCTCCCAGTCTATAATCTCATCATCTAAATCAGATCAGGAGCAAATGAGTCTTCTCAGGTGTCACTCCTTATCTACAGCTGCTTGAGTAATTTCCCTTGACAAAAAGATTTGTGAACTAAAGAGAAAGTTGTTTATCTCTTACACACTCAACATACAATGTTGGAACAGGCATGGGGTAGTTGCTGTAAACATTCTTTTTCAAAGAATGGGAAAATAGGTAGCACAGAATGGTCACTGTTTCATAGTACTTCTGAACTTTATCTCAAAATCTGGCAAATTTTAAAAGTTTCTTCATTGGAACTTCTGACTGGAAACCACTCTCTGTCTCTTGGCTCTGTCCACAGGGCTCTTGCTTCCATCCTCCTAGTTACCCTTTCTATTCCATGAAAGGTAGCACATATTTTCAGCAGAGGAGTTTTTTTCATTCTGATTCCTTCCAATAAAAGTTTGTAGATCCAAAGAATCTTTTGATTTTATACTGACTCTGTCCCTTTCAATCCAAGCTAACGGTGTTTCTGCTAAAAATAATATAATTTTACTTACAAACTTGTCCATCTTCTTTGAAAGTTATTACAATTCATTTCATTATATATTATAAAAACCGACATACAATATCTTTGAAATAAGCTCTTCACTTCTTTGGGCTTCTCCTGAGACAGGAGAGACAATGCCATTAAGCTTCCTCGAATTTTAGTGTGATTGCTAGTGTGATTGAGAGAATCTGTGAACACCCTCAATCTCCTACAGGATCTTTTGTATGATTGAGGTTTTAAAATATGATTTTATAACCATAGCTTCGGCTTCATCTATACACAATTCTTTCCTAAGAGTGCCCTAGATTGGATCATTGCTTGGAAAGAATTTCTTAATTCTGGCTTTATTTACCATTTGAACAGACTTGTAATCTTAAGTCAGTAAGTACTAGATCCTTTTTGTTTAGCAGTTTTTCCTTTAGACCTTTAGTTTCTTGCATTTTACTATAATCAGCAAGAAGAAATCAAGTGACACTTTCAACACTGTATTTGGAAACATCCTTAACTAGATGATTCAATTCATTGGGCAAATTTTTTACCTTGCACACTACTACAGGCAACAAGGTTAATAAACTTTCTACAACTAAATCACAAGGATACCTTTTATTCCAAAATCCAAAAAGATTTTCCTCATTGTCCCTTAAGTCCTCACCAGCAGCCTCCTCAGAGTTCAAATTTCTATAAATAGTGTGTTCAAGGCACTGTAATATTTTAACTAAGCCTTTGTAAAATCCTTACAGCTTTTTCCAATTTTATTCATTATCTGGTTGCAAATCACTCCCACGTTTTAGGTATTTGTTATGGTGGCACTGTACTTGTAGTAACGAAATCTGTTTTAGTTATCTGTTGCTGGGTGACAACTTCCATCCAAATTTGGCAGATAAAAACAACAGATATTTACTACCTCACATAGTGTCTGGGGTGCAGGTATCCAGGAGCAGCTCTCCAGCGTTTCTCTGGCTCGACGTTTCTCATGAGGTTGTGGTCAAGCTGTTAGTCAAGGATGTGATCCCTAAAGATGAAACTGGGGCTAAAGGAACCACTCTAAGCTCACTCACATGTGTGTTGGCAGAAAGTTTCACCTCCTCACTGTGTGGATCATGCCATAAGGCTGCTCATGAGCTAGCTTCTTCTCGAAAAGTGGAGAAAGAGAGAAAGAAAGAGACTAGGAGGAAAGCAATAATATCTTCCATAATCTTATCTTGGAAGTGGCATTATCATTACTCCTTCTGCATTCTATTGGTCATACAGAACCGCCCTGTTACAATTTGAGCATGAACTACACAAGGAAGTATAATGCAAATAGGTAGAATTATTGAGAATCCTCTTTGGAGGCCAGCAACCTTAGCAAAATATGTGAATTCTTATGCAGATATATGAGTACATTTTGTTGTATTAAAAAGTAGTTTACTTTTTATCTATAATATAAAGCAGATCATATGATATATAATACATAATTATTATATGTGGGAAGAGATGAATGTATACAGACCTTCTTTGAGAATGGGAGGAAGATAGAGTAAGGATATGTGGTAGAATTGCCATGCTATGTTGAATAAACACTTACTCTTGGTCATAAATTTAAGGTGCAACCTGTCAGATAATGTGTTTTTCTCCAAACATGCTCTACTGCTTGTTGACAAGCTCAGTAAAGGTGAATTGTTGGGTTTAAACAAGGCAAGGGTTTTGCCGTGACAATGCAATCGAAAAAAAGAAAAAGTTGCAAGGAAACCAAAAGTGTTTGCCAAGAAACTATTAAATGCAATCAAAGAAACTTTGCAATGAGTATATACTAGGGAGTAGAGTTTAAACAGCAGAGTAATAATCAGAGAGTGAGCTACTTGAAAGATAAAATTTGTAAGTCTTCAGGAATGTATCAGTGCTTTTTCAGCGAAATCATTACTGATTTAGGACCTATTTAGGGGTATTTGCTGTTAGGATTTGAGTAATTGTTTTCTTAATTAAAAAAATTAAATTAATTTAAAAGGTTGTGATCAAGAAAGTTACTAGGTCTCAAAATAATTTTCACACAAAATTGGGTTAATGTATTCTTTATGTTATACATACATAATGACCTCAATAGACTTTCTATTCTATTTGTCATAGATCTAATAAATCAGAAATAATACAGACTTCATTATTTCCCTTTAATCTATTGTTAATAAGTACATCACAAATCTTGCTTAATTTTCTTTAAGTTTATCTTTGACATTGTCAAATATATGTCAATTAGAAATGAAAAAATAATGTATCACTAAGGTTATAAATTTTGGCATAATAAAATTATACTTTCATCACTTAGAAAATTAAACAGTCTAATCAAGCTTGAGAATATCTCACAAAAAAATAGATTTTTACATCATATTTCACGTGTGAATGAGGAAGAGACTTTATTACTTATCTTCATAATGATGGAAATTATCTTTTCCTGACTGACTTCAACACAGGATAAATGTTTTTAACAAATACTTTAAATTTTAAAAGTTATCCAGTAGGAAAAAAATCATGTTTAATCACACATTTCTTTTAAGGATAACAATTTCTTATGAATAGTTCAGATGAGAGTAGCAGATTTTAGTCTGCCGTTTGTTAAAGATCTCAGCAACAAGAGAAATATATTGCTTTAGAAAGCTGTGTGCTGGAATTCCAGTGCTAGAAGTGATGCTATTGCTTCTGCTGCATTTAAAACCGACTGCTTCCAAAGCAAAAGTCCTCAATACTGTGGATTCTTTTGGAATTGCCCTTGATCTCGAGAGAACATGGATCTGTTTGAGTTGCCTCCTGCTGCTCTTGCTGGCAATTACTGAAAGCTGACGATAAATGGCTTCTGCCTTCTTTCTGCCTTTCAATCTTTTATCTATACCTTCCCACCAGCAGCAGCTCTAACAGGAAGTCAGGTGACATGCAACTCTAAGACATGTCATTTGTAGGCTTCCATCCTCAGGGAAGAAGAGAGTATAGATATGCCAATGTGGGATGGGCAGCCAACAGAAACTAGAATGTTACAGTCTACTCCTTTCACAACTCAGTGTCCATACACATTTTTCTGCCCATATGTACATTTCTACTTAACAACAATAAAAATACCATTATTTTCCTACCTTGTAAGATTCAACCAGAAATCATACAAATGAAGATAAGTTGATCCTCTCCCCCAAAAGGGGAAACAAATTACCATTAGTCAATGTATTCAACTCTGGGTGGTGGCAAATCCTCTTCTGGTTCACCTAAATATTATAGAATTTAAGGCTATATTTTAACTTTACCTATAAATAATGTGCTTTATGTACAATATTACTAAAATGAGAGAATAATTAATATATTCAGTTGTACAAGTAATAAGTAGGCATATATGATAGCTACTGCAATCCTTGTAATTTATTATGAAACTGTACCTAATATCTATAATTTCCATAAGACATTACAGGTTTTTTTTTTTTTTTCCCTTTTAATTTGAGCAAGTACCTTGTACAGTCAGGACACGCTGATGGAAAGCCCCAGTTCCCAGTAAGTCCTTCTATAATATTTAGATAGATTATTTTAACATTTTATTGAAGATATATATATATATATATCCACACATATAATAAATGTAGGGATCAAATTATGTTTCACAAATTGAACATACCTGTGTAATCAACGCCCAGATAACAATATTACCAGCAATCTGTGAGCTCCTCTCCCACTCCTTTCCATTTACTCTCTCCCCCTCTGAGATTACCCATTATCTTACTTCAAACCCAATAGACTTCTTTTACCTGCTTCAAAAATTTACATAAATGGAACCAATTTAATATATACTCTATTGTTCCTGGCATCATTTCTGCAATTTTATGTTTGTGAGATTTATCAACATTATTCATGTAGTTTTAGATGTTTCTTTTTTTTATTCTATCAGCATGAAAATTTGAATAGTTGCCAAATTTTTGCTATGAAAAATAGTGCTTTTATATACATTCTAGTGCATTGCTTTTGATAAACATATGCACACATTTCAGTTGAGCATGCATAAGGAATGTGGAATTGCTAGATCCTAGAAAATAAATACATTTAGTTTTAGTAGATACTACCAAATCATTTAGTCTTTTTTTTTTTTTTTTTTTGACAGAGTCTTGCTCTGTCACCCTGGCTAGAATGCAGTGGCATCATCATAGCTCACAGCAACCTCAAATTCCTGGGCTCAAGTGCTCCTTCTGCCTCAGCCTCTTGAGTAGTTGGGACTACAGGCATGCGCCATGATGCTCGGCTCATTTTTCTATTTTTAGTAGAGACGGGATCTCTCTCTTGCTTATGCTAGTCTCAAACTCCTGAGCTCAAGCCATCCTCCCACCTGGTCCTCCCAGAGTGCTAGGATTACAGGCGTGAGCCACTGCACCTGGCCATTTAGTCTTTCATTAACTTTTACTACTGAACATGGAGACATTAAGTGGTACATAAGATAACATCTTGAGTTCTAGTCATAGTCTTCCCTGCTTGCAGTATGTAACAGAAACCTAACTTTTCCCTATTTGTAGCGATCACTCCAGTTTATTCAATTACTCCCTATCTTGCCTGTTGTTTCAGTGACATAGCCAGATAGCTATTTACCTTCTAGTTCACTTCAACCATTGTGTCCCCTAATAAAAACATTCATCCTTGCAAAATGGCACTGTTAAAGAAGCTTTAATTTTCATTCAATGCAATTCCTATCAAAATACCAATGTCGTTTTTCACATAACTAGAACCGCTCAAAAATTCATATGAAACCAAAAAAGGGTATGCATAGCCAAAGCAGTCCTAAAGCAAAAAGAAAACCTGCAGCCTTGAGGCCACATGTGGCCTTCTGGATCCTTGAGTGAGGCCTTTTGACTGAATCCAAATTTGACAGAACAAATCCTTTTAATAAAGGATTTTTATTAACCGAAGTTTGGATTCGGTTAAGGAGCTTCACTTGGGGATCTGGAGGGCCACATGTGGCCTTGAGGCTACAGGTTCCCCACCCCTGATTGAAGGCATCACATTACCTGACTTCAAATTATACTACAAGGCAATAGTATCCAAAATAGCGAGGTACTGGTATAAAAGTAGACACATAGACCAATAGAACAGAATAGAGAACCCAAAATAAAGCCATATAGCTACAACCAACAAAGCAAACAAAAACATACACTTGAGAAAGGACACTATTTAATAAATGATGTTTGCAAAATTGGATAGCCTCATACAGAGGAATCAAAGTAGACCCCTCTCTCTCACCATACATAAAAATTAATTCAATATGGATTAAAGACTTAAATGTAAGACCTGAAACCATAAAAATATTAGAAGAAAACCTAGTAAAAAAAAAAAAACCTAACCTCAACATTGGCTTAGGCAAAGAATTTATGACTAAGACCCCAAAAACATATACAAGAAAAAACAAAAATAAACATATAGGACTTAAACTAAAAAGATTCTGCTCAGCAAAAGAAACAATCAACAGAGTAAACAGACAACCTACAGAATGTGAGAAAATATTTGCAAGCTATACATCTGACAAAGGACTAATACCCAGAATCTACAAGAAATTCAAACAAATCAGCAAGGAAAAAAAAATCCCATTATAAAGTGGGTAAAAAACACGAATAGGCAGTTTTCAAAAGAAGATATCCAAATAACCACAAACATGAAAAAATGCTCATCATCACTAATCATCAGGGAAATGCAAACTAAAACAACAATTCAATACCATTTTACCCCATTGGAATGGCCATTATTAAAAAGTCAAAAAACAGTAGATGCTTGAACAGATGTGGTGAAAAGAGAATGCTTATACTGTTGGTGGGAATGCAAATTAGTGTAACCCCTGGGCATAAAACATCCATGTGTAAATATTATATATATATATATATATATATATATATATATATATATGACTCTCCAAGGAGACTGCCTATTGGAACTTTACATAATCCATAGAATTAACTCTTGTTCTCTGAATATTTTTTTATTTTGGTATTTTTAAAAATAGACTTTATGGTGGAAATACAAAATAGGACAATCACTTTGGAAGACAGTTTGGTAATTTCTTTCAAAACTAAACATATTCTTACCACATGATACAGCAATTTTGCTGCTTGCCATTTACCCAAATGTGTTGAAAACTCATGTCCACAGAAAACCTGCATACAGATGTTACAGAAGCTTTATTCATAATTGAAAAATCTTGGAAGAAACTAAGATGTCCTTCAGTAGATGAATGGATATACCATGGTACATCTAGACAATTGCGTATTATTTAGAACTAAAAAGAAGAGTGCTATTTAGCCATAAAAAAGACATGGAGTAATCTTAAATGCATATTACTAAGTGAAAGAGGCCCATGTGAAAAGGGTACATACTATATGATTCCACCTATATGACATTCTGGAAAAGATGAAACTATAGACACAGTAAAAAGATCAATGGTTGCCAGGGGTTCAGGGATGGATAGATGAATAGGCAGATCACAAAGAAGTTTTACGGCAGTGAAACACTGTTATCCACTAATGCTGGATACATGGCATAACACATTTATCAAAACTCAGAATGGACAACACCAAGGATAAAATCTAATGTAAACTATAGACTTTGGGTGATAAAAATATGCCATTTGTACGTTCATTGGTTGAAATAAATGTACCATTCTGGTGCAGGATGCTGAATTTGGTGGTGGGGGTTGTGCATGTTTGGGATTAAGAGGTATTTGGGATCTCTTTGTACATTCTGTTCACTTTTACTGTGAACCTAAAACTGCTCTAAAAATAAAGTATATTTTGTTTAAAAAGCAAATTGCACAGAGATATTTTACAAATAGACCTTACAGGGAGAGACCTAATAATCTGAAATCATAAAGAGAAAGTTCTATCACGTAATACCTTGAAAAAAATAAACCAAAACCATCATTTAAAATCAATATAGAAAGGGAAAATATGAAAATACTGATTAAAAATATTTCCAAAGTTGAATTATAGTAAATGTTTTCTGCCTTTTAAAAATACAGGCATCACAATAAGTTCATCAACCCTGTTTGCAACAGATTTGCTCTTTTTCTCTTGTTCTTAAGAGCTTTGAGGTCTTTATATAAATTGCTTTTCAAAATTTAGAAAATTCCTTTCTTATTGACTCTCAATAAACCTATTATTGAAACCTGTGTAGATTTTAAGTGTTATGCATGGTGCATAACACATGGTAATTATTTCCCCATATCAGATTTCTCTAATGACATAGAGAGATAATTTAATGAATATATGATTGTACCAAATAATTACAGATAAAAAATTAAATAATAAAAATGACTAAGACTAAGTTGAATGCAAATAACATATTTAGTTAGTGAGGTATTTATCCGACATTTTGGTGGACAGGCCACTGTGCTAGAGGCCTTTTGACAATACAAGATGAAATAAAGGCATAAGCAGTATGAAACTGCACATATAAAGAAGAAGTAACATTTAGAACATTTACTAACAACATTGTGTCTGTTCTTTGGTCACTAGGAATTTAGAAATAAGATGGAGCGGTGATGCATTTTTCATCTCAATTTTTGACAATATGATAAGAATTGATTTTTCTCTGCAAGTATATAATAAAAGGAACCAAAAAGGGAAAGAGAACAATTTTGAAAGAATTATAAAGGACAGAATGAATAATTGTTCATACAACTTTGGTAGATAGAGTTATGTTATTAAGATTGCTTTTTATAACTTTATTGTTAAAACTATTTGGATGTAAATGTATACAGCGAGGTTAATCATTGAATCCACAGCAAATCCTCAGTGGTACTTGTGATTTTTCATCAACTGGAATTGGAGAAAACAGATAAAGAATATTCATAACCAACATGTAGAAGGGATTTGTAATTTCTGTGATTCTTGCTACTGAGTATTTTGTAGTCATGCATCAAAATCACACACTGGCCTTTGACTAGAATTGGGACTTAGTAACTTATTTTTTTTCATAGTATGAAGAAACTTTCTATATCTTTGTGAAATTTGTTTTATTGCTATATTTTCTATCACATGTAGTCAAATTATTTTATTTGTAATGTTATTTGTTATTTTTCTTTGACATATCTTTACCCATCATTCTTGCTAAGTGAATTTGTTTCTCCTAAGAGCTCAACATAAACAAGGTTTATTTCCAATTTTTATTTCAATGTATCAAAATGGCTTTTGTAAGTTTATAGTGATGATTCTGGGTTTTACACTTAAAAAGTAATATTTCAGAATACTTAAATACATATCTATGTAATATTTTAAAATCTGATATTCAATTAAAAACAATCTATGAAACATTTAATCAAATGGAATGCTTCAATTAATATACAAATACTAACATATATTATGAATATTAAATTATATACAAACATAAAATTATTTTCAATAACACAAATCAATTTTCACAAGGCTTAATGATATGATTCTGAAGAAATAAAGTTTTTGCCACAATATATAACTAAAATTGAATATAAAATATATTAAGTGTACCCAAAAACCATAAAAATATACAATTACTTCAAAACAAATTTGAAAAATTGGGAAGAAATATTAAAAAGGAATTTATTTATGGTTATTTACTTATAATTATATTAATAATATTTATTCCTGTATATTCATGTGTTTTTTTATTTCAATATATTTAGGTGACACAAGTGGAGTTTTGTTACATGGATATATCGTTTACTGGGGAAGTCTGAGATTTTAGTGTACCCATCACCCAAATAGCGTACATTGTACCTAAAAGATAATTTTACATCCTCTCCACTCTCATGCTCCCCACTTTTGAGTCTCCAATGTTTATTATACACTCAGTATCACCATGCATAGACATAGCTTAGCTTCCAATTATAAGGGAGAAGATGTGGTATTTGGTTTTCTGTTCCTGAGTTACTTCACTAAGGATAATGGTCTCCAGTTCCATCCAAGTTCCTGCAAAAGACGTTATTTCATTCCTTTTTATGGCTGAGTGCCATTCCATGGTATTGAGATGTGTGTGTGTGTGTGTGTGTGTGTGTGTGTGTGTGTATCTCACATTTTCTTTATCCATTTCATCACTTGATGGTGGGCACCTAGGTTGATTCCATACCTTTACAATTGTAAATTATGCTAACAACCCTATCTATAT
>CM052439.1:38371382-38501312 GCA_028533085.1 Varecia variegata | reverse complement strand
AATAGACATTTCTCAAAAGAAGACATAAAAATGGCCAACATCACTCATCACCAGGGAAATGAAAATCAAAGCCACAATGAGATATAATCTTATGCCAATTAGAATGGCTATTACTAAAAAGACAAAAAATAACAAATACTGCCAAAGACGCAGAAAAAAAGAAACTCCTACACACTGTTGGTGGGAATATACCTTATTGGTACATCTACTATGGAAAACAGTATGGAGATTTCTAAAAATATGTTATAAAAACCCAAAAAATAAAATTGCCATACAATCTAGAAATCATACAACAAAACATTAGCATTTATCCAAGAAGAAAATCAGTGTATCAGAAAGATACCTGCACCCATGTTTATTGTAGCACTATTTACAACAGCAAATATAAGGAATCAACCTAAGTGTCCATCAATGAATGAATGGATAAAGAGAATGTGTTATATGTACACAATGCAATACTACTCAGCCATATAAAAGAATGAAATCCTGTCATTTGCAGCAACGTGGATGGAAGTGGAGGTCATTATGTTAAGTGAGATAAACCAGGCACAGAAAGACAAATAGCACATGTTCTCATTCACATGTAGGAGCTAAAGGAGGTAGAGAGTGGAATGATAGATACTACAGACTGGAAGTGGTGTGTGGGTCAGAGTGGGAGAAGAAGAGAGAAGTTGATTAATGGGTACACATATACAGTTAGATAGAAGGAATAAGTTGTAATGTTTGGTAGCAGAGTAGGGTGACTATAGTTAACAACAATGTATTGTATATTCCAAAATAGATAGAAAAGACTTGAAATGTTCCCACCACATATAAAGGATAAATACTTGAGGTGATGGATACCTTAAATATCCTGGTATGCTCATTACAC
Organism: Varecia variegata; assembly: GCA_028533085.1. Taxonomy (NCBI): domain Eukaryota; kingdom Metazoa; phylum Chordata; class Mammalia; order Primates; family Lemuridae; genus Varecia; species Varecia variegata. The sequence continues at coordinate 38,500,441 of CM052439.1, read as the reverse complement.
ATTCTCATTACACATTACACATTTTGTATGTAACAAAATTTCACATGTACTCCATAAGTATGGACAATTATCATGCATCAATTTAAAAATGTTACCTTAGTACTAGGAAGACAAAATTTTACATTTATCACCAACTTCCATTCCCTATATAACAACACATAAGAACTATTTAATAATTTTATTCTTCTATACATCCTGTAGAGAGATGGATGCCTGGAAAGCCTCAACTTCAAAATGTAACCTTCCTCTTCATGAAATGGAATTCTACTCCATTTGAGAAGGAATGAACTATTAATACATACAACAGATGAATCTCAAAATAACTTTGCTGAGTGAAAGAAGTCAGACAAAATGTATCCAAACTGAATGATTCTATTTACAGAATTTCAGAAAAATGCAAACTTATCTATTATGCCAAATCAGATCAGTAGTTTCATAGGGACAGAAAGGGGTAGGCAGCTGGGATACAGAATGACACAAGAAATCTTTTGAGATGATCATTATCTTGATTGCGATTATGGTTTCATTGGTGTGTATATATGTCAAGCTTATTAAATTGTACACTTTAAATATGGGCAGTACATGCATATCAGTTACCCCTCAATAAAGCTGTTAAATTAAAAACAAAAAGAACCTTTCTTAGTCATTTACATTCTTTAAAAGTCAAATCCAATTTATCATTATTTTTTAAATTACTATTACAATTAATTAAGTTAAATTTTACACTCCTGGCACTGACTGGTAGTGGTCTCATAAAATATATTTTCACATTTTAACTTGCATTTTTAAATTACACAATTTTCAAAATTTACACACACATATTTGTCAAAATCTCTGTATACACAATATTAAAATTGTATAAGAATTTTAAATTCTGAAACACAAACTTTACAAATATATCTGTATGCTTATAAATATATCTTTAGGACACCAGAGTGTTTATTTTTACAGAGTTTTAAATTCTATTATATTTTCTTAAAGTCTAATGTTATATAATTTTTCTTTGAATGACATAGTCCTCAAGCACAATGAAGGTTGACACAAGCACCTCCAAACTTCCTTCCAGAGTCTTGTGTAAATTTCTCCTAAAACATTTCTTTTTCTCCAATATGAAAATATGTACAATAAGTAAAAATTTGTGCTAAGGTTTGGTTTTTAAGTTTTAAAACTTTTATGTTTATTCTAAAAATGTATATGAATGCTACAATGTCAAATAAACTATATATTTAGTTATTTCTCTATCAAATTTCTCAATCAAATCGAGAGTATTCTTTGAGACCCAAAGTTTATTTTTGCTACAGAAAATGTTTGTCACTGGAGTGAAAATTTATCTGAAAGAGACATTTCTACTGTCACAGTTCTAAGTGCTACATCATTCTATATCAGACACTTGATGTTGTGAAAGTAATCAGTAGTACTAATACACATTTATGTAGTGGCTTTTTCCAGTGTATCTCTGCTAATAAATAGTTTCAAATTATATTTTACTCTTAATATATTTGCCTTTAGCTTCTTTAATCCAGTTCTGGTTTCCTATTCACTTAAGAAATTTTATTAATTTTGACACCCTCTCAAATGTATAATTATTTATATTTATTTATTTTTAAGTTTGTACATTAAAATAGGTTTTTTTCAAAAATTCAAACCTTACTTACAAATTGATATAATCAAAGCAAGTTTTTTAGCCAGTGGCATTTTAGACAAATTTGCCAGCAAGTATTTTTCTCTATGCTGTAAAGCATATTGACTAAGGACACATGCTGTAGAATCAGATTGTCTGGAAATGAGGATGTAGAGCAACAGAGGTTTTCATTTATTGATAGTGGGAATGCAAAAGGGTACGGCCACTTTGGAAGACAGATAGTTTCTTACAAAGTTCAACATAATTTTACCATGCAATTCACCACTCGTACTCCAAGGTATTTACCCGAATGAGCTGAAAACTTATGTCCACCCAAATACCTGCATATGTTGTGAAAGTAATAGCAGCTATACTCCTAACTACATTCACATAGAGGCTTTCAATCTCTGGCTTCCTATTATTTTTTCAGCCATGGAATTCTCTTTTGATATGGATTTCATAAACACTCAGCAAATCAGAATTCATTGCCAAGTTTCTGGCACTGTGTGCTCTGGAAACTGAGCAATGAATAAAAGACATGCTTTCACAAATCTTAAAAAAGACTGAGGGGATTACTAAAATGTGGTATATGTATACCATGGAGTTCCACTCAGCCACAAAAAACAATGGTGATCTAGCACCTCTTGTATTATCCTGGATAGAGCTGGACCCCATTCTACTAAGTGAAGTATCACAACAATGGAAAAACAAGCACCGCATGTACTCACCATCAAATTGGTATTAACTGATCAACACTTAAGTGCACATATAGTAATAACATTCATCGGGTGTCGGGCAGATGGGAGGGTGGAGGAGGGGATGTGCATCATCTTGGGGATGGACACGCTTGAAGCTCTGACTCAGGTGGGGCAAAAGCAATATACATTACCTAAACATTTGTATCCCCATAAATATGCTGAAATAAAGAACAATTTAAAAAAAAGACTGAAGGATGTATGAGATGAAAAATATTATAACACCAAAAACAAATAATGCTAAGGGTGTACATTTAGCATGCTGGGGGAGCATATGATGGGAGAGAACAGGAGGATGTATTATACACCATCTGTGACATGCTACCATGCTGCTCACATACTGTTCCCTGCCTCCATGGTTCAACAGTGTCTTAGTATGTATTTTGTTGATTATAACAGAATACCTGAAACTGGGTAATTTATAAAGAAAATAAATTTATTTCTTACAGTATGGAGGCTGAGAAGTCCAAAGTGAGGGAGCTGCATTTAATGAGGGCCTTCTTGCTGGTGAGGACTCTCAACAGAGAGTCATATGGTGAGGAAGTTGAGCATGCTAGCTCAAGTCTCTATTCCTCTTATTACAAAGCCACTAATCTCCCATGATAACTCATTAATCCATTAATCTATGAAAATATTAACCCATTAATGATGGCAGAGTACTCATGATCCAATCACCTTTTAAAGACCCCACCTCTCAATACTGCCACAGTGGGGATTAAGTTTCAAATGAGTTTTGTAGGAGACGAATATTCAAATCATAGCAAACTGATACTACCAGTGATACTGATACTGATACTACCAGTACTGATATTACCAGTTTTAAAAATGCAGAAATGCAGAATCTCAGGCTCTTCTCCATACTTGTGACCCAGAATCCAGATTTTTGCAAGATCCTCAGGTAATTCATATGCACACTGAAGTTTGAGAAGCACTGCCTTAAAAGTAACTGAAATACACAAGACAAGAAATAGCTAAAAGGAATCAAATTTATTAACTTCAAAATAGCATGAGGTAATTCCTGGTTTATCATTAAAAAATGAGTAAACTTTAACTATTTTCTTGGTATATCAGATTATTTTTTGTCTCCCAACCAGCTAATTCAGACAGATAGATAAGAGTTGAGGTACTTAGACACTCATTAGTGTAAATCCATCTCATGAAACTATTGATGGCTTTTTTCACTTTATTACATATTTTGTACCAGCAAATTTTCATAGACAACCACAGTCTCATTTAATTCTCAATACAGACGAGGAAAGAAATGTTCTTCAATAGATAGTAAATTCATGTAAAACTCAGTTTCAAAATCAGTTTTGCCTGACTTCAGAGTTTAGACTTTGCCAAAATGCCTTTCAACATCCCTAATTTCATACAGCATGAAAAAACAATTGTGTTTGTTATGAGTTTATTATTTCTGTATACTGCTCTCATCATGTATTTTAAAAGTGTACTGCTTAATAGAAAGTTAATGCTTAGCAAAATCCTGAGACTTAGATTCACAAAATTTGTTTCAGAAAATATTAAAATATTATTAGTTTAGTTATATAGTTAACTTTATGTTCTTTAACTCATAATGCTTAAATTGTAAATATTTGTATATTATCTTAGATTTTCTGTACTTAAAATAGCAACTGTATTTTCAGGTATGTATTAAAGACTCAAATAGTCATAGCAAATATAAAAGTAGAAAATATTTGGCAAATTATTTTGCTAATTCAGCTATCATTCTTGAGACAATGCTTACCCCATAATATATAGGCATATTAAAATCACATGTAGTAGAATATAGGATGGGAAGCAAGGGGAAGGCCGGTAGGAAAAGAGGGGTAAAAACTTACCTATTGGGTATAATGAACACTATCCTTGTGATGTACACACTAAAAGCCCTGACTTAAGCATTATATAAGGTATCCATGTAACAAAATCATTTGTACCCCCTTAATATTGTGAAATTAAAATTTTTTAAAAAATTATCTAATGCTTTTAAATTTAATTTATGACCACCAGTGTATCAACTAATTTTCTAAATACAATGTTCCTAAATCATTTTTATTGACACTGATTTAATCAAGAACAGCACCCACAAAATCCCTACAAATTTTCCAAAACACTGTTTTATTCTTGCTTTCCAGCTAAATAAATGACAAAGTGGGATTCCTAGGCAAGAGCACCACAATATTGCAAGAAACAAAACTGCTCTTCAAAGTGAAGCTAAAAGGCCTTTAACAGAAAAATTGAGGTCAGGCCCTTTAGCATGTACCAGATAAATCCAGAATCAGTTTAATATGTTCTGTGGCCTGAGAGTAAAAAATAACTGATATCTGATCAATGATGGTGTTGAGAGCACAAAGGTTTTCAGTCATTCACAGCAGGAAATAGATACATAATAAAGTTTTTAACTTATCAGGCATAACAAATGGCAACAAACATAATAAAAAACCATATGGTAGTGATTAAAGAATTTGAACAGAACATGAAATTTATAATAAAGGAATCATATAGTACATTTAATGTCAGTTCTAACTCTATTTCTCCACAGATAATGGCTATAAATTAGTGCAGCATGGCTGAGTGACTCATTTCATTCTATCAAGTGATTTTCTATGTAGTAACATTTTTCTTTACAGCTTCATTTTTGGAAATGTCATATTATATGTGCTACACAGAATTTAAGGCAGTACTTGCAATATTAAAAACTATCTTCAACAGTTGCACCACTGCTATATCATAGGTACTCATGACATACATAAGCAACTTGATCTTATAAAGTGTATGTCAGCTTTTGCAGTGACTTGCATGTCATTTGTAAGTGTGATTAGACCCAGAGAAAGGAAAATTTAGTTGTATTTAATTTAACCCTAAAGTTTGCCTGCTCAAAGGCATGTACTTAAAGCATCAAGTTTCAGTGGATTCATTTTGAATTATTTTTTATTCTCTTTACTTCTCTCAAATCATACTTAGCTGCTCTTCATTGTTATGTCTTATGTTCAGCCATTTTTGGTTATGAACAGAATTATAGATCCAAATTCAATTCCCTTAGAACTTTGCATTTTCAAGTCCAATCTTCTGGGCATTTAGTGTACCCATTACCCTAATAGTGTACATTGTACCCAATAGGTAATTTTTCATCCCTCACCTCCCTCCCATCCTCCCACCTTTGGAGTCTCCAATGTCCATTATTCCACTCTGTATGACCATGTGTACCAATAGTTTAGCTCCCACTTGTAAGTGAGAACATGCAGTATTTGATTTTACATTCCTGAGTTACACTTAGGATAATGGCCTCCATCTCCATCCATGTTGCTACGAAAGACATGATTCCATTCTTTTTTATGGCTCAGTAGTATTCCATGGTACACATATACCACATTTTCTTTATCCACTCATCAGTTGGTGGACAATCAGGTTGATTCCACATCTTTGCTATTGTAAACTGTGCTGTGCTAAACATACAAGTGTAGATATCTTTTTGATATAATAACTTAATTTCCTTTGGGTAGATACCCAATAGTGGGATTACTGGATTGAATGGCAGATCTACTTTTAGTTCTTTTAGAAATCACCATACTGATCTCCACAGAAGTTGTACTAATTTACATGCCCACCAACAGTGTATAAGTGTTCCATTTTCATCGCATCTGTGCCAACATCTATTGTTTTCTGACTTTTTATTAATGGCCATACTGACTGGAGTAAGATGGGCTTTCTAGTTATAATCTCATTGTGGTTTTTATTTACATTTCTCTGACAACTAATGATTTTCAATATTTTTTCATATGTTTGCCATTTTTATATCTTCTTTTGAAAATGTTCATGTCATTTGCCCACTTTTTTTTCTTACAATAGATTTAGGTAAAAGTGGAGTTTTGTTACACACATATATTATACAGTGGTGAACTCTGGAATTTCAGTGTAGTCATCACCTGAATAGTGTACTTCATAACCAATTGGTAATTTTCCATCCCTCACCTTCCTCCCAACCTCCCCACTTTTGAGTCTCCTGTGTCCATTCTGTATGATCATGTGTACCCATAGCTTAACTCCCAATTACAATATAGGTGGTAATTTACAGGTGGTAATTTACAGAGGTGGTAATTTACATTCCCACTAACAGTGTATAAAACATTTATTGTTTTTTGACTTGTTAATAATGGCCATGCTGATTGGAGTAAGATGGCATCTCATTGTGGTTTTAATTTTCATTTCTCTGATGATTAGTGATGCTGAGCATCTCTTCATATGTTTTTTTGCCATTTGTATATCTTCTTTTGAAAAACACCTGTTCCCGTCATTTGCCTACTTTTTAATGTTTTTTTTTCCTTGCTGAGTTGTTGGAGTTTCTTGTAGATTCTATTAAATAGATATTAGTCCTTTGTTGGATACATAGTTTACAAATATGTTATCCCATTCTATACGTTGTCTGTTTACTCTGTTGATTATTTCTTTGCTGCACAGATTTTCCATTTAAGTACAATTTATTTTTGTTTTTATTGCACTTGCTTTTGGGGTCTAGTCATAAACTCTTTGCCTACTAAGCCAATGTCCAGAAAAGTTTTTCCTAAGTTTTCTTTTAGAATTTGCATGGTTTCAGCCTTATGCTTAAGTCTTTAGTTCATCTGGAGTTAATTTTTGTATATGGTGAGAGATAGGGATGCAGTTTCATTCTTCTGCTTATGGCTATCCAATTTTCTAAGCACCATTTATTGAATACAATGTCCTTTCTTCCCTGGTGTATGTTTGTCTGCTATGTTGAAGATTAGTGGCTATAGCTTTATGGCTTTATTTTGGGGTTCTCTATTCTGTTCCATTGATCTATGTGTTGACTTTTTTTGCCAGTACCATGCTGTTTGAAATAGTATAATTTGAAATCAGGTAATGTGATCCCTCTAGTTTCAGATTTGTCCTTTCTGTATAATACTGCTTTTGGCAGGACAGGCTTTTTCCACAGTCATCAGCTACACTGCTGCTTATAGGAAAATGACAGTGTCTATTTGAAATGAAAGCCAGAATCCCTGAGACAATGGTGTTACAGGGAGGTAGACAGCATGTCTGCCTACCCAGACCATGAGGCTTGTGCCCTCCCTCCCCCAAACTCTGCAAGGAACTTGGCACATTTCAACAGGAGCTCCCCTGCCACCCTTGACAGGGCTGGTACTTCTGCTCATCATTGGGGTGTGGGAGGCCAAACTTGGCAGACCAGCTCTACCCAACTTTGCCCCCCCTACCCCCCACCCCCACCCCAAGCATGAACAGGGAAAGGGAAAACAGGACATCAGGTATGCCACAGACTACTCCATCCCCTGAGTAAACTAAGAACAAGCACACACTCAAGGGCATCTGCGGCAGCCGGCTCTTATACATAAATACCACCTAGTGGCATGGTGGTTGAACTGCAGCCCAGTACATTGCTACTATAATCAGCATCTGAGCAAGCCACCGCACAAAAGCTATGTGTAACCAACGAATACGTACAGAGCCTTGGCCCCTGAAATTACCCCAAATAAAAGATAAACAAATACAACATACATTACAGGCATCCCCTCAATGGGGTGAAAATTAAATTAAATTAAATTAAAAAATAAAAAGTTCCATCTATGTGAAAGTAAATTCAAAAATAAAAAGTGATAACTTCTCCAGATGAGAAGGAACCAGTGTAAGAACTCTGGCAATATGAAATCATTTACTTCTAGACCCAGAGTCCTAAAATTTCACCTGATATGTTCAGGTATAAGGTTTTATTTAAATAATCATTTTTTCAGAGCCATTAGTTTCTTTCAACCTAAAGAATTTGAGTAATTTTCTTCCTTTTCTGAATTATTACTCACTTTTAAACTCTAAGGGGTTTATTTAGAAAGACTTCATTGTTTATTTTCGTCTCAGCAATATGACCATAGCACCCTATTTACACTTCTATTACTGAATTTAACATATCTTTCAAAATTACCCTTTTCGGTCTTGCCTACTTGACTATCAAGTCTGTTTAAAAAGGAATGGATGCTATCTTCATTTTAAACTCTCAAATGGCCTAAAATATGGCAGGTAACCAATAATCAGGTGTTGAACTGAACTGAATACAATATATGGTATGAAGACTTAAGTTTGAAAGGGAAGAAACTAATTATCAGTTTAAAGATGATGCATAAAATTTATTATATTAAGAGACACATCTTTTCTTACGTAGGTAGTATAATAGATAGTCTAACTGACCTCTACGAACTCTCTAAATTCCTGTTATAACTGATAAACATGGCACCTTGCACACTCCTAGTTGATAGGGCAGTTCTCGTGGTCTCCAAGGAATGTTTGTTGTCTACAGGTAAGAACACTTTCACAAAATTGCAAACGTAGGTATGATAGAGTCTCTTGACAAGATTATTCTCTTATCTGGTCATTATTCAGTTTGATTAAGGCCACAAATTAAATGTTTTTATGATTAACTTGGGTTTTATTGAATAAGTAGATGGTGAATGTTGAAACTTTCTGTATTCCATTTACACACATTGTCATAAAATGAGTTTGGAAAGGCAAACAGGAATTTTTGCATCCCATGAATCTGGATTATGAAAGGAAACTATTGAAACATTTTCAATTAAAGAGTGAAATGATTATGTAGATGTTTTGGAATCATCTCTTAACTAGCTAGTAGGGTAATGACTGTTAGAGAATGAGGTTGGAGGCTGGGAAACATAAGGCTATTTTTAAAAACCTGTCCAAAAATGATGATGGCGTGGAGGTAGGAATAGAATACCACAAGTTAGGGAAAGTGAAGAATCTGTGACATCTCCTGGATTTCTACCAATCTTTTCCAGTCAGTTTGCCTTTGGCCAAAAAATCTGACAATAGTATTATTCACAGAGAAAGAGGGGCAGTTTAGGAAGAAGTACAAGTTCATATGCCTCTATTATATGATGTCTTAAAACTAGGATGATATAAGGTCAGAAGTACAGAAGTTCTCCCTTATCCCAGTGGGATACGTTCCAAAACCCCCAGTGGATGCCTGAAAATTCAGATAGTATTGAACCGTATATATTCTATGTTTTTCCCTATATATACATCTCTATGATAAATTTTAATTTATAAATTAGGCACAACAAGAAATTAACAGCAATAATCAATAATAAAATGAAAAAATTATAACAATATGTCAGCACTACTACCCTTGTGCCTTGGGGCCATTATTAAGTAAAATAAAGGTTACTTGAACACAAGCACTGTGATCCCACAACAGTCAATCTTTAAATGAGATGGCTCCTACAGGACTAACAGGTGGGTAGTGTTAGGCTTAAAGAATTCACCCACCCCAAACTTTCATCCAAATCTCCTACAAAACCCACCACTCTCCCCTTCCTAAGGGTGTATTAGGAACATAGTCTTTGCCAGACCCCTAGGGAGATAACGGAATGAAATGCAAAAGGGGAACTTACTTTCCTTATCCCCCCAGTTGTTTGAAAAGAATTTATATACTCCCCCCAGAAAAACGCTCTATAAAACCCGAGGCTCTCCCCTTTTCTCTTGTGGATGCCTTTTTTGTCCTCCACCCATCTGCACCCAGATGCTCAAAATAAATAGTATTTTGCTAACCATAAGGCTTCCTGTGTCTCTTTTTAGGCTCCGGACCTAACAGGTAGCATCTATGGCATGAACATTCTGGACAAAAGGATGATTTGTCCTTTTGCACCTAGAATGGTGTGCAATTTAAAACTTATAAACTGTTTACTACTGAATATTTCCATTTAATGTTTTTAGACTGCAGAGGACCACAAGTAACTGAAACCATAGAAGGCAAAACCACAAGTAAGGGGGGACTACTGTATTTAAAAAAATCCTTCTATCCTGAGGAAATTTGTAATATGTGCATTATATTCTTAAGCTTTCTAGAAAAAAAAAATATATATATAACTTTTGATGAAGAAGAAATGATGAGAAGCTGCATTTAGAAAATGTGATTAACTGCTCTGAAAGCATTCATAATAATCAAGTCGGAGAAAGCTGAACACCGGAGAGAGCAAGACACCAATAACAAGCAAATAAAAACAAACAAAGCACATTTTATGAAGTACAGAGCTTCCTTTTTTTATTATCTTCCCCAAGCTAATTCCTACTCATGATTTAGATCCTTTAAACCTCTATATCTGTTTTGTGCACCCTGCCAAATACTCCTACAATACTTTGCACCTATCATTATTGTTACCAAGGTAATTGTTTTTTTCCCCAAAAGGTGAGATTCTTTCCAGTTCAGTGTTGTAAAACCAAAAGTAAGTGTTAATCAGGTCAGGCTTTAATTGATTGGTCAGGGAATGGAGAAGCAGGAGCACAGCTTGCAAATTAACTTCTTGTTGTGTGAGAAGTGAAGGGGTTAAAATATGATTTCTTTCAATGAAGGGGTTGAGTATTAAAAACAGAGTAGAATATTCATGTCTTTTGTGAGAACTGGTGGAGAATTTCTGGAATACCACCTTCTCCTTGTCCTTTCATGGTCTCTTGTGTTCATTACCATGGTGATCATCAACTGTCAGGGCATGGATGGGAGTATCATTTAGTATGGAAATCAGATTATAATGAAATTAGGAGTTTCTAGAGGTCAAGTGGACATTATCGTGGATCCCACCAGTTTTAGCCAGTTCTGACCAGTCTGGTCACAAGGTTCCCATGCATCCTCATTCTTAAAGATAAGCACAGTTGGGCAGGTAGAGTTTAAGTGGGAAGTAAATATTCAGCCATATTAGGCAAAGCTGGAAGGGAAAGTAAATGCTCAGTAATGTTCCACAGGCATTACACTAGGTATAATGTTTCACTGGCATTATACTGGTAACATTATTGTAGTATTTACCAACTCAGCTTAATTTACGGACTGTCTTAATCCATTTGTGCTCTTATAGCAGAGTACCACAGACTGGATAATTTACGTACAACAGAAATTTATTTCTCAGAGTTCTGGAGATTAGGAAGTCCAAGATCTAAGTGCAGGCAGATTTGGTGTCTCATGAAGACCTACTTCCTGGTTCACAGGAAGGCCATCTCATTGTGACCTTACATGGTGGAAGAGGTAAGGGAAATTTCCAGGGTCTCTTTTATAAGCACTAATCCCATTCACGACAGCCCTACCCTCATGACATAATCACCTCTCAAATGGTCTCACCTCCAAATAACATCATATGAAGGGCCAGTATTTCACCACATGAATTTTAGGGGAGCACAAGCATTCAGTCTATGACATGAACCTCCTTCACAAATACTGTGAGCATCTTATTCACAACTGTGCCATCAGTATATATGCCAGGCATCTAACAGACATTCAATAAATGAATGTTGATTAAATCAATCATGGTAAGAAAGATTCCATGATCTATAGCCCTGAAAGAGAAAATAACTAATAATAGATTTGACACTTTAAAAAATTAAAATACTACCACTAAAATGTCAAGTGATCCTGATAAGATAGTGATCTGATTAGCAGATTAATAAAGAATTAATAAAGAAAAAAGATAAAATATACACAACCAGGAAGTATTATAAGAGATTTGCATAAAACCCTTAAAAACAGTGTAAGAAAATCTGATATTCATAAAAAATTTAATTTGCTAAGATTTCTAAGAGAAATAAAAAGCCTCTCTTGTTAGTAAAGCATGGAAAAAAAAACAGTGCAAGACATAGTTATTGAGTGTTCACTATGTGGAAAGCCTGTGGTAGCTTCTGAGGAGCTATCAATGTAAGTGCAATGTTTGCTCTGATCTCCAGATTATAATCAAGTTAGGAGGAGCACTCCTTTCAAGGAAGAAAGATGTAACGTAAAAAGATTACATTTGTAAAATCACCCTATAGACAATGTATACCACAGTAATACAAAGAAGAGAAACATTACTTCCAGCTGGAAGAACTGAGAAGACTTCTGGGAGCTGAACTAAATGATGGAAGGATGACAGGATTTAACACATATTTTTATCAAAACAGAGGAAGACAATTCTGCAGGCCACCAAAGCATATAAAGACATTTTACAGTATTATTCTCACTTATATGTGTTTTCCTTAACTTGGGCAAAGAGAGGAAACAAATACTGAGCATAAATAAACCAAAGGCACAACTATTTTTCTTTTCAAGCTTTAGTGTTCCAACGCAGCTCAATAAAAGTCTTCCCCATAGGAAACACTTTCATTTAGGTCCAATTGAAAGGTGATAAATTTAACACTTTAAAATTAATGAGACCATTCACAGCCCTAAAGTACTAAGTGAAGGAGACAGACTGAGAACACAGGATAAAGTAAATGAATTGACCTCGGTGGGTCTAGTGAGGTTCTCTGCAGCAGGCTCTCTACTTCTGACATTTCTGACATTTTTCATCCTGGAATGTGTGGATGCATTTTTACTCCAAAGATGGGAAGTATGACTCTGGCAGGCTTGTCAGACCTCTTATTTTTCCACAACTTCAGGAAAGAAGTTTATTTTTGTTGATGAATGCATCTATTTTTTTTTTTTTTTTTTTTTTTGAGCTGTCACACCAGCTAGAGAACAGTAGCATTGCATGATCATAGCTCACCGAAACCTCAAATTCCTGGGCTCAGGTAATCCTTCTGCCTCAGCCTCCCCAGTAACTGGGACTGCAGGCCCCATCACCACGCCTGGCTAATTTTTCCTGTTTTCAGTAGAAACGGGGGTCTGGCTCTTGCTCAGTCTGGTCTCAAACTCCTGACCTCAAATGAGTTGCCCACCTTGGCCTCCCACAGTGCTAGGATTACAGATGTCACCCACCATGCCTGGCCTGCCTCTATTTTAATTCTCTTTCAAAGGCCAATGGGAGGTCAAGATGCAAGAAGTCAATGGTTTAATATAATTTCATCTTGCTTTATATAGAAGGCATAAAATATTTTTAAAATAGCATTCATGTTTTTTAGGATATATAATGTTATCTATGTACAAACCTTGAGTGGGGAGAACTAAACAATTGTGCAGTTCCTATATTGTTGGATATTTTCATGTGAAAAATCATGATGAAATTTTAGCTATAATAAAAGTTCTCGCACATGCTGAAAAATATGCCAATTCAGTTTTTTTATTGTTGTTGTTGTTTTTTAACCTTTTGGCAAAATCTGTAAGTTTAAAACAGAGAAATGGAACTGAAGATTTCAGTTCTCAGGTGCAACTTATATTAAGAAACAGAATACTAAGAGTTATTTTAAATAGTTTAAAAACAATGATTATTATAAACACATATATCATTTATAGCATAATATGTGGTCATGTGGCCATTTCCTTAATTTTATTGCAGTTTGATCACAAAATACACTATGACAATATGAATAAATTATAAAACATATGCTAATAACAAAAACTGAAGGAAATGTCCCATCCCTTTCCTCATCCAGGGCCTCTGCATCTATAATTTTCTGTCTCTGAAATGTTTCTCTCTTTTCCTTCTTCCTCCCAAGACCTCTGCAGAGCAAGTATCTCATTCTTTTTTTTTTTTTCTTTATTTTTTTTATTTGACAAGCAGCAATATCATGTTTGTCATTTTAATGTAGATACAATTATTAGGTTATCTGTCATATTACAATATTTAAGTTTTTTATTTTATGTCCTTTAAGATACATTTAAAAAAAAAAAACACACATCAACTGCAAACGTGAAGGGGAGAAAAAGCATGGTACCCAACCAAATTTCCACATTTCAGCAATAGTTCACTCACTCTTTTAATAAAGTTTTAAGAAATGTCACAATGACATGAGCTTGAAATATCTCTAGGCATTTTCTAAGTATCTCATTCTTAATCTTTAATGTTACATTCTCAGAAGAGCTGTCCTGACTACCTACCCCCTCTTCCATCCTCTACTATTTCCTACCTATGCCTTTCTAGAAAATATCACAATTTTAAATTATTTTAGACTTTTTGTTTGTTTCCCATATTAGATCCAAGGACCTTGTCTGTCTTGTTTGCTGTTGTAACCTCAGTACTTAGCACAATGTTGAGAACATTTTAAAAATAATTGTTGAATGACTGGGTAAATAAACTGTTTTAATAGCAAAAATAAAATGCAATAAAAGTAATTGCAGTATGAAAATTAAACCAAAAAACCTAGTGTCAGAGTAAGTACAAAATTTTTTCAATTTTATTCACTCCATGTTGAGTTGAAATATATTGTATTTAGTTTTAAACCTAAGTCTTATATTTAGCCAATAGGACCTCAAGTCCTCTTTATATAGAGGAAGCATTTCTATAGTGGCTTCAATAGTTATATTTGAGTGTATCCAAAGATATCATGCTTTTAGGTACAGAAAAACATATATAATAATATTAAGGTTATTAATATTGTGATATAAAAGTTAACTTTTAAGCTTAATCAAACATGTTTTAAAAGCTACCATGCCTAATGCACTATATTAGATGCTATTAAAACCAGAAAATACATACAAAGGATGGTAAATTTGTTCCTAATTTGGATGTTTTAGGAAAGTTACAATTTTAAAGTCTTCTCAATGTTTTTAGACACTAAATAAGACAATTTTCAAATGCCAGTGATATTCCATAATCACAATACTGTTGTATATTTATGCCAACCAAAACAGTGAATCATATTAAAGTCATATCATACAAAAACAATTGTTTTTAATATTTTTACTGTAAGTCTAAAAATTGAGTTGTGATGAGTCATAGTGTATAGGGCAGAAGCCATGGACATAAATCCACAAGGGAACTAAGCAGTACAACAGCAATGATATTTTTATTTTGTTTTAAAAAAAAAAAAATTTTAAGCATACATTTTATCAAGTCCTGTTGCCACTATAAGCAATGCTCCTGAAGCAGCAGCCGGGCAGCTAAGCATTGGGACAGCACAAAGCAGTGTTTGAGGGCAAGGGCTCTGTATTCAAACTATCTGCATATGGAAAATGGTTCCCCCACCAACTGCATGACTCTGCATGAATACTTACATTCTCTGTACCCCAATTTCCCCATCTGTAAAATGAGGATTATCATAATAATAACTCCTTCATTTTCTTATGAAAATTAAATGAATTAATTTGTATGAAGTCCTAAAGGACAAAACTCAGCATATAGTAAACCCTCCAAACAGTAGCCATTATTTTTATCAGAAAAGACTACAAACATTGGGGAAGTAACAGCCACCTTGCCATGGAAACAGAAAGGAGTTCAAACACACTGTCTCAATTAAATTCCCCCTTTTTGAACTGCTGCTATGAACAGAAAATTGTGGAGGAGAAAATGTACAAAATATGACATCCCTCATGAAATACAGGAGACAAATCATCTACATAAACATCCAGCCCACATGGAACAATTGTCAGAGGACCTGTATAAATAAGTATAAATTGGTGAGGCAAGTTGGTTATTTTCATCAGCAAAATTTTGTAAAGAAGGATACATTTGAGGTAGAACCTGAAGAGTAAATAGGATGGCCAAAGGTAGATCGGAGGGAGGAATTTCTAAGAAATGCATTGACATGAACACAAAATTGTAGGAAAGGCAGGTATATTGCATAATCAGTAAGTAGTCCAGGTTAGTGGTAATATATGAAATATAGCAGTAGTGGTAATGGCAAATGAGCCACAAAAATAGTATAAGAAAATGTCAATGAATTTCTTTATAAGTAGTTCTAGAACAATATAAAATAGCAAGTAACCAAAGAAACTCATTTTTAAATAGCATCATATTTTTTCATACTCAAGCAAAAATATTCATTATTCACTTTGTTTTTCCTGCTTTGCAACAAAATAATAATAGCAATCATGATCATTTTGTATACAGTAATAGATAGTTTTTAAGGTAATTAAGGTAGAATCTATTATGTCTGCATGTGTTTGTATTTTACAAGACAAACAGTAAAAATTAAAGGACAAAACTAAATTATAGGACTCAAGAAATAATATTTGTAGAGATAAAAGTTTTCTTAGACTTGGGTTATGTCATTTACTGAGGAAGCAAGAAAAGGTGAAAACATAAGGTAAATGTAAGGTATAATGGATGAAAATAATTAAACTTTTTATTTTTTAAAAGAACTTCCCCCTTTCTTCTATAAATGTGTGCTGGGGATAAAACAGAGAACTATAAAAAAGACAAATCTAAATACTTTTTAGTTTTCTTTACATGATGGTTATTTACAACTATTTTGTTGTTAACTCTCTTACTTTGGAGGTTATATCAATTAAAATAAGAAAAAGATTTATATGACCATAGACAAAAAGGATGTGAAAAAGATTATATAAGATATACAAATTTCTTTAATCCTCAAAGAAAACCATCATCTTGTCTCTTAAAAACTACTTAGGTTTAAGAGATACCAAAAAAAGAATGTTACTGAATTTTATGAGAACTCTCCATGCCTCGTTTTTGTGGGTTGCTATAATATCTTTACTCTGCACAGATCTAAAACACTACACTTTGGGCCCGGCACGCTGGCTCGTGCCTGTAATCCTAAGCACTTGGGAGGCCGAGGCGGGTGGATCCTTTGAGCTCAGGAGTTCGAGACCAGCCTGAGCAAGAGCGAGACCCCGTCTCTACTAAAAATAGAAAGAAATTATCTGGCCAACTAAAATATATATAGAAAAAATTAGCCGGGCATGGTGGTGCATGCCTGTAGTCCCAGCTACTCGGGAGTCTGAGGCAGTAGGATTGCTTAAGCCCAGGAGTTTGAGGTTGCTGTGAGCTAGGCTGACGCCTCGGCACTCACTCTAGCCCAGGCAACAGAGTGAGACTCTGTCTCAATAAAATAAAATAAAATAAAATAAAATAAAATAAAATAAAATAAAATACTACACTTTGTATCATGTAATTCTACTAAAAGTGACATAAAGAAAATGATTTCCTTTATTTAAGTCACCTCCTGATCTCCAAGCACTCTTGGTAAGCCCAATACCACTATAGTGGCCCTGTTACCCCCTCAGCAAGGTTTATGGTAGGCCCCAAAATTCCACGTGCTCTTGTTGGTGTACCCATCACCCAACAGCAATACCACCTAATGCTCTCTTTAAAGCAGATTCAGAAGCCCCGCAGAGGCCTGTATTTAAGGCCAGGACTGCCCAAGCTGCCTAATAGGCACCCCTGTGTCATCTATGGCTCTACTCTCAACATAACATAAGGATGCACTCCTTATAAGATTACCATTCCTCCACACTAAAACACCTTAAGCCTCACTTCTGACAACTGCCTAAAAGATCAATTTCAAGAAAAAAAGATATAATTAAAGTTTATTACCCACCTCTCCTAAAAGATCAGCAAGACTAATCCAGATCTCTTTGTTTATTTTAAATACTATCAGAACTGCAAATCTCTCCCCCATCCAATTCTGTGTACACATCTTACTCTACATCCCATCAGGCTTTGACATAGCTGTCCATGCCATCCTTGAAACATCATTTCTTTTGTTTTTGCAGACATCACTTTTTCCAGACCCTCATGCCTCATTGACTATTCTCATTCTTCATAGCTGCTCCTCCTTATTTCCAGATTTTTTTTCATTTTTTTATTTGTATCTACTCAAGGATGCAAGTACAGTTTTGCTACATTGATATATTACATTGTGGTGAAATCAAGACCTTCAGTGCATACATCACTAAAGTAGCACACACTGTACTCACAAAGCAACCTCCCATCATCCATTCCCCTCCCACCACCCTACCCCTCCAAGTGTCCATTGTTCATCATTCCACACTCTGCTTCCATGTGTACATATTATTTAGCTCCTACTTATAAATAAGAACATGAGGTATTTATCTTTCCAGATCTTTAGACTTTGGAGTGGCTCAATCCTCAGTTCTTGGTACTCTTCTTTTCTCTCTCTAGCATCCCTCCCTAGGTAATCTCATTCAGTCTCACAATTTTATAGACCATATGATTAAAATACTGATGAATATCAAATTTACATGTCCCAAACTTGACCCTTAGTTTCAGATGTATGCATCTATCTTTCTAGAAAACATTACCACTTGGATGTCTAATAGCCTTAACATATATAAAAGGAATTCTTGATTTACCCTTTCCAAAAAAAGAAGAAAAGTCCTACATTTTCCCCAGTCTTACTCATCTCAGCAAATGGTACCACCATTCTTGTAGTTGTATAAGCCAATAAAATAACATTATTTTTTTATTTCTCTCTTGCTTTCACACCTCATATCTTATTTGTTAAGCAAATGAGGTCAGCTCTATCTTCAAAATATAGACTGGATCCAACCAATAATCACCAACTCCGTAACTATTACCCTAGTTTGTGTCACCAACATCTCTTGAAAGAACTACTGAAATAATTTCCTAGTTGGACTCTCTTTTTTTACTCTCCACTCAACCCTTTTCTATATGTCCCTGTAAATCCTTACAATATTCACATATCTATTCTTTGAGTTAAATTTACTGTTGCTCCCTTTACTAAGTTTCCAAAAGTGAATAAATCTTCATTTAAAATCTTCTTGGGGCCCGGCGGGGTGGCTCATGCCTGTAATCCTAGCACTCTGGGAGGTCAAGGTGGGAGGATCACCTGAGGTCAGGAGCTGGAGACCAGTCTGAGCAAGAACGAGACCCCATCTCTACTAAAAATACAAAAATTACATGGGCGTGGTGACAGGGCCTATAGTCCCAGTTGCTAGGGAGGCTGAGGCAGGAGGATCACTTGAGCCCAGGTGTTTGAAGTTGCTGAGAGGTAGGCTGATGCCAGGGTACTCTAGCCTCAGTAACAGAGTGAGACTCCGTATCCAAAAAATAGAAAGGAAAAAGAAAATAAAATCTTCTTGGGAGTGTATAGAGGGAGGAGGGAAGCAAATCTTAACTTCACCATCTATTAGCTACCATTCTATTTCCTTCCCTCCTTTCACTAAAAAATATCTAACATGAAAACTTAACATTCTGGTCAATTATCTAACAAATACTAACTGTTCACCAATTTCTCAAGGGTCATTGTGACCTCTTAATTATGAAATATGATGCCCTTTTTTCAGTTCTCATTCTCGTTATCCTCCTTACACCACTGCTCTCAATATACATATATATATTTTTAATTTTTTTATCTTTTCCTTGTTTTCCTAATTTTAAGAAATATGATATCTGTTCTATATTTATTTCACCAGCCACTCTTTCCTCACTGAATACTTTTCTTCTTCTCAAAAAAGTTATTAATAATCTCCTCTATCACACAATGGACAGTTCACACTTATAATTCCAACTGGTTTCTCTTTTTATATGAAATTTGAGAAAAGTCTCAAGATTAGGAATATTCACATAACATATATCCCAATTTTCCATCTTTAAACATATTCATTTTTTGTATAACTATATTTTAGTATTATAAAATATCATAAAATATATACAAATCATTTTTCATAGCTAGATACCAATTCTAATCATCTTACTTCTGCTTTCTGTCTCTGGAACTGTTGCTGTTAATTCAGGCTCCATTCATCTCTAATGATTATCTTTCTCTAATGTCCCATATCCAATCAGTGATTTTTCCATTTCAAGGCTTCTTACAACTTCCCATTTCTTTCCATTTCTGTTCAAGCCCTTATCACTTCTCACCTGAATTACTTCAATAGAATTATAATTGGTCTCTAGGTTTCAGACAGTTCTCTTCACTCTCCATCTTGCTTACTATTGATAGATTAATCTTCCTAAAAGTCCTACAACAGACTTTCCATCATGTCATTTCACTGTTCAAAATTTTAGTGGGACAGAAGATGGAAAAATGAAAATAGATAGTTTGCTTGGGAGGAAGATATGGGGGAAAAGTTTTTTATTTTTATTTCTTTTGAACTTCTACATTATTTTTATAATGTCACATTGTACAATTAGTATAATAAAATTAATTACCTAGAAGTTAAAATTCAAGTGACCTCTATCACATGCTTCCAACATTCTTTTTGTACTTCTACTGTTCCATTAAACAAAATATCTGCTCTATGTTCTCTCAACTTTCAAACAATGAAAATTATATGCTTTGTTTTAAACTTAAATTTCACTGCTGTATACAGTTCCTGATTGTATTAGCTGAAAACAATTCTCTTTTACATACAACAAACCTAACTTCTTATGAAAACCAATCACTAGGCCCTCATTATTTAAGCTTTTTATCAGTATTTTTATTCTTATTTTTATTTTCTCTTCAAATTGAAAGAAAAACACATCCTTAATAAAAAGACTCTTCCGCACCTTTGAAATAGAGGCCACAGTAGCTTGAAAACACATACTGGGCATTTAATATTTATTACTTCATTAGATAAGCAATCAAATGTGTCAAAGGCAACAAGATATTTTCATGAAGTACCTTTTGACTTCATTTTGAAATTAAAAGCAAAAGCAGAAATGTGTTGCCTTTAGAAACTCTTTGAAAAGAGCCAACATTACAGCAATTGTTTAATCTAGTATTAAGAGATATTATATGAATGTGACATATCCACTACATTTATTGAGTTTAAATGAGACACTCTTTCCTCATTCAACTAAATAATAAGGTACCACTCAGCATCCAACTCTCTAACTTTACCTCAGTTTGCAGGGAATATGAGGAGAACTCTAATTTTCCCTTTGTTTGCCTTTGTTTTTGTGCGCATCACTGAGACAGAGATCAACATTTGCTTGAATTGTTATCATAGTGGAGCTTGGATAGTAGAAATTAAATTCACTGAAGCCATCATTAAGGCTTTTGAATGAAATATTAAATTGCTGTGGCACAGAGTATATGGAATGACCCAACTTAACAGCAGTCTAAGCAAAAAAGAAAAAAATAACTTGTAAACACATAAATAATTAGGACATCACTTCTCTTTTCCCTTCTTTTCCAATGAGACAACTAAGCTGGATCAAAGAAAGCAAATGAATATATCAAGCTTCTTGGACAGATTAATTTATATTTTTACTACACATTTAATACATGTTTCACTGCAGTAAGCAATTCAGGCAAAGATCTGATTACTCTATTTATCTTTGATACTCTTTACAAAAGCAGAAGATTACACTCATTCTAAATCTTATGTTAGCTGGCAGTAAACATAGCTCAGAGCCAGCCAAGAGGTTGCTTATATAATGCTGGCAAATTGCCAGAGCATACAGAATAGCTCTTTTGGCCTCTGTTTTCCAATCTGGCTGATGGCAAAAGAGGGAGGTGGCAGTACAATCACCACCTTAGCCACCAGTTGCTGCCTCTGTCAGTTTCCACCTTAGAAGTATCATAACTAGAACAATCACTTATTGAATAGATTTACTGTGTACAAGGCATGTACTAAACCTGAGGAAGTGGAGATTTCAGCCCAGTGGTGTTATAGCCATTGATAACTGCAGTGACCATTTGACCACCGAATTCCAATAATAATAATAAAAAGGAATGGGATCAAATTATGTAGGAAACTATTTTCTTCATTTTTTTAAACTCAGGCATAGTGAATAATAAATAATATAAATTTTTTTTAATTCTATTTAATTCTCTCTGTTCTTGGTGACCTTGGAGTAGATTATAACATCCGAAGGGAAAGATTGTTTTTAGCTCTATTTACTATTCATATCACTGCAACTCTTAAGCACACAAATGAAACCCAATATATTTTTTAATTCTACCATTATATTTTAATTCCAAATAAAATTTTATTGGCAGTCATAACTATTTGTGATGCTACTTACTATATGAGCAAATGGCATCTGTATCTAAAAGCTATCATACTACTTCTTTATATTGCCAGTCTCCATTTGTTATCTACATCCAAATATATCCATAACCACATTGCATAAAAGAAGTCTCTTGGTTTGTGGCACTAAGTGGTATCTGCAGAGGTTCATGGTGTTTGGGATGATGACTGGCTGATTTTTTACTTCTTCTTCCCAGTGCTCCGATTTGCTTCAATTTAAAATCTTCCTCAAGATGACCTTCAAAATCGTCTCATGGGTTTTTTCAATGTCTTCTGTCTACATTGACAAAATTGTGCTTTAAGTGGATTTTATGCAGTGATAGGAACACATATTCTTCTGAGACCTGTATGGGGGCTGATCTTAATAAAGTAGGTCTTAAAAACACACACACACACACACACACACACACACACACACACACCCCAAGAAAACTGCTCTATAGAGGTAGGCTTAGATACTGTTACCTACTTAGAAGACTGATATGTGTTACCAATGCTTTGAAAAGCTTCAGTTAGATTTATAAATGGAACCATGATTGTAATAGTTATTTATGCTTGTTGATTTAATGTCCTCTTTCTAAAAATAGATTCTATGAAATCAAAGTAAAGATAGCATCAAAAACACAATTCATTTTCCTATTGGATTGTTAGAAGCTGGTCTTTATTACTGAGATTCTCAGCAGCCTATGCAATAAGGGAAATGAAATTTATTGGGTGTATAAGCCAACGAATATCTTTTCTTAGAAGCAGCAAAATATCCCAATGTCCTGAGACTATTTCTCCCATGGATCCTTATAAACAGATTATTGTATGATGTTCCAAACATGGGTTGAACCCTACAAATATAAATTATGTACCCATACGCCTCCCATAGGTCATACAGTCTCAAAGTAAATTTCAGTTCCATTATTTAGATTGGCATTTTTGACTTTCCATTCCCTTCTTCATTAGTTATGACACTGTTTGGCAAAGTGCCATCTGTTCAGTTTTAATGCAAATCTGTTTACATGAGGACAGAGCCTTTTTCTGTTAGTTGATTACCATATTCCAAGTACCTAATCAGTACCTGGAACATAGTCATCTCATTAACATTTGCTGGACTAATAAATAAAATATATAACCTGAAGCAATAATATATCTTCTTTATGTAGTCAACCTCCATTTGTTATCTTTATTTTAGATGACTTAGAATCTTTCCAATTTTCACATAAGCAGAAATTGATTACAGTATTTTCAGAGTTTTATTACTTATAACCAGGAAATAATTGTAGGTGTTTTGTTTTGTTTTATATCTCCTAATCTTTCAACATGCTGCAAAATAGCAGGCTCTTGCATTATCACATTTCATGTCTCAGTGTTCCAGGGACAAAAGAAAGTATAGGTAAATAAATAAAAAAAATTTACATCTAGGTCATCTGAACAAACTATGTAAAATCTATGCTAGGTTTACAACAATTGATTACAAAGCACATTTAAACAATTTTAAACCAATAACCATAATGCAGATACTAGGCAAATAGATGATATTTATTAACAGCTTCACTCTTACTGAGTTTATAAGTAAGAGTTCAGAAATACACAAGCTGCTCTACATCTATAGCTTCTGAAATTTAGAGATTACCAATTGCCAGATGCTAACAATTACCTTGAGATTTAACCTTGAACCCAGTTAATTAAAAGTTGCAATGACCTAATTTGCCTTCTCTTTCATCACAAAGGTAAAATTCCTCTCTGTTCAAGCAGGGCTTTCTCACTCAAATATTAGGGGAAAAAATCTTTAAATTTCAAGAGCAAATACAGAAATTAGGCTGCAATTAAGGTTTATACCATATATTCATCCATAAAGTTCTTTAATCCCTTTAATAATCCCATTTCAAGCCTTAATCAATTTCTATCTATACTGCAGCAAAAATTTTCTATCTAAATCTGACCTCTGTCTTTCTGTCTCTCCTACTCCAATTGATCAAACTCAATTCAATCCAGCAGAGAAATAGCAATTATTAAGAACTGATGGGTTGGAAATTTACCAGAGTGGATCTTATTGGACACAGTACTGCTTCCACAGTGACCCTGCCTAAACATTCTTTAGTGTGTCTGTCTCAAAAAACTCATTTCTGGTGAAGACTAAAAAGAAATAATTCTCATATTCCAGCTGCAGATTTCCTATCTGGATAACTTTATTGAGCTTATTTAATTTATATTAAAAGAAATCCTCTGGTTGCCAGCTGGCAGCCATAAATTTCAAATGACTACAATTTAATCTATTTTATGATTCATCATTCAACTGTGCTTACACATCATATTGTACTTTATAAAATGCTATGTATGCTTCCTAGACATGTATTAGAGTGATTATAGATGAATTAAACATTATTAATCCACGACTGTAACTGGCTACTATCTGATACTGCTTAGTGACTTAATTATGTTAGACAGACTAAATTGTTTCAAATGAACCTTCACAAAGGTCCTTAATAAAATAAAAGAGTGATTTTATTTTGTGTTATCTACTTTCTGCCAGAAGGTTCTCTAGAGGCTTCTGCAGTTTTCTTTTCTTTCCTATTAGCTAGAAAGCACAGTCTGGTAAGCCTGTGAACCCTGCAGGAGCTTACAAGGAAAATAATTCTCTGTCTTTGACAAGCACTATGGTAAGATTTGAGGCTGCTATGTAAGCAGCAAGATTTAGTGGTTTTTCTCTTAAGGGAGCTGGTTACAGAAGTGACTTAGAATGCCTTAGGAAAGAAAGAAGAACTTTCATATTGATAGTGTGTAGAGGGGATAACTTTATATAAAATTTAGAGTGGAACGGATATTTGAAATAGAGAAGTTTCCAGAGTAGAATTTAAAATGTCAGCAGATTCATAGAGGAACTGCCTTAGACATCAGGCTGTAAAAGATATTAAATTTTAAAATAAGGGGTTACATTGTTTCTTCAGTTTGCTGTGTGCAATACCAGAAGTTCACGGATGAGGGTAGACAATTCGTCTATTATTTCTAAGACAGACCACATTATCTATGACTTTAATCAGAAGGAGGCCCCCTCACCCTTGAGCGGTGTGATAAGAGGCTGAATGTGCACAAAGTTTTTCTCATTCCCAAAGCAGTTTGGCAAGCAGGTCAAGTATGTGAAACAGTACAATGGGATGATAAAGTTACTGTACTTCTGAGCAAGATGTGCAAAGTAGCAGCCAATGTGTCAGGTCTTTGTGAGAAAATAGCAGACAAAAGTAGTACTTTGTGGGTGAGAACTGCTTGGGACAGTGGAATCTTTCTAGACTAGTTGTTGCTATTCTTACTCTTCACTCAATATGGAGCCCATGCTCAGCAGAGCTGGCCTATTATATAGAGTTTTTTACTTCTCTTTCCTGTGCACACTCCCAACAAGAAAATATCACGTGCACACCAACAATATAGAACTCTTGTATTTTAAACGTTTTCAATTTCCAACATTCTTCTTACATATAGAACATCAAATAATATTGGGATTTCAGATGTTTTAGTCCTGTTTCTGAGCATCATCTTCCTTGTATAGAGCACAATGAGACTGACCACCAAAAGGGGGAAAAAAAGATGCAAAAAGAATAAGAATTGCATTTATTCTTATTGAAATTTTCTGTCATTGCAATTCATGCCTTAGCTTTTAGCAGGTAGGTATCTATCAAAAATATATCTCTAGTTCTATCTTGATCTTTATAAATTTTTTGATAGGCAATATTAACAAAAATAAAGAGTATATTAAATCTAAAAGCATTTAAAAATTAGCCAAATCTAATAGTTTCAGTGCAAGCCCAAAATCTTGTATGTTTTATTAGAAAAAGGAAAAAGCATAAATATGGTTTATTTTACATAGGTGAAGTAGGAAGACACAAATGACAGTATAAACAGCTTCTTTCCCGACAGTTGGGAAAAACATTAACAAAGAGCTCACCAAAGTTTAAACACTATGAGCGCTCAGAAAAAGCCTAGTAGGGATTCATAATTAGGCCCTTGGGGGAAACATAAGAAAAAGTATAAAGTTGAGGCAGTATAAAGGAAAGTCTGTTTTCAAAAAACTACATTTTCAGAAAGTAACAAGAAATAGTTTGGTTGTAAAACATGAGCTTTACAGGAATTATTCCTGATATAGAATCCTTGAACATCCCAGTCTAAAATATAATGAAACTTGAATAAAAACAAAAGAAATTCCCACAACTTCAAAAACTAGGATTATATTTATGGCAATAATCTGGGAGGAATTTTTACCAAAATATGATAAATTAGACTGCAAATCAATCATAATATTACCAAAGACAGAGTAAAGTTGCCAGCCAGAATTTTTAGAAATGCATTTTCTTGTTTACAAGTTTTCCTGGGAAGATAAATGCAAAATCTATAAACAATAAAACTGGCCATCTCTTTCATTTCTTTTTAGCAACTTTGGAAATGGTCACCTACTTCCTTTATAATTACTTTTATCTTTTTTTTTTTTGCATCCATTCTGAGACTGATGATCCCAGAAAACAATGGTAAGAAAGTACATATGAGTGCTGGACTTATTATCTTGTTAAAATTTAGATCTCAAACATAAAATTTTTAACTGGAATGACAAAGAAGTGGGAGCTAGAAAGTTCAGTGATGTCAATGAATTTTGAAGATTATAGTTTTTAATACTTTTCTCCTCATGTGAGTGTCATAAAACCAATTAAAAGATATAGATTTGATACTACCTGAATTTAACATAACTATACCAGATGAATGCATTCTTAGATTAAACTAAGAACCATGAACATTATCTTGTGTTCCTGATATTTTTCTACCAACCAAGAGGATTCAGTCCTTTCCTAGGTCAATTGAAAACATGATCAATCATTCTCAATTCTGGCAAACTTGTGGTCTGGAGAGCTCTTTCTGCTTTTGACAATAAAATAACAGAAAATAGCAATGTCAATAAAAATAGTAATAATATAATTCTCCTAAACAAATACCAAAAGATTTGTGACTATCAAAACTTGTGAATTTCCAATACAAAAGTAAAGCAAATGTCAGACTTTGTTTGGGAAATTTCTTACATAGGATATTACTGATTTTTCTTCCATTGGAAAATAAAAATAAGGGCAATACAAATATGTAGGCATCAGAAAGTGATCTGACCATGTTCAGACCCAAAATATCTCATGAAGCAATATCTCTGTACATGTAAACATCAACCAGCCAGAAGATTCTGACTGATTGAATATCTCTCCCTAAAACTTTGTTCAAAGTTGAGGCAATTATAATTGCAACTCCACTGCTTTAAAATGGCTCTTAAGAAAAAAATAAATCAAAGAAAATTAGACCCTGTTACCCTACTATTGGCACCCCTGCATCCTTCAATGTATACACACACACAAACACACACACAACACACACACTTACACTCCCCACACACATACATACACATTTCCAAAAACATTTATAGTGAATAAAGAACCAGGGAAGTCCTAATCATACTCTAGTAAGAAAGTGCTAGGGAGGTAAGGTGGATAAAGGATCATGTTATAAAATATCTGAAGCCCAAATATACCCTCTTTATTCTGTGGTGGCTTTTTATCCATTATGTTTGGATGATGCCCTGAGAACCAACCACATTCTACTCAGTATATAAAAATTTGAAAGATGGGAAGCTAAGACACAGTCCAAGACAACTGATTAACACTATCATAGGCAATATGAATCCCAAAGAAGAAAATAATCAAACAATAAAAATATTTCACTTTGATCTTAGGAGGAAGAAAACAGGATTGGGTGCTTTTCTATTTCTGTGTTTTCACTTTTGATTAAATAACCACACCCTCATAGACATTTATTTTTCTTCATAAAAGTTTTCAAATATTTAATCTGATTGACACATAGATAGGGTGAATTAAAAGAGAGTGACTAAAATTAGCCCAGGACCTATTTGCTTGTTGTTTGGCTTATGTGTTGCAAACAAATTTCCCAGTTTATTCTTAAAAATTTGTACTTATTAAAATATTTGACAATATAAATACTATATTTCTGTATATTCAAATCTAATTCTTTCCTTTAAAATTTTTACCTTTATTGTTAAAATTAGATTGTCCTTTTTCAGTCAATGATCTCATATTAATTCATTAAATTATTAGACATTGTGGATAAAGTAAAAAATAAGTATTAGCAACCCTTATAAAATGCTGTGTAACTTATTTGGCCGGGCGCGGTGGCTCACGCCTGTAATCCTAGCACTCTGGGAGGCCGAGGCGGGAGGATCGCTAGAGGTCAGGAGTTCGAGACCAGCCTGAGCAAGAGTGAGACCCCGTCTCTACTACAAATAGAAAGAAATTATCTGGCCAACTAAAAATATATATAGAAAAAATTAGCTGGGCATGGTGGCACATGCCTGTAATCCCAGCTACTCGGGAGGCTGAGGCAGTAGGATCGCTTAAGCCCAGGAGTTTGAGGTTGCTGTGAGCTAGGCTGATGCCACAGCACTCTAGCCCAGGTAACAAAGTGAGACTCTGTCTCAAAAAAAAAAAAAAAAAAAAAAAAAAAAAAATGCCGTGTAACTTATTTATTTCACTAAAAATTGCTAAACTAAAGAGAAAAGTCAAGTATTTGTCTGCCTTTCCTATAAAACTCTACCTCAGAGTAACCAAGGAGCTGCTAAGGGAAAAGTATTTTCATAAAAGATTTATGGAATTAGAAAATGATCATTTTACAATCTTTAATAGAATAGTGGATTTAGGTAATGAGGATAAATGTGTGGTAACAAAAAAAAAGAAAATAGATCTTTTGTGCTCCCACTAGAAGCACACCATACCATCTACAAAGTAGTCTGGACAAAAAAAAGAACCTGAATCTGTTTCAGCTTCTATCCTTAATTAACAATTTATGGGAAATATGCAGTTAAAAGGAATATGTTAAATGAAAACTATATAGGAAAAAATGACCTAATTCTTCAACAATTAAATTCAAGAAAAAATGAAAGATATTAAAGGAGATCAATGAGCCATATTAACCAATTACAATATAGGACTCTTATTTATCCCTGATTTAAACAAATATGTTATTTCAAAAAATGAGATAGCTTGGGAAATATCAACACTGACTGGATATTTAATGACATTGATAGATAAATGAGGTACATTATACTCAAATCTTTCTATGTTTGTATATGCTTAGAAATTTCCACAATAAAACAATTAAGACAGCAAGCTAGCTCTTATGCTATAGAAATTATTACTGATATATGGATACACTTTTAAGTGAAAAGTATTTCTGGTTGTTTTGTAAAGGTAGAAAAATATTATCTAAAACCAGAAAACTAAACATAAAATTACTAATATGCATTTTCTCACCTCCTACTAATTAGATGCTTCACACCAATAATATAATTCTTTCCAAAAGCATTCTAGGTAGAGAGAACAGGGGATGCAAAAGTCCTGAGGCAGGAATATGTCTGTCTGATTAGGAAAGAGCAAGAGGACTAGTACATCCAGAGTAGATTCTGCAAGGAAGAGTGATAGG
This sequence comes from Varecia variegata, assembly GCA_028533085.1. Taxonomy (NCBI): domain Eukaryota; kingdom Metazoa; phylum Chordata; class Mammalia; order Primates; family Lemuridae; genus Varecia; species Varecia variegata. Next base: position 38,470,950 of record CM052439.1, on the reverse strand, counting down.
AGATGAAGTTTGAGAGGGGACACAGGCCAGAACTTGAAGACTTCCTTGGACATAAGCAGAATCTTTTTACTCAATTATAATGGGAAGCCATGGGAGGTTTCTGAGAATGTGAGCAACGTGATTTTATTTTTATTTGAGAGAGCTTAGGCTATTATATGAACTGATCAGAAGGCAAAAAAGACTGGAAGTTTTTTCATTCATCTAGGCAAGAACTAATGATGGCTTTGGTTTAGCAATGTAGATGTGGGGTTAGGCAGAAAAGTTTAGATTCAGGATATATCTTGAAGTGCTACCTAGCTGATGAATTGATCTGGAATGTAAGAGCAAGAGAAGAGTCAAGAATGACTCAAAGTTTTTAAGCTTGAACTATTGAGTGAATCATCATGCCATTTAATAATAAGCTTTCAGAATCAGTGGGGAGACTGTGTGTACAAGGTGATGAAGAGTTCAGTTTTCAGTACCTATTAGACATCCAAGGGAAATGGCAAGGAGTCAGGTGGGTATACAAGTCTGGATGTTTAGTAGTCACTTGGACTACATATATAAATTTGGAAGTCATGGAAGGTGCTGTATCACATTAAAGCATTTGAAAATTTTATCTTATGAATGATGGTAGACTATGGAAGAATTTCAGTCAGGGAGGAGATATGCCAGCAATTCTAACTGTGGCGATTTTGTTTCCTAGCTCTTTGGTTTCTGGAGTGTGAGGAATGAGCAGACAATACCAGGATTGAAAGAATCCATGTCCTCCTGCTATTAGTTAATATAAATAGGTTTTGAAATAATAAATAAAAGACAACCTAAATCAATGAAGTGATATACCATGTTTATTGACCAGAAGAATCAATATCATAAAGATGACTTGTAAACTCACAATGCAAAGCTGATAAAAATTTCAGCAGTGGTTTCCATAGAAATTAAAATTTTGACATAACATGCAGACAAACGCCCAGTTTTGTACTTAGGGGGCATTTACTCCACTAGATATCAAGAATTGCTATCAAATTATGGCGATTTAAATTTGAGTATTGGTGCAAAGAAAAATAAATATATCAAGAAACAGAATAGAAAGCCTAGAAACAAATCCACATATATGTATGTGAGGCACTCAACAGGTAAAGTCTGGGCTATTCAATAAATTATGTTAAACAAGTGGCTAAGTCTATTAGGTAATAAACACAGGTGGTCATTATGTAGCAGGCACTGTTATAGATATTTTACCCCTATTATTTAATCTTCTCAATAATATATGAGGTGAAGACTATTAATCCCATTTCATTGACAAGGAAACTATGATACAGAAAGGGTAGGTAACTTGGACAAGGATACACTTAATAAGTAGCAAAATCAGTCTATCTACATGGTAATGGATAAAATTAAATCTCTGCCTCATGCCATAAAGAAAAATAAATTTTACATTGATTGAAGATCTAAAAATGAAAAGTACTACCATATGTTTTAGAAGAAAATATTTTAACAACGGATTTCTTAACCAAGACAGAAAAGGCACTGATCATCAAGAAAAAGATAGATTCATTCAATGTCATTAAAAATAAAAGCTTCTATACACCAAAATCAAAATAAATGTAAGAAAATACACCATTAACAAAGTAAAAAGGCAACAAACTGGGAAGGGATATTTATAATCAAGGCTTATCTTCAACCAGTATGCACTAGGAAGGTCATAGTCAATAAGCACCACATGTACTCACCAGAAAATTGGTTTCCCTGATCATCACCTGGGTGCACATTTGGGAATGATACCAATTGGGTATCGGACAGAGGTGGGGGGAGGGGATGGGTGTATATCTACATGATGAGTGCGATGCGCACTGTCAGGGGAATGGACATGCTTGAAGATCTGACTCGGGGTGTTGGGGTGGGGGAGGGGACAGGTGTGTACCTACATGATGAGTGCGATGTGCACTGTCGGGGGAATGGACACCCTTGAAGCTCAGACTCAAGGGGTTGGGAGGGGCATGGGCAATATACTTAACCAGAACTGTTGTACCCCCATAATGAGCTATAATAAATAAAAAATAAAAAATAAAAAAATAAAAATAAAATAATTCAGTACCAGTTATAATTAATAGCAATGGCTCATAGCTTCCCCCTAAAAACCCTTCTCTTGGTCTTCCCAGCCCTTTCAGGAACTCCCAGACTTCCCCCTGATGCAGCAGAGGACCTCAAGTCACCCTTAACAAACTGGTGTTAATTATTTTGAATATTACCACTCATGTAACCAACAAAGAAAGAGAGGAGATACCAAGGGTAATTGTATATATGATATTTTATTACTTCTAAAAACAAAAGAGATTGGTATGAAGCCAATGTCAAAATATTAACACGGTAGATTCACAGATATTTATGATGTTAGTTTTTGTATGTTTCAAATATTTTTAATTAAAAAGAAAAATTGAAAAATAAATGAGAATTACATATTATCAAAAAATAATGGATGTTTCTAGGTTTGACCCTGTAATTTCATTACAAGGCTCAACAAAAAAAGTAACAAGCCATAATCATTTAATATCTGAAGCTTCCTACAAGCTAAAGCCCTGGTGTTTCAGAAAACACTCCTCTCTTACTTTATCCCTTGTCTCAAGGAGCATGATCAACTTGTTCCTGCACAAACCCTTTTTCTCCTTTTTCCTCAAGTACATTTACATACCTTTGATTTTGTGCCTGACTTGTGTTCTCTGCCCACCCCTGGAGAACTGATCTTTGGGACTGTGTCTTAATTCCTGAGGTTGCCTCATTATTCTCCAGTATCTGCTACTATCAGCCACAATCATCCTAACTCCTCTGTGCAGCATAGGCAATAATCCTGGGGTTTCCCTCTTCCACTATGGCCTGAAATGAGAGGTTAGGCAATTACTTTCGTCAGTTTTCTATTGCCATCCCCAAAATGTAGTGGCACAACAACCATTTTAGTAATCTATAACTGTGGGTTAGCAATTTCTTTTGTGTGCAACTAGGTAGTTCTTCTGCTGTCTGTGCCAGGGTCACTCATGTGACTCACTGATCTGGTAGATCAACCTCCCATGGTTGGTCTAAGACACCCTCACCCACATATCCGAAGGCTGCTGCTGGCTGTCAGCTGGGCCGCACGTGTCGCTCTAGCAGACTGGCCTGGACTTCTTCACATAGTGCCAGCTTTTCAAGAGATCAAGCTCCAATGTGTAAGCATTGTTCAAGCCTCTACTTGCATCACATTTACTGGTGTTCCATTTGCCAAAGTCACATGGCCAAGCTCAGAGTCTCATGTGAAGGGGTAGCCGAGGACAAAGACAGGAATTCATTTGTGAATCAGATATATTAACCTTTCAAAAGACAGTTGATTATAGTTTTATATAAATTCACTCCTTTTTCTCCTTTTATTGTGCTAGTTGGTAAGATGAAGGGAAAAGATGAAAATAGGTAAATGGGTCAATCTGATTAAACCTTTGATTTTTCACATGCATCTCCTATCATTTTATGGGAAGTTTATTTAACACCAGTCAAGACCACTGAAAATTTGCATAGATCACCAGAGTAATTTACCAGAACATTAAGCTTTTCCAAAATCCTCATGCATTTGCAGACATATCTGAACCTCATCATAAATGTCAGCACATCTACATACTTGAAATATAGTCATATTTTTATCTATAATTTGGATTGATGTTCTATTTTAATTTTATTCTTGTGGAATGAATAAAATGGGGAAGTTAAGTATTAAAAACTTTAAGCTTCAAAAATTTGTTTTCATTTTGCCCTTCTTTTGTGCTTTTAATCTAGCATATCACAGATATTTTTTATTTAAAACCGTATTGGTATTTAACTGTTTCATTTAATTTCAGAAAACTAAGCACTGGCTTTTGGGCATCATGTGTTAAATGGCTAGAGATTTGATAGTTATATATAGACTTTAAAGGATGATGCCATTCTTCATTATGAATAATTTATCTTATGGGATCTCATTTTTGATGTCTGAACTAGTTTCTATAACTTAATTTTGTATTATTCCTTTTGTGGTTTATCCCTAAACAAGACAAAATGGAGGTTTTATCCCTAACTTTAGCAAATGATCTTTTGGTAACAGACCATAAAATGTAGCTTTCAACTCCTCTAAAATCAATATTCACATTTAATGGGAGCAGAAATTATTTGTTTTTGTTTTAGGGCTTTTTTGGTTTGTTTGTTTTTTTAGTTTCTAGAGAGTTTTTTTTTTTCCTAATAATACTGCCCTTAACTGTTCAGCATTCAATTCTGTGACTTATAGACACCTTCCTATTTCCCCTCACATAAAGAGAAAGCCAAAATGCTGCAATCAGACTGCTCAGGACTTTGAAGGAACACAAGCAGGTTACTTCTTTCTACACAAAAAGGAATCTTAGCACAATAGCCTGATATTGCACACTGCCTGCTGATATACAAATTAGCCACATGTGGCTAAGAGAATACTAAAGACACATACTGATTAATATGGTATACATCATATGTCCTGAGAGAACTGTTGCCAGTTATAGCATTTCTTTTAAAACTTTTGATGCTGGAGGATATTGTTATTATATTTCTTTTACAAATAGGACATTTGCAAATGACAATTTAAGAACTGAAGAAAGAGGGTTGCGTTATAAATGTAATAGCTGACTCCTATTTATTTACATGTTCCAATGGAGAAATTAAGGAATGCATTCATAGATGTTTTAAATTAGAAAAACATTTAAATATCAATCATATTTAACTTTGAAGTTCATAAATTAATATCTTCATATCCATGCGTATTAAATGAACATTTATATCCACTGTGGAGGCTAGTATAAGCATGATTTTATATCTTAAAACTCATATTAACTAACAGAGGGAAAGGTGGTCCAGACACCACTTGTTCATTGGCAGGAGGCTGGCAACTTGCATCTAAAATTTGCTGCCAAAATGATTGAAAGTTAACCTTAAGTATGAAATTTATTACCTCAAACTTAGGTATATGGAAATAAGAATGCAATCTATTCTAAAGGTTAGATAACTACAGTAATATAAACCTGGTGTCTAGAGAAAGAAAATAACATTACTCTTGTTCCCTGTTTTTATCACATCATGTAGGATAGAGTGTTAAAGTTTGAATAATATAAGGCAAAACCAATACAAAGAGAGAAGAGTAATTTTGACGGTGGAGGAGATGCAGAGCAAGCCATTTATGTTATGAGGTGGAAATACTTTAATTGACAGCTAGACATAGGGGAAGAGCAATAGTTCCAGAGGATAAAACCCTAACCACCTGGTAGAAGTCAGAAATAGGAAGATTTTTGAGGCAATATGAAAAATAAATTTCAAGCCAAAACAGTTACTCAGTGATAAAGCAAGTTGTTTATATGGCAGTCAATCTTCCATTACTGTGGATTACAACAAAGTTGAAAGATTGTAGACAAGACTGTGGCACTGAGCAACTGAGCAGGAGTTTAGGCTACAGAATTATATGTGTATTTTTAATTCTAAGATAATGTTGCATGTATTTTTAAAAAGTGGAGCTATTTTTGTTTTATGTTCTCTGAATTTAACATGGAATATGACTTACATGTCAACCCATATGTAATGTGGGAAATCAAATTTATAGGCAAAAGAGGCAATAAGCTTTAAAATATCATGAAAAAAAGCATGTGCACATATTAAAGAAATACCTCTTGAGGTTGCAGATAAAATTTCACTACCAGAAATTACCTCCTATGTTGCTATTGTCGTATTGTCCCCCAATTCCTGAGTAATATTCCTCAGACCCTGAATCTCTGCTCCTCTACTTAGCTCAGCTCTTGGCCTTAACTCTGCTTGGTTCAAATTGTTAGTTACTAATAAACCCCAGATTCTGTTTTGTGGATTATGTGCTAAATTCAATTATTACTAAATGCTTCTTCCTTTACCAACAGAGTATTCCCTATTAACTATGTCAAAACAGAATTGTTTCAGATGGTCTAAAGTTTAACCTGTAAGTTCAGTAAATCTATTAATACCATCCCAATTGCTTTTCATAATCACCTTCACTATTTCTTACAGTGCTCTTAGGCTTCAACTTCTCCACCCTGGATTACAAATGAAGTCAGTTCCTTTGGGAAGAGATTAGGAGCTATCAGTTTTATGCCTTACCTCTCTCCCCAAGCAAAATTTCTGAGCCATGGTCCTGGATGTGGGAGTAGGAACAATAGTACATTTCTCTATGAGTGACAGCCCCACACTTTAGAAGCTGAGTGCTTAGTAGGCGATTGGAAGGCATGCAGTAGCCTTGCATCTTCTCACAATACCTTTCCCAGTGTAGAGCCACTGCTTTATGAATTGGAGTAATGGAAATTGGGGTCCCTGCATTTTCAGTGGCTTCATGCCTAAGATATATCCTTTATACCATTAGTAGAGGTGGGCAGAAGGAGGAATTCCTCACCATTCAGCTACACTCCTTCAGAACTTGGGCTCAAGAGCAGGTAACTGGGGGCAGAATGAAACATCCTGCCTCTCCAGCACAGAAAGCCCTGTGACTGGAAGCTGAGAAGAGAAGGAGCTCTGTGTTCTTGACTACAGTAGTCTGGAACAGAGTTCTGTTCTTAATGAGTTGGGAAGAGGGAAGAAGATAGTAGGTCTCAGTTCAAATATCACAGATTCTCACTGTTCTTATCAAATGTTAGATTTTCTTGAGTAAATGTTTCTTCATTTTTCTGTATATCTTTGGGGCTATTTCCCAGAGACTTAGAAGGTTGAGCTTTTCAAAAATAATTTTCACCAGTTTCATCGGGGATTAGATCCACAAAAAATAGCATTCCCATGCTGGAAGTACATCCTCTAGGTAGGATAACTTTGAGGCATGTGTTTTATACCATTTTCTGATCAAGGTTCAATTGACCACAGGTGTAGTAGACTTTAAATGCCACCCTTTACTAGCTACTTCCTCTACCCACCATAACCTCTGTGCTCCCTTATTGATGTGCTTCGAAACTCTCCAATAAACTTGCTGCTCTTGAATAAACTTGCTGCTCTTGAATCCTTTTCTTAGAGTTGGCCTTTGGATGATGCTAAAACTAAAATCTCAAGTATGATGTTTACTTTTCTGATTTCTGAACTGAAGACTTAAAGATATGGGGACTGAAGAAATAATGGACAGGATATAATACATGAGAACATGGAAAGGGCATGGGATCCAGAACATAGATGGCAGGATTTGATTTAGATAAGAGAAAGGACACTTCTCTCTTAAAACAAGACAGTAAGAGGAAGAAGGACAGAATGGAGATAAATGCAGCACATGCTTGATTTGGTAGCAAGAATTTCACTATTGAGATGATTTTGAAATAGGATCTTTATACTACTTAGTATCCTTTAGCTTCACAGAATGCCTAAACACTCTAGAGTTATGCTTGCTTGCTAAAATATGCAAATAATGAGGCTAAGGCTTCCTTTACTTTAAACTTCCTTTAGATGTCACTGCCAAAGTTTGCCTGAGACTTCTCTTCATTATCGCATTCAATTCTAATTTAATATGCATGTCTCATTCATTCTTTCAATATGTTAATATACACAATCAGATTATGATCAAACCTTTCAGAACTGAGAACTATTTCTCCTCCTTTGGGTACCCTTCTCTCTTTGCACTGATTCCTTAGCTTTGATTTTAAAGCTTAATGCTCAAAGGGCTAATTTATTTATAATTCTTGCATGAAGTTTCTTGCTGCAGATCCCAAGTACTCATTGAAGACATGATGGAAAAGACACAAAGTCCTCGAGAGGTTTAAAAAAGGGAGAACATGTTCAGTTACAGATGGATCAAGAAAGACTCTATATAGATAGATTTGGATTTTGAAATGGACCTTAAATGACAGGCAAAGAAAGCAAAAAGATAAAGGGCCAGTTAAGATGAAAAGATATGAGAAAGCACAAAGCACTAAAAATGTTAGAGGAATTACAAGTTTAATAAGATGGATGTCAAATTTTAAGGAGAAAAGTCAGAGAGATAGGTTTGGAACATGTTGTGGAAAGCCTTGAGAAAAAGGTATACTTAATTTGATAGACAATGAAGGATTATAAAAAAATATACAAATGTAAGAGTTTTTCTTATTCAAGTTACGAATTAACAAATGCTACCCAAAATCATGTAGTTCTGTCTTCATTCTTTGTAACACCTAGTGTATCTTGTGGCTACTAGCTGCCAAATTAACATAGAGTTATCATTGTAGTCATTTTATAATCTGTGTATCCTTTTTACTTCATAATATCCAAAAGTTAATTATGATGCTAGATAGTACATTTCCTGATGCTATCATCATTCCTTTTTCTTCATCATGGTTATTCTGTCCTGAAAGCATGCCTGGCCTACCTTATGTAAAGTACTTTTCTTCCTTTTGCTATTCAGCTTCCAGTTTGGAACTCTGATATTATCTTTCTGCTTGGATGAGAATCCCTGTGCACCTGCTTCTTAAAAAACATGCCGATACCTAATGGACAGACTACGTTCTTGAGCTTCATTATCAAAAATACTACCACCAAATTTGATTTGAAATATGGGATGCAAGTGTACAAAGATGTAACTTTCCAAGTTATAATCAAAATTTGCATTAAAATTACTATTGCCTTTTTATGAGAAATTCATCATACAGTTTTTATATATAGTTTATCTTCACAATAATTTGGTAAAATAGGCAGGCTAAGTGTATTTATTAGGGATAGATCCTATTATATACTATAATTTTAGATATGAAGTCTGGGATATGCATAACCATGTGAAATAATAGAAAGCACACCTGATTTGGAATCTCAAAACCTGGGTTCAAATCTCAATTCTTGATGCTTATGAGTTTGGTGTCCTTAGATAACTGATATGAGTCTCTATAATGTCTCTATGTCTATAAAAGAAAGACATAATGAGAATTATACAATATAATAAAACAAAGATGTTTAGCATAATCCTTGTAGTATTAGCAGGAAACTAAAAAATAATGGTGCTTCAGCTTTTTTCTTTTCAGTAGTATTACAATCATTTGGATCTGCCGCTATATTTTAGCCATTTAAATTCTGAAACATGATAAATATTTCATATTCATCAAGAATGGTAGACATACTAGATCAAAAAAAATTGTCAGAAAATTTTTTTGCACATTGAAATGGCTGTGAATGCTTGGAGGTGTGAGATCAGCCGTAAATTCCAATTTAAGATCTCTCACTGGGTTCATGATACATGCAATCTGTATTAGTGTCCTAATTTTTAAAAATCACACTATCTCACATGACCATAATATTACCTAACAGGAAAACATCAGTAATTTGGGATATAGAAATATTTGAATTCTATTTCATTCATTACAATAATGAATTGTAAATGCAAACCACTTAATATTCTGTCCTCATCTGTAAAACGGAAAACAGGACATCTACATATGTGTAAGGTCAAAAATCGTATGGTTTTAAAAATCTTCTAATCCTAATAAAGAATTTAAAATATGAATTATTTTCAAAATATTGATGTTTCAAAAAATGCAAGAAGCATCTTCAATTTTCTAAGTTCATCACAGATGAGACTTTCCTTATTTGGGCTTTCATAATAATTCAAATATTGCCTGTTGTTTTCAACAACTTAAAGATTAGAGAACTTCTTGCTCAAAGGAAGCCTAGCCACAAAAAAAAAAAAAAAAAAAAAGATTAGAGGGGTCGAAGAACAGAGGAAAAGGATATGTTTTAAGGAAAACAAACACAAAACAATAAATTAATGCATTTAATATCCATGTAAGGGTAGAAGACTTTCCCATTTTCCAATGAAGAGTGGTCACTGTGTGCACAGCTTCTGCTGTTCCACATTGTCTTTTCCAGGATGTGCCTCATTACATGCTTTCAATGCAATTTAACTTCATGGTCATTGTTCTTATGAATAATTACAAAGTCAGATGTGTATTTTATGAGACTGTGCCAAAGCATAAATCAGTGGGGGAAAATTTTTATAAAAAAAGAAAGCCTAGACTTCTTCACAGCAGAAAGTCACAGTTACCTATGCTTCTCTTCAGCTTTTGTTATTAAATATTTTTAGTGCCCAGAACCTCAGCCTTAATGATGCTTTTTCTTCCTCCTTTTTTTCATAATGTGGCCAAAAACTGCACCATCGAGACCAAATCATCAATTCCACATCCCCTCTCTGATTCATTCCTTTCTGTTTTTCCAGCTTTCTTCAGCAAACTTCCCAACTGTAACATTTACCATAGAGAACTTCCATGCACTGACTCTTCCACCATAAGCCTTAGTGTATCTTCATGTTTCTTCTTATTCTGATGAAATCCCAGAGACAATCATTAAAATCATTTCCTTGCCAATATCTTTAATTTCTATGCCCCCTTTCTATCCTTCTCACATAATGGTCAAAATCCTTTAAGCTTACATCCTAGGAATTGAGGGTTGCTAGATAAAATCACAGAGATTCACATTACTACATATTCATGATTAATAGTATTAATTGAGTAGTCAACATTGCACATCAATCTTATTCAATTTTCAATATAGTTGGTAAAATATTTATATCAATTACTTTCAATGCATTCTCTACACTAATGAAACCTCTCATCTCTTCATCTCACTTTCAGCTGATGACCTCAATTACTACTTTATAAATAATCTTGAAGCCACTGGACAAGAACTCAATTCATTTCATCACCAAACTGCAAACTTAACCTGAACCTGCATCAATCCTATCTTTACTGCACCACTTCACTCTTGTTATAATGGATGTCAGGGTCAGCGTTTCCTTTGTCCTGTAAGGCTAATACTCCCACTGTATTATGGATCCTATTTTTACTCATCTTCTCAGACTCTTAAGTCCTTTGATTATATCCTCCCTTTCCACAGTTCTTGTCCGTAAGCATTCAAACATTCTCTGGCATCTCTCATATTAAAGAGAAACTAATCTCTCCTTGAATCCCAAATTACTTTCCACATGCTATAATATTTTCTCATTCTTTTCAAGGGAGATTTACTAGAGGAAGTTTTGCACTTACTGCTTTATCTCCTAAGCCCACATTGAAACTGCACTTACTCTCCATCTGGCTTCTATCTTTGCCATTATGTCAAAACTGCTCTTACTAAATGCACCAATACTATGTTCTGGCCATCCCAATCTTTCACTTGAATAATGCCTACTCAGTCTTCAGAGGATCTCAGATTTCATTTTCTCAGTGATACCTTCCATAGCATCATTTAAATTATGCTGTCACAGTACTCTATACGTAGTCTTCTTAGCATTTATCAACATAGATTGTAATTCAATACTTATTTTGTTGTTGCTCAAAGGCACATTACTCTATGGTGATATAATTGTATGAAAATTCTGACCCAGAAGCATTACTGAGTATTGAGAGTAGTAACACTATCAATCAACAGCAAAACTTAGAAAATGAAATCTGCTTACTGCGACTAACTCCCTAAAGACTCATTCAATGATGCAACTACTCTAATCTCTTTTCCACTGTCTTCTGTGTAAAACAGTCTAAATTCTACCCCCAGTTAATCAACTATCCTCCTCATTTCTTAATAAATTATCCTGCTACCTTTTTATTATATATAGAAATCTAGTCTTTCCTAGAAGCATGAATAAAATGTCTTCTTAGAAGGATAGGGAGCAGGTAAGTAGGAAAGTTATAAATCCTTCAATATAATAATTTTTAGTTTAGGTTATAACCTTTCCTACTCACTCAGTCTCATATTTTTTAGATCTTTTATGTATAAGTGGAGAAAAGAATTAATAAAATTTTAACAAAGAGAACTGGAAATGACTTTTTGATTTACTGAGAATATGCCAAGAAGAATGAGAACTGTTAAAATGAAATATTTGTGAAATTTTATGGTTTTGAAAGTCCACCCTTTCTTTTAGTGGCCTAAGTAATTAGAATTCAAATATCTTTATTTAATTTTTCTTTGGTAGAATGCTAGGAAGAACATAACTGTGACATGTCATGTAATTACTTCCTGATTTGATGTACCATTTTAATTAATTTGGGGTTAAGTTCCCTTACTATAGATAAAATGGTAGGGTTCATATTATCCCTTTAGTTTTCCCATTACTCTGGGGGAAGAGATAGGAGAGTACTAAAGCTTTTAATACCAAAGTTTACAAGCTGATGAAAATTTAAGTCGAGCACAGATTTTGCGCTGTTCAAGTAAGACACACACTATCTGAGGAATATTTAGGCATCAAATATATTTTTAGACTGTCTCAGAGATTTTTTTCCTCTTGACAAAATAATACAGTTTCTTAAGAAACCATTGAAAGACTATTTTTGAGTCAGCTTCACAACTGCAATCCTTAAAAAACCGTCAGCACTTATTCTTTATTTACTGAAATGTTTCTCTATTCAAAACAAGCAGATGCTCTCTGACTCAATATCAAAATCAAAATCACTACTGTTTATATCTAAGATTATCAAGTGGCTAAACTTTTATATTTGCCATTTACATTTGTCAGCACTTCCTCTTCACTCAGCCAAGTGCCCAGTAACTTTGTCTTCATTTAACACACTAATCTTCTGAAGCCCAACCCTGTAGCCGGTAGCCCATCACAGATGTAGTCTCCTTAGTCCTTCTCCTGCTCTGAATTATTCCAGCACACCTCCCCTTTAATAGGGAGAACTTCTGCCCAATTCTCTAGGGGGCTCAGCTCTCTATGCATAAATCTCTAGTAAGGTACTCCAAAGTAACCACTTGTGAATTTCATCTTCCAAGGAGTAATGAAGAAAATGTGATTCATTTCCATCTTTATTTTATGGCATACATTTACTTCATCATGAATCCATAGACTTAGGTAACTAAATATTCTAAACCAGGGGTTAGCAAACTTTTTCCACAAAGTATTGTTGACATTGTGAGCTATATGATGTCTGTCACAACTACTCAACTCTTCTACTGTAGCTCAAAAGCAGACATAGGCAATTCATAAATGGATGAGTCTGGCTGTGTGACAATAAACTTTATTTATGAAAACTGGTGGTGCACCAGATTTGACCCATAGGCCATGGTTTTCTAAACCCCGTTCTAAACTAACCATTAACATACAGGAAGACAGAGTTTAAACAGATGTAGTAGCTCGTGCCTATAATCCCAGCTACTCAGGTGGCTAAGGTAGGAGGATCACGTGAGGCCAGGAGTTCGAGAACAGACTTGGCAACACAGCAAGACCCAGTCTCTAAAAAAATAAAAATTTAAAAATTATCCCAATGTTATTGAAGGTGCTTACTGTATTCCCAGCCAGTAAAGCGGCTGAGGCAGGAGGAGAGCCAGAGCCCAGGAGTTCTAGGCTGCAATGAGCAACGATTGTGCCACGACACTGAAGCTCAAGCTACAAAGACCCTGTCTCTAAAATAAATAAAGTTAAAACACAGAAATTTTTACGATGAAAATAAAAATGATAAAAATAACTTTGCTATTTTGATGAATAATAACCATTATTTCCACTTCTATGAAAAGATTCCTGTGATGGATCTGGGCAAAGTTAATTGAAAACTTTCTAGAAAGGGTTCACCATTCTAGATACCATTAGGATCATTCATGACTCATGGAAGAATGTCAAAATATCAAAATGTACAGGAATTTGGAAGAACTGGATTCCAACTTCAAGGATGACTTCTAGGGGTTCAATACTTCAGGTAAGGAAGTAACTACAGATGTGATGGAAACAGCAAGAGAACTAGAATTAGAAGTAAAGCCTAAAGTTATGATTGAATTGCTGTAATCTCATGATAAAACTTAAGCAGATAAGGAGTCCCTTCTTCTAAGCAGAGAAAGTGGTTTCTTGAGTTGGAATCTACTCTTGGTAAAGATGCTGTGAACATTACTGAAATGACAACAAAGGATTTATAATATTTCATAAACTTAGTTGTTCACACAATGTCAGGGTTGTGGATTGAGAGAATGGATTGAATACAATTTTGAAAGAAGTTCTACTGTGGGTCAAATGCTGTCAAACAGCATTGCATGCTACAGAGAAATCTTTCATGAAAGGAAGAGTCAATCAATGTGGCAAACTTCACTATTGTCTTATTTTAAGAAATTTCCATAGCCCACCTTCAGCAGCCACCATACCAGTCAGTCAACAGCCATCCGCAAGACAAGACCCTCCACTAGCAAAAAGATTATGATTTATTGATGGCTCAGATAATCATTAGTAATTTTTAGCAATAAGGTATTTTTGAATTAAGATATGTACATATTTAAGCATAATGCTATTGCACACTTAATAAACTATAGTATAGTGTAAGCATAACTTTTAAATGCACTGAGAAACCAAAGAAGCTGTGTGAGCTGCTTTATTGTGATAGTTGCTTTATAGTAGTGGTCTGGAACAAGACTCACTATCTCTGAGGCATGCCTATAGTCATATGTTGCTAGAGGATAGCATATTGGACAGCACAGACCTATACAATTAGTATACAATTCAACTCTCACTAAATGTAGTCATAAATGAACAAAGACAAAAGGAATATACAAAACGTAGTTGGTAGAAGTTAATATTAAGTGTTAAAAAGACTTGAGGAATTATACTTTTTGTATTCTCTTAGGTCTCTTTATTATACAGTGACCTAATGGCCATTCACCATATCTTATATAAACCATTCCCATTAGTAGTCAAAACTGTACCTGTGAAACCTAAATGATCACTTAAACTGAAAATCTTTTCTTCCATTACATTTCTTGTGAAATTTTAAAAGTTTGAAACTAGTCTCAGTAATGTGAATAACCCAATAAAGACTCATAAAACCATGTGTTTTACTGTGGTAATTCCCACATGCAACAGTGAAAGGTTGATGACTCAGAAAACCACGTCCTTTGATGGAGTATGGACTTGCACTTAGACAGGAGTTATTCAGGTCAGGATTGAAATTCATGTGGTAATGAGAACTCAAATGCTCACATCTCCCATTCCCATTACATACTGTTACCCTTATTTCTAAAACATTTTCTTCTCAACTTTCTTTTCCCCTGGAAACAATTTCTTTGCTGGAGCCAAATTTCTAACTTCTCTACATGTTTAACACATTACCCTATTTCAAAGTACCTTGAGAGAGTGAGACATTAAAGGCTAGAAATTTAGAGCAAAGTAGAAAATCCAAATTAAACAATCTGTTTGAGCCCAGTAGGTTTATTTTTCTTTTCAAAGCTTTGTGGACTGTTTCTTTTGAATACAAAGTTCTTCAAACATCCACAAATCTAACCTTCCACTATCTCAATTCTGGGTAGAAAAAACTGTCCTAACAAATTTGTGTATAACTCAAATACTCATAACAAATTACTATGATAAGTAGATTATCAATTTAATATGTTATGGTTTTATATCACTTTTAATTACCCTAGTTGTTATCTCTATGAATCACATGAAATTTAAGATTAGAAGATAGATATTTACACTTTGGTTTATTATTCCATTTGGGGAAATAACCCTAGTATTTATTTATTTGGTATAATAAAGATGCACACCCCAACACTTCCTAATATTTTCAGAGGTGATAGGAAAATAACATCAATGATAACAACAATAAAAAAGTTTTAGTGACTTTTACATAAGACTTAGTTTCAACTCAAATACTAGCTCCATTAATTCATCTTATTTCCTCAATTCTTTTATTCAAGTAATTTTCATTTGAGTCCCTATGGCTAATTCAGGATTTGAAAATAATCAGATAGAACAGTGTGCAGTTTAAGATCCTGACAGTAAGTACAGAAATGTTG
Organism: Varecia variegata; assembly: GCA_028533085.1. NCBI lineage: Eukaryota > Metazoa > Chordata > Mammalia > Primates > Lemuridae > Varecia > Varecia variegata. The sequence goes on along the minus strand of CM052439.1, from coordinate 38,455,236 downwards.
TTTTATGCTTGAGGGAACTGTGCATAGACCATCTGCTACCTTGGTGATTCCCATGATGCCTGTCAAAGCATGCACACATGCATCAAGAAGCAGAGAACAAAGAGGGAGATATTCTCACAGCCACTGGAACAGGAATCTAGAAAATCACAGCATCCACTTTGGACATCATTCAAATGAATAATTAGGCTCATGTGGTATATTTTAGGTCCACCTACTAAATTGAAATCCTAAAGGAAGAATGCCATTGAGAGCTTTTATTATTATAATGTCACTGTGTATTTCATGCAGCTTGAGTTAAGCAGATAATTGAATAGATCCTCATACTGGGTTTGTACTGCCTTGTGAGACATAATAGAAATAACATGGAAAAGGCAAATTTTACCAAAATAAAAGGCTATTTTACCAAAAAAAGTCTGCAACCTGATGGGTTCATGCTATCTATAACTTGGGGGCAAAGCAGCACAAAATTTCTTCTTGCCTACCTTTTCATAGAATAAAAACACTCATGCTTATCAATTCCTCTGAACATTCAGAGTTTCACATTTCAGTAAAGTTAAACAGAACATGTGACAGATTCATACAGAGTATACAAATGATTGTAGGGACAGGGTCTCACTCTTGCTCAGGCTGGTTTTGAACTCCGGACCTCAAGATCCTTCCACTTGGTCCCCCAGAGTATACATATAGAATTGAAAAAGCCCTAGCTCCACCCTAAAAAATAGTAAAAATTCTGAATTTCCAATCATATATGTCCCCACAGGTAATGAATAAGAGATTTTAGACTTGTACAACCTATTTAAGCCTTATTGTGGTTATTTCTGGAACTAGGAGTACAGAAAGAAAGGTAATTATTCACAAGTTTATCTGAGTTATCTGCCCCTAAAGAATGCCTTCTAAATGTGAGAGTCACACTTTTATTCCAGAGGGCATTCATCATATTTTTGAGATGATTCTATTTTACATGTCCATAAATTATATCCTTAGAAGCTACTCACTAGAACCTATTACTGAAAATGATTTTATATGGAAAATGGAGCCCTACTCATGACAAGATGAGATGGACCATTGTTAGAGTTAGCACAACCATCATAAGAGCATGCCATTATCATGTCAACCTAAGAATGATGAGGTTCATAAATTTGGAAAGGAGAGCTTTATTTCTCATAAAGGGTTGCATTCTGCATGCTGGCCATCTTGCAGGTTGGGAAGCACAGCCTCAGGTAGAAACCAAGAGCAAGTACTTCAAGGGAAGGGTAGAGGGGAACAGAAATTTATGCTGAGTGGGGTGGCCAAATATACATATTTAATAAGCTATAGGAGGAGTCATAAATATTTATGAAGGAAGAAACATGTGCATGCACAATTGAGTTTCATGCCTCTTCATGGGTCCCATGTTCAAAAATGGCTGTGTTAACATGATGTAAGATTTCAGCCCTATGACTTCAAAAGGTGAAGCAGAGGACACAAAAACCTGCTCTGTATGCTATTTAAAACCACTCCATGGTCAGTGGTCTCTTTTGAGGAAGGAATGCTGGTCAGTTGTTGCAACAAAACCACAAAAGGAAGGGGCAATCGCAAGCTTGGCTGAAATCAGTGGTGGAGCAAACCTTTCCAAAGGGCTAATTTCTGTTTTGCCCTTAGGGTAGAAAGCCTAATGGTGGTTAATGAGGGAGGGGATATAATGAGGCATGTCCAACCTCCCATTCTGTCATGGCTGGGATTTCAGTTTTTAAGGTTTCTCTGGGGTACTCTTGGCCAAGAGTATGTCTGTTCAGTCAATTGGGAGGCTTAGGATTTTATTTTTATTTCTCACTTACTATTAATAGTTGCATACTTGGTACACAGACATTATCTTTAAATAATAACCCAAGATATATATTTATATAGTATTTATCTTTGAGTTCAACTATAAATTGAATACAGCTCAGAGTACAATATGTTATTTGACAATCTGATATTTGAGAGAAAGAGTGTGATATAATAAATACTTTAGTGGTAGTGCTGGAAAAATTCAAATTATATTTTATAAATAGAGTATATACAAATATTGGAACTACCGTAAATAATTATATTCCATGTCAAAGTACTAAACATCTTTATATAAATGCACCAAATGTTTAGTGAATACTGATTTTGTGATACAATTTGGGGGTGAGGTTAGGGAAGAAAGAATATGACTGTAAGAGATTATAACAGATTCTATGATAAGTGTTGATCACATTGTTATCTCTTCCTGGGCATGTAGAAAAACCATATTTCCCAACTTACTTTCCAGGAAGGTTAAGCCAGGGACTGAATTCCAATGAGATGATGGCAGAAATGAAGAGTGCCACTTCCAGATCTGGTAATTAAAAATATCCTGTGCAATCTTCCGACTCCCTCTTATCCTACTATGGTGACCTTGGAGGACATGTGTTCCAGATGGCCTAGCTGCAAGATAGAGATGGGCCAGCCAAACTTCATTAGATTTTATAGGAGTGAGCAAAATAACCTTTGTTTTAAGAAGGACTTAGGGCTTGGGCTATTTTTTCTTTTTTTCATCTGTAGCATAGGCAAGCCTATTCTGAATAATTCAAAGAACTTTTCAAAATACCTTAGAATTTTATTAACATTCTCTCAAGCCTCTACAACAAGAGTGATACTTTGGCTTCAATTATGAGTAAAATCATGACTTTCCATGCTATTTCATGTCTAATGCGTCTCCATTTATCTTCTTAGGAACAAGGTAATTGTGCAAAAATACTTATTTTTTGCCTTCAGAGTTTACTTAATGCCTTTCGAGAAAATTGTGAGAGTGATGATGGTTGGTTCACTAAAAATGTGTTTAGATGAAATTTTGGAGAGAGGTAAGCCAAGGAATTTTTTATTTGCTGAACGTGCCCTATCATAGAAACACAATAGAAGTCATACATGATGAATGGATTTGTACTTCAATTCTACCTAAACCATCTTTATTATACTTTACTAAGGGCATAATAATCCAATGTGAACATTTTTATGGTATTTTTAAATATTATTTGCTCATTTTTATCACAAGGTTAATCCTATCCAAAAAACATGGAATTATTTCAGATTAGCTGTTTGTTATTTCTACACTATTGGATCATAGGAGCTTCACCAAATTGAATCCATAATGCCTATGGGCCAGTGGCATTGTAAATCATTTTCAAAGACATTTCCAAAAGTATGATTATAAAACTATACAATTATTAGAAGTCCTCAAGAATTATATAAGATATTACTTATATAATATAATGTATCTAATAATATATACAGGTACTAGATAATGCTTGAGGCCTTCCTTCTAATAATTTATATTTTATAGTCATACTTTTAAATATATATTGTTAATACATAAATTAATATTATTTATATTAATTTTTAAGCTAAGACAAATGCTGATAAGGAGTCGCCTAATATTTAGATATCTACTAGAGTAACCCAGGGACAACTTCACGTAAGCTTCTCTGCTGATTAAAGGATTACAGTAGCTAAGGGAGCTGATATACTATGCATACTAGGTAGTTTTGTTTCACATAGTAATGGGTTTTCTTTCTTTTAGTTCTCGTAGTTGCCCCCCAGGAATACTTAGGATAGAATGAACTCAGAATTGTTAGTCTTTGACTTTGCCTCTTGTCTGCTTAATATTGTCTGACTCAACTCAATAAAGGGAAAGGCTCTAGGAGAGATTAAACAATAATGTCAGTGAACAAGCACACCTGCATTCAACCATCTCTGTGTCCATAATTTGCTGTGCAAAATTTTAAAAGTCACCTATTCTATCTTTTCAGTTACCTTGGGGATAAAATGATTTTTTTCAAATTTAAAATTTTCTAACTATAGATCATTGAGTAGCTGTTTACAATGTATGTTAGCAGCAAAAATGAAAGGAGTTTAATCTCTAGCATGAAACAATTATGGTTAAATTTTCATAAATTTACATAATATTTATGAACTGAGAAGTAGATCATAAAGGATATTTTGAAATTTCTTTTCTTGGATTACTTTTAGAGGAGCAGAGACTCTTGTTCCAGAATTATTTAGGTGTGCTCTTGCTAAAGTTAGGAGAATATTCAAGGTACTTCTCCATTCTGACTTTATAATTATAGCAAACAATTTATTTTCTTTTCATGAACTTCCGAGTATTATATTTTAAAATCAACTGAGTGTCTAGAGTAATAAACTAGAGGTTTTGGTTTAAACCTGACTTTTTAATATACATATTCAGGTAATTATTCCTTTATTTATATTTTAACAGTCATGTGTTGAATATGTAGTATGTTCCATTCACTAATAATTATAAAGATACTGTCTCCCTAGCCCTTAGAATATTCAGGTCATCTAACCATGGAGATCCTTCCATTCCCTTTTATTAGAGTATGTGCTTTAGGAAACTTGTAATTGTAAATATTTTCTCTGCCCCTTTGAGATATAAATATTTTCAAAAGCCTTTTATCATCTTTAAAAACAAGGAATACCTTTCTCAAAGACCTGGAAACCATCCCTTTGAAAATGTAATTATCAAGGAATATAACAACCCTATCACCCCATCTCTGTGGGAGAGTAGGAGCCTAACTTTGGCAGGTGCTTGATCTAGGTTTCATACTACCTCTTGTAACAAAGATATGAGAAAGTTTACTTTTCCTTTGGTAAAGCCAATTAGCAATCACTAAAAACTCCTGCCCTTTGTTTTAATGGAGTTTAGTTCACACTGCATTCTGGTCACTTTCTCCTGTTATAATAGCCTTGAATAAAGTATGATTTATGAAATTTCCCTTGCTTATCTAACATTGTTCAGTGAGAGCTGGGCATGGTGGCTCACGTCTATAACCCCAGCACTTTGAGAGGTGGAGGAAGGAGGATGGCTTGAGGCCAGGAGTTGGAGACCAGACTGGACAACATGGAAAGATGCCATCTCTACAAAAAATAGAAAAATTAGTCAGGCATGGTGGCACCCATCTGTAGTCCCAGCTACTTGGGAGGCTGAGGCAGGAGAATTGCTTGAGCCCAGGAGTTTGAGGCTGCAGTGCGCCATGATGATGCCACTGCATTCCAGCCCGGGCTACAGAGCAAGACTCCTGTCCCAAAAAATAAAAATAAAAAGCAAAAACATTGTCCAGTGCATTTGTGGCCTTGATAGGGTGAAGTGGATAGTCTTAAAGGGCCTTTTACCAATTTTGGAATTTTATGTTTCTATGAAAAGAGCCTTTTGGTTTGGGTTAAATATAAAGAAAGTGGTAGCCATTTCACAATATGAAAAGATGTTATGTGGCTTGAAATTTAGCAATATTACAGGTTATTTTCCTACATGTGTTTATTAGCATTTATCCAGCAGACTAGACAATCTCCCCCATTGAGCTAACATTCTTCTAAACCTACTCTTTCTAACATTTTGTATCACTTTCAACATCCTTTCAAAATGAAAGCCAGTTTTGCTATCATCATTGGCACGACTTTATTTTTTTTCTTTTATTCTATCTGTTTCAGAATCTTTAATAGAGTTTGAATGATCAGATATAAGCAATTTAAATTTATGCAATATATAGTTCACATCTTAAGAACATAGTGAGGTAAACAATCAGCTGCTTCTCCTATATTCCTGAAAGAGCTTTCTTTAGTTAAAGAGAAATAAAATTGACTTTCATATTATTCACTGTTTCCTTCCCTCAAAATTATCCAGTGCTTTGTCTCAATTTTTAATATTGCCACCATTATACATATTTATAGAATTTATATGCAATAACAAATAAAAGAATAAATGAGAAGTTTTATGATCATTTTCTCTCATGGCATATCTTTCTATAGTGATGTATGCCAATATAAATATCTGATATTCTTAGTAAGTCATACCTTGTACATTTTTTAGATGGTTACAGAGATGGAAATTTATTTTTTTTAATACTGCTGTGATCTAAACTTTTGATGATATACCATTCTTAAGTGTTTTGGTTTTTATATGACTCTTTTATATTTTTACATGAAAATATTCAAATCTAGAATAATATTAAACCTTTAATCCTCACAAATAAACAAAAAGAAATTCTCCAAGAAAGTATCAAATGGCAAATTTTCCCCATCATTAATCACCTCACAGTTCTGATATTATTTAACAACATGTCTTACTTCTTAAGGAGAGGTATCCCTGGGCAAGAAGTCATTTTTGTGATTCATAACAAGAAACCCTGCAGTTTCATTCAGTGATTATTCAGAGATTTGAAACTGTGCTACATAACTTTGTGACAGTGTAATAAATGATTCACAGTGTAGAACACAATATAGAAAACTTTCAGGAAACTTAATTGACTAGAACTGCAGGTGACTTACTATAGTGTTTATTAAAGTCCACCAAAAGGCATAATTTTCAGCTGCCTGAATATTCACAATGCAGCAATGTAACTGCTGTAAGGTATGCGTTGGGTTCCAAATGGTCTGAAGCTGCTTGCTGAGTACCTAGGCAAAAATCAAGATCTTCCTAAGTCTGCCTCATTTCCCTAGTCTTTTTAGCCCACTTACTATGGCTTCCAGGGCAAAATAAGAGGGAATGTGTGGTAGGAAATGGAAAGTGCTCTTAGTGTTCTCATAGTTTGTCTATTCTTTCTTCTCTCCTCAGCAATAGAAAAAGAAGGGAAGCAGGCATTCTTTTGGCTAGTAAGAAAGGAATCCATACATACTTTAAAGGAGCTCCAAAACAAGTTACCAAGAAATTTAATATATTAAAACTACATCAAAATGGCAACTGCTTCTTTACTTTTCCTTGTTTGTTCATCCTAAATCATAATCTGAAAGCATAACATGAAGTGATGATATAATCCTGGTGACAAACATAATTGAGATCAAGAAAATAAGCCTATGAGGTGAATATTGAAAAAGTTATAATAAATTACTCATATCTTTACGTGGAGGCTGTTGGAGGTTTTTTATCATTATTTTGCTACTATTAATATAAATGTTGCAAAATCAAAGCCTTTAAATCCATGGTCTCACAAACTGAAGAACTTTCCTATTAATATGAATTACCAGAAGACAAAATTTTCCTCAATCATTAGGAATTCTAAAGCAAGCCTCAGGTTATCTGCTGCTACAGGACATTTACAAAGTTTCTATTACAATTAAGTATAAATTGCTCCATAAAATTTACTGTATGCATGATCGTATTTCTTTTATTTCATCAGATTAAGCTGAAAGCAGTTTGATTCCCCATGTGCCAGATGAGTAAAAATTTGAGTATTGTCTGTTTTAATATTTCAGCTCTCTATAAGTTACCTTAAGATATGAAATGGCTCATTACTCTATTCAATATTGAGCAGCTCAGGCAGAGCGTTCCCTCTGACTTCAACCTTGCTGTCTGCTTCTCCCACCAAGGTTGTTATTTTTGCTGCCAAAGAGCTGTAAATTCCAAAACACAATCATATTCCACCATCCTAGCCTCCTGTATAGAGCCTAACTCCTAGGGTACTTTGTCAAGGACTCTTTATTTCTCAGAACATTCTTGACGCTGAAGGAAGATACTGGAAGGCAACTTGAGGATATCATACTCTAAAACACTAAATTTAATTGACATTAAATGCTATGGTAGAATAATATCCATTTCTGACCCTGATGTTGTGCCATAATTGTGAACTCAATTCCACTGAACATTAGGGATATCATGGTGGTGTCTGCAGATAATCAGGAAGATAACGGATGAAATGGGTAGTACGATTAGGGAGGACCCTGGGCAAAGAAAACTGTTCCACATTTATCTATTTTACATACTAAGCTTTTGAATATTCTTTTAAATATGGTGTTCTATTTGTTTCAAAAATAGTCGGAAAGCCTTTCTAGTGTACGAAGGGTCTTCAGAGAGTTCATGAAAAATGTATATTTTGAAAAAACTATACATGGATTTCAAAGGTTTTTTTTTGCACCAGGTGAGCTACTAGCTGGGCTCAATGATCATTTCTGATCAGGCAGTGTGGCAGGTTGTCTTCCCTGGCTAGGAAGTACTGTTGCTTGGAATCAGTAGTTGGGCAGGGCCATGTGCCGGACTTCAAGGCTGGGTGAGGTCTCTGAGGTTGGGCAGGGCCAAAGACTATGATCCATATATATGCATGAACTTAAGCTTGCCTTCCAGCTTAGGGTAAACCTGAACAGAGCACCAAGGTTTGGTGATCACCACACAACAGGTGGGGTTGAATGGGACCACATACTCCCTCTGCAGGTAATTACTGACCTGTAGTCGCCTCCTGGTCTGGGGAAGACAATGCAAACACAGGAACTTGGATTATATCTCTAATGCTAGAGTAGCGTGGGTCAGATGCTCCCTCTACAGGCAATCACTGACCTCCAGTTGCCCAGCAACCACCAAGATCTGCTCACTAGTTGCTATAAGCTCCACCCCCACTCTGTTTTTCTAACTGACCCCAAGTAATCTATACGTGCTGGTACTTTCAATGTTGTGGGATGAAACAGGACTGAACCTCCTGCAAAGTGTTCCAGAATTGTTGGGGAAGCTAAATGTCTGCCTCTCACTCACTTCTTTCTCTGTAGAAACTGTGGATTCAGGGAAATTCTCTAAGTATCATTGTGTGACACAAAGAAAATCATTTCTCTTATCATTGGTTTACAGCTTTTCTTGGTTCTTCAGTCCAAGAGGGTATCTCAGCCTCACACTTGACTTCTGGGATATTCAGGATGGTATTTTTCCCTATGGATAGTTGCTAGTTGGATTTCTGTGGAGGAGAGCAAAGCCGGAGAACTCCTCTTCTGCCATCTTTCTGACATCATTCCTGCTATTATTTTTAAAAGAAATATTGAAATTGTATCTAATTAATTAACAACATAAATGGGAGAATACTTATTGGCATATTATTGATGAGCTACTTCTCTTGGAATAAAAACAATGTTACAGTAAGCAATCACTAAATAATTTGGTAAAGTCTCATGTATTCAGAGAAATATTTTATAAGAATTGTGCTGTAGATAAGAACAGGTGGCAATAATCAGATTTCCCATCTGCAGATTGTAAAATCATCTACAGGTTGGCTTTCACAAGTATTACAGCCAATATGTGAAAACCTATCCATTTGCAAATTATGCCAAATGGCCCTTGACCAAATTCAGAGAGCCACGTAGGACCAATGTTCTTTTTGATGTTTTTAAAGTTTAAAGCAGATGACTATGCCATTTGCACAGCAAAATAGGAGAGTGAACAGTGTGTGAGCAGAATTTATTTAGTGATATAATGAGGGGGTCAGTTAATGACATCAGAGAGCTTTTAAATCCCAGATCTTAATAATCAAAATCCTCTACAGATGTGGCCCAGTCATAAGTAAAGATAAGACTGGCAAGTATCTGTCTTTAACTAGAGTCTAGTATTTCAAATTCTTCTCAGGAAACAAATCTAGAAAATTCCAGATACATATAACTAAGCAATATTATTGTCATATTGTGACTGGGTTGTTTTCCAGTATTATCGCTCACTATTTACAGCTGTGCTATATGATACCCTGATAATTTGCATTTTACATGGGAGTCCTTATGCTTTAGAACTGATTCAAAGCAAAAGGACCTCTATGCTCATCAAAAAAAGCATATCAATGCTGTATGGCTGCAGCATTTATATTAGTGTTGTCTACCAGCATCGATGTAATACTGCTGAGTATTTTCTTCCTATAATGATAAAAGATGCAATATTATAATTTTTACCTAGTATATCCTTTCTCATGTATTTGGGATAGAAATATTTTGGGGTCTTATATTGAAAGAAAGAAAAAAGAGAAAGTAAGGAAGTTAAAGGGAATGAGTAACAAAGGAGAGAAGGAGGGAAGGAGGGAAGGAGAGAAGGAGGGAAGGAGAGAAGGAGGGAAGGAGGGAAGGAAGGAAGGAAGAAAGGGAGAGTGGGTAGAGGCCAAGGGAAAGCTTTCCCTTTGCCCTCTGAAGGTTCACCCAAAATGAACTGACAATAGACAAATTAATAGGAAAAATGGCATACAGATTTATTTAATGTTCACAGCATGAGGGAAATGCAGGAGAATGATTACCCAACAACCCATTATGGTACAGATACTAATATACGCTTCTTCATAGGGATGTAGAAAATTCTTTTAAGGGATAGCCAATGATTATTAGAAAGAATGAATGAACCCAAGAGGCTGAAATTGTTACCAAGGCTTCATCAGAAGAACAAGGACAAGTGGTTTGAGGAGAAGGAAAGAGGAGTTTATTAATTTGCCTGCAAATGAGGCTGGCAGACTTCTGTCTCAAAGTACCAACATTCTGTTTCTAAGCATAAGTACAGAGTTCTTAAAGGCTCTGATTAATCCCATAATTCCCTTAAGCTATTTTCTCTGGTACAAAGAACAAAGCACACTCCCCTGACTTTCCCAACCACTGGCCTGAGACAAGGATGTAGCTTTTAGTTCTCAAAAAGGGTGAGGGGGTTTTGAAGAGACAAAAAGTATTTTTACACTTTTTCAGGCCATTGTCTTTGTTACAAAATTTACTTGTAAATGATTCTTTAAAATTTGAATGAGCCCAAGAGGCAGATATCATCTTATGAAAAAGTCCATCCATCTAGGTGTGGTTGCATTTCTTTCTTTTCTTTGATAGATAATGAGAGTTTTCAGGGAGAAGATAGAAGGGAACTGTGTTCTCTTTGGTGGGTCATGTCTTTAAGTAGATAAGAAAATATCAGAGAAAAGCCCCATCCTGTGCATTGGGAGAGACAGAGGGTTGAGAGAGAGGAAGAAGGGCAGGTCAGAGAGATTTCAAAACTGCTTCTTTAGCTCAGTATTTTAAAGCACCATACTTTGGGGTACCATTTTTTATTTTCTGAGCCTCAAAAAAAGGAAGGAAGGAAGGGAGGGAGGGAGGGAAGGGAAGGAAACAGGTAGCTCATTAAAAAAAGATACTATATATGCTGAATTGTATCCTGCCAAAATTCAGATATTCAATCTCTAATACCCAGTACCTCAGAATATGACTGTATTTGGAGATAGGGTTTTTAAAGAGGTATCTTCTTAAAATGATGCCATTAGGGTGGGTCCTAATCCAACAATGCTGGTGTCCTTTTGAGAGGAGGAGATTAGAGAGCTGTATGGGAAGAAAAATAATTTTCTCTCTACCCTTCTGAGTTTTTAACTGGGACAAACCCTGTAACAAAAGGCAGATTAACAAAAGAAAAATAATAGAAATGTATTAACATCCATATCTCATAAATACATAGTAAATACACAAAGAAACACATAAGTCTCAAAGAGGTTGCTTAGAGTTCAGGTTTACATAACATCTTCTGCTGAAACAAAGAAAGAAGGGTATTGGGGCAGCCAGGAAAAGCATGGTAAACAGGGTAAGGTTTGTTATGCAGATTTAAGTCAGTTCATTCTGCATTGATAAGAGTCTCTAGTGATTCAGAGTCATCCTTTCTTCCTGGTACAAAGGAGAGAAACACTCTTATAAATGGAGATTTCCTTTATAGATGTAAATTTTCCTTACAAAAGAGTAACTTTTACACTGTTTTCAGAGCTTCTCCTGTGTCTGCAGTTTCTCAAAATAAACAGCTCAAAATGATCCTTTTATGCCAGAAAGGCATATCTTAGAATGGCATATTCTCATCTCCTAAAACACACACAGAGATATCAAGGGCACATGTGCCCAGAGGGACAACCTTTTGTGAAGAGGCAGCAAGAATGTAGCCATCTGCAAGCCAAGGAAAGACCACACAGGAGAATAACTCTGCCAGCACCTTGACCTCCCGCTCCCAGCCACCGGAATTGTGAGAAACCAAATTTCTGTGAGAAACCAAATTTGATGTAGCAGCTGAGAACTAAAATAAATCCTAAGCCCCCCATTGACCAAACTGACCACCTCTTGGCCAAGTGGATCCCAGAGAAACATTAAAATCTAAGTACCTGGCCATGATGGTATGGGAGGTCAGGACATACCTCATTATACCTCCTCCCGTTTGCAGCTTAGCCACAACAACTGACCAGCGTTAATCTTAAAATAGAGATCGTAAGATTGGTGTAATGGACTCTTTGTGACAATAAGATACCAAATTATAAACAGGACCTAATTGCCATACCAGGCAAGGGTTAAGTCACATACCCCTATACTTAAAGAATACACTATGTTCTAACTGCCATAAGGTTTTTCTTTTTCTCTAGAAGTTAAACAAGCACTGGCTTTGAGATAAGCAATATTGAAACAATTGTAACTCACTCACTGCCACACTTTGACTCCTGAACTTCCATAAACCATAATTACAGCTTTCATTGGACAAGAGACTGATTTCAGTAACTTTCTTCTGATAAGAAACCACTCACCATGTGTTAGATAGTGAAGGACTCTAGGTCTCCTAGGGACAAAAGCAGGAGCTGTTGCCCCCATTTTTATCCTGCCCCACCCTAATCCTGCTCTGAGTGACTGCCATACCCGGGGGAGGAGAGAATATCTTATGAATCTGCCAATCAGAACTTAGTGCACCAGCTGCAAAAGAATGCACGGGCCAAGCAGCATAGGTACCATAGAGTCCAGAAATTGACCTAAAACAACCCACATGTGTAGTAATGCAACTCCCAACTACCCAATCAAAATGGTTTCATAGTGACGTCTGAGCCACTAGGGAGGTCCCAATCTAGGCACTATAAAACAAGACACCATAACCAAGCCCTTTTTTTTTTTGTTGCCCTTCATCTTGCTCTTTTCCTGCTGCAACAAGAAATCTGGTTATTATGTGTGGAGTATGAATCTTGCTCTGTAAACCTGTATCTTCCTCTTGCCCTGTAAACCTATCTTGCTCCCCCTCAATAAATTTCACCTCATGCTTGCCTCACTTTAGTGCATCTGGTCATTCTTCGACCATGGGCAAGCCAAGAACTGACATTTTCACACTGAAACCTGACACACGGACTTATTTTGGCTGTTTCAGAGACTGTGCACTTACTGCCTCATGTCCCTGCTTCACCTTTTGACATATAGGTCCAAATATTAAAGCATTCAAAAGTTGTCTCCACACCAAAGTGAACATGGGTCATATGTAACATACATGATTATTACATATGTTAGGATCCCCTTCATGAATATTTACAATTCCTTCTGTACCTGTTGAATATGTATGCTTGGCCAACCCATTCAGTATAAATTCCTGTTCTACCCACCCCTCCCTCAAAGCATTTGCTTTCTATTTTTAGCCAGAGTCTGAACTTCCTGCTTACAGATTATGGTCCCCTTCCTAAAAAATAAAGCTCTCCTTTGTAAATTTATAAGTTCTGCGACTTTAAGTTGACACATCTCTATCAAACTAATACAGATTTATAAATGTAATGTTCTCCAAAACTCCTTTAAAGCGAGGAAAAGTAGTTTTGTTATTGAAGAGAAAGGATATATTAGCATTGAAAAAGATCAAAGTTATATAGAAAATAAATTTATTTATGGGACAATAGGACTAAATTAAAATAACTTCAAATACTAGAATTAGTTTCCTTTTGAAAATTTTTCTTTCTATGTCCAGAGCTTTGAGATTACCTAATCAAGAGGAATATCCTTCTGACCAATTACAAACTGGATGATGTCTATATGCACAAAAACAAAGGTGTGAGAACTCCTTCCAAATTGCCATTTTGGAAAGTAATAAACTGGTTGTTTATTTATTTTAAGGGAATATTTCTTGGAAAACTAAAATAGTTATCTATTAAATAATTTGTTATAAAATTATTGAATATACCTATGTTATTGAACATACCTATGTCCTATGATAAGATAGAAATAGTCATAAAATATTACATAGGGTTTATGGATGAATAAAACAAATTAAAATTGAATCACTATAAAATGAATTTGTTGAATTCGTATCTTTTACTTGATTATAATAAAAGTTAAGTTTAATTTTTAAAAGTTCCCACAATTTAATGTAAAAAAATAAATTATGAAGAAAACAATAAATTTTTCACAGGAGAAATCATACTTATTTTACAACTGTAGTAAATTATAATGGAAGTATAATAAACTAGATATATGTAAAGTATACAATTTGGAAAGTTTTGACACATCAATATACCCATGAAACATGAAACCATCAGGACAAATCAAGATAATGAATAAATGAAAATATTTAATCCCCTTTCTATCCCTTCCCCAGGCAAATTCTCATCTGCTCTCTGTCACTGAAGATTAGTTTGGATTTTCTAAAATGAAAATGCATATTACGTGTTTTTTTTTTTCTGGCTTGTTTCAAACAGCATAATTATTTTGAGAGTCATCCTTGCTGTTGTGTGAATTAATAGTTTCTTTTTGTTATTGTTGAGAACCACTTATCATAGGAGTATATCACAATTTGTTTATCTAGTCATCTGTAAGTAGACATTTGGGCTGCTTCCAGATTGAGGCTGTTAAAAATAAAGCATCCATTGGTATGCAATACCATCCACAATTGTATTCCTCTTTGTCTGGATATGTTTACATTTCTCTTGGATAAACAACTAGTAGAAATTTGACGAGGCCATATATAAGGCATATGTTTAAACATTTACGGAACTGTAAACTGTTTTCCAAAATGATTGTAACATTTCACATTTCTTCTAGCCTTGTGTCAGAGTTTCAGTTGTTCTACATTCTCACTAACATTTGGTACAGTCCAAACTTTTAATTTTGCTGATTCTCTACCTATGTAGTGGTATTTCATTGTGGTTTTAATTCTAATGACTAATGATATTGAGTATCTTTTTACATGCTTATTCAGTATCCATATATTTTCTTTGCTAGAGTATCTATATAAAACTTTGGCCCATTATTAACTTGGCTATCATTTTTATTGAATTGTAACAGTTCTTTATATACTATAGAAAACATCTTTTTTCAGATAAATGTTTTGCAAATATTTTCTTCCAGTCAATGACTTGCTTTTTATATTAGGTTATTAAGTATGAAATGTCCAATTTCCTTAAGTGCTAAATTTGACATTTGATATCTATGAAATTTCACTTTGACACTTCTTGTTTTATTTTTATTGAAAAGCTACATCCTCATTCTTTCAAATGCACCGTTTGGCTTGTGATTATCTTTCAAAAATTTTTTTAGAGCAATTTTTGTGAAACCATGGATATGTCAAAAATTTGAGTTTTTTTCAAATATGAGTTCTGTTGTGGAACCAATGCAGTGCAGACAGCTTGAAATACCAATGGAGTGTTTGAGAAAGAATGTGGCTAATGAATGCACAGTACACCAACGGTTTGAGAAGTACCATTCTGGTGATTTTAATTTTGAAAATGAGCCATGTGGGTGACCTGAGACCAAGGTGGATAATGATGAGTTGAAAGCTGTGGTGGAAACAAATCCATCTCAACCTACACATGAATTAGCAGCAAGGATTGACATTACCACTCCAACAATATTGCACCATTTGAAACAAATCAGCAAGGTAAAGAAGCTGGATAGATGGGTTCTGCATGAATTAAACAAGCATCAGAAGAGAAATCACATCAAGGCTTGCCTTTCTTTGCTGTCATGACATAAAGGCAAACCATTTCTACACCATATGGATACGTGTGATGAAAATGGATTCTTTCTGACAATTGCAAGCATTTAGTACAATGGCTGGATAAAGATGAAATGCCAAAACACAGTCCAAAACCAAATATTCATCCAAAAAAGCTAATGGTATCTGTTTGGTGGTCCAGCATTGGTATTATCCACTACAGCTTCATGAAACCTGGTCAATCCATTACAGCAGGATGAAATGATGAGGATGCTTATGATTAAGCACTTGAGATTGGTCAACAGAGACAGACCGATCCTCTTGCAAGACAACACTTGACCACATGTGGCACAAACAATGCTCCTCAAACTGTAGAGGCTGGACTTGGAAATTTTGTCATCCACCATATTCGCCAGACCTTGAACCAGCTGACTACCACTTCTTCCAGGCTTTGGACCACTTCTTTCAAGGAAAGTATTCAATTCTCAACAAGCTGTGGAAAAGGCCTTTCGCAATAGCCACTAGCTCTCCAGGCATCTTCGCTGCTGGCATAAACAAGGTACTGTTAAGATGGCAAAACTTTGTTAATAGTTTAGACACATACTTTGATTAATTGTACTGCTTCTTGTTTGAGATATAATAAATGAAATGTTTGATTTGAAATTGGACACTTCACATTTAATGACCTAAATATTTTGTAATAGTGACTTTTTAAAGAGTATTTTTTTAAAATTTTGATGAAATCTAATTTAGCATTTTTTCTTTTATACTTCAAGCTGTTTGTGTCCTATTTAAGAGAACTTTGTCAAACCCCAGGTCACCAAAATTTTATCCTGTTCTTTCTAAAAGATTTATGTTTTGAATCTATCATTCATTTTGAGTCAATTTTTATATATAGTATAAAGTAGAGGTTGGGTGTTTGTTTCTGTTGCTATGGCTACCTAGAATCATTTGTTGGAAGCTCATCTTTTCCCCTACAAAGTTGCCTTGACACCTTTGTCAAAAATCAGTTGTTTATATATGTGCAGTTTATGTGTCTATTTTTATATCAGTGCAACCCTGACAGAATTAATGTAGCTTTTTAATGTGTTGAAATCAGAGAGTGTAAATTCTACAGCTTTGCTCTTCTTTTTTTTTTTTTTTTTTTTTTGAGACACAGTCTCACTCTGTTGCCTGGGCTAGAGTGAGTGCCGAGGCGTCAGCCTAGCTCACAGCAACCTCAAACTCCTGGGCTCAAGCAATCCTTCTGCCTCAGTCTCCCAAATAGCTGGGACTACAGGCATGCACCACCATGCCTGGCTAATTTTTCTATATATATATTTTTAGCTGTCCATATAATTTCTTTCTATTTTTAGTAGAGACAGGGTCTCGCTCTTGCTCAGGCTGGTCTCGAACTCCTGATCTCAAACAATCCGCCCGCCTCGGCCTCCCAGAGTGCTAGGATTACAGGCGTGAGCCACCGCGCCCGGCCTGCTCTTCTTTTTTAAAAATTATTTTAGCTATTGTACTATCATTCCAAGTTTTAGAATTTCCTAGTTAATTTCTACAACAAAATCTAGTGGAATTTTAAATAGGATTGTTTGAAAATGTCAGATCAAACGTTTTGATAAGGGGGAATTGATAAGTTCACAATATTGAATTTTCCAATCCATTATTTTGATATATTCTCTATTTATTTAGGTTTTTTATAATGTCTCTAAGCAATGTTTTATAGTTTTCAGCAGGAAGAATTGAATATATTTTTCAAATTTATCTTTATTTGATGCTTTTGTAAACAGTGTTTTTTTAATTCAATTTCTAATTTTTCAATGCTAGTATATAGAAATATCATGGATATTTTGTACATTTTCATATCTTGGAGATGTGCTACACTCATAAGTTTGTTCTGGTATATTTTTTATGTATTCTTTAGAATTTCTTACATAATTAGGAATTCTACAAATAAAGAGAGTTTCACTTCTTCCTTTCAATTTGCATGCCTTCTTTTTCTTGTCCTTGCTTTTTTACACTAGTTGGAAATTTCAGTACAATAGTGAAAGGGTATAGGAAGAAAGAATATCTTGCCATTGTGTCCATGTTAGAAGTAAAATTTTCAGTATTTTCCCCAGTAGATATGTTATTAGCTGTTGCTTTTCATTTAAGCTCTTTATCAGATTGAGAAAGTTGGGTTCCATTCCTCAATAACTCAGAATTTTATTCACAAAAATGGGATGGATTATTATCAAAGGTTTTTGGCATATATGTAGAAAATCCTAAGAGATTTTTTTTCTTTTCTAATCTATTAACCTGTTAATATGATGAATATATTGGTTAATTTCCTAATGTTAAACCAACTTTGCATTCTTGGGATAAAATTTACTCGATCATGATATATTACCTTTTATTTGTATTATTGAATAAGATTTGATAAAATTTTGTTAAAAATATTTATGTCTATTCTAATACAGATATTGGTCTGTATTTTTTGTATCTTTTAAGTCCCAAGCTTGGCATAGATATTTTTTGTGTCTTGTCATAGTTTTATAGGTTTTTAGTATTAGAGTGATGCTGGCTTCAAAAAAAAAAAAAAAACTGGAACATGTTCCTTACACTTCTGTCTAGAAGTGTACATATGAATGGCATTGGAATTATTTCTTTCTTAAATCTTTGGTAGAATTTACCACTGAAAGACTGAAAGCACCTGGTCCTGGGGTTTACTTTGTGTGAACCTTTTTCATGACATACTCATTTTATTCCACTGATATGGGATTTTTATACTACCTGTTTTTTTTTTTTCTTGAGTGAGACTTGGTAGTTTGTATCTCTCAAAGAATTTGTCCACTTCTTCCAAATTTTCAAATTTATTGGTATAAAATAGTTTATAATATCCCCTTGTTTTTCTTTTAAAACCTATAGAATCTGTAGTGATGTACTCTACTTATTCATGATATGGCTAATTTTTGTCTTCAGTTTGTTTCACATCAGTTGTAACAGATGTTTATCAAATTCATCAGTATTCTCAAAGACAGATTTTTTTCCATCAATTTTCTCTATTTATTTTGTTTTCTATTTAATTGATATCTGCTGTGATCTTTATTGTTTTCTCTGTTGTATTTACTTTGGGTCTAACTTGTTTTTCTTTCCCTAATTTCTTAAGATAGAATTTTATTGTTTTGAGATATATCTTTTAATCTAAGAATCTAGTACTTTAAATTTGTGTCTATTCTCTCTTTAGCTGCATCACACAGATTTTGATATGACAAGTTTTTGTTTTCATTCAGCTTAAAATACTTTATATTTTGTATTTTTTATTCCTTTATACATTTTTTTTTCAGAATTATGTATTTCCAAATATTTTGGTAGTTTCCAGGTATCTCTTTGTTATTTATTTATAATTTAATTCCACTCTCTTCAGAGAATATATTTATGATTTGAATCTTTTAATATTTATTGGGACATGCTTTGTGCGCCATATTTCTTCCTTATATATTCTGTGTGGGGACAAGTTATCTTATGAATGTTAATTGGTGAATTTGGTAGTCCATTTAAATTTAGTGGAATCCCCACATATAACTGTAATTTAAATCCTGGTATTGATTAAAACTATGAAAAATTGTTAATTGGTGCATTTTAGCGTATGTTAATGTTAACTTTGTGGAGACATAAAAGACCACCAGTGCCCTTATATCTTTTTGTGTGAAATATTTTAGTGAATTGTGATTTCTAATTAGGTCAAATTGTGGAATTTTGTTTTGGTTTTGTTTCCTTCACCTGTATCCATGTCTTTTGTTTCTTTTTTTTTTTCTTTTTTTCTCTTTTGGGGGGATTTGGGGGATTTCATGGTAGTTACTAGATATACTTTAGGGAGACGTTTTCCTCTCTAGCCTACTAATATTTATAAGTTTCTGTCTCTAAAAACTCTTAAATATGTATTGTCAGAGTTAAAAGTCTTCCCATGATAACAATTGCTTTACTGGGTTTAAGAATATACCGCACATAAAAAAACAGAATAGGCCATATGTCACAGGAGTGTCTTGGGTGTTTTTACCCTGTAACTTTGAAGATATGGATCCTGTTTTGGCAACAGAGGCAAAGGCTGCAGCAGCAAAAGCATTTTATGTTTTTCTGCTTTTAAGAGCCATCTTCCTTTTTTAAAATATATATATTGTTAAAAATTTTATTTTGGTAAAACACTTCACAGGAGATTTACCCTCTTGACAGATTTTAAAGTGTAAAATTCGGTATTGTTAACTATAGGCACAGTACTAAATAGCAGACCTCTAGAACCTACTTATCCTGCAAACTGACATTTCATACCCATTGCAAGTCCCCATTTCTCCCTCCTCTCAACCCCTGGCAACCACCATTCTACTCTGCTTCTATGAATTTGACTATTGTAGATCCATCATATAAGTGAAATCATGCAGTATTTGCTCTTCTGTGATTGGCTTACTTTACGTAGGATAATGTGTACCAGGTTTATCCATGTTTTTGCATATTGAGGGAACTGTGGACCTCAACATGGTACATAGTGACTGCTCTTCCTCCACCTAAAAAGAGAACTAATGGGCCTATATATTGTAGAATATGAACACTTTATAGAATAGGAACCAATATGGTCACAGTAGGGCTTTTTTCTTTAATATCATAATTAAAATTTTATTGGAATACATTTTTCTTTGAACAGGTATAATTTAGTTTTCATTTCTATTATTTTTCTCATATTTCTTCTAGAGTACATGAAACTCTTGTTTCGTTTATCCCTAGCTTTGCCTATTTCTGTTCATGGTTTTAAAATTTTGATTCAAGGTTAGTTTCTAACTGTTTTTAAATCCTCAGATATTTGTTTGAGGATATATAGTTCAGCTTGGTATTATGCTTCATAGTTGTTTTGGGCAGGGCAAAGTGGATTTTTATCAGCTGAAATATTTTGATTCTTATTATCAATTCTTTTTTCTCATAGTAGCTTTATTTGAAGTTGTGTAAAGACTACTTCTATCTCTGCATTTGATAAACAAGGTTGGTGGTTTGGAATGGCTAACAAGACTTTTAGTTCAAGAAAACCTCTTCTGTTAGTGTAGTAAATTGCACTTTCTTTATTAGTCTTTGGGAGAGCTATAATTATGTGTCCTTCAAATTTCTTGCGTTTTTTTTTTTTTTTTTTCCCTTCTTCTTTTTGCCTTCCCCAGTCTTAAAAATTCCTCCTGGCCTTCTTTTTACTTCACCTGAAGTTCTCATCTTACTCTTCTTCTACCTTCCCATCTCCAAAAAGCATTACTTTTCAAAAATTGCCTCCTCAAGTTCCACATGCACTTTTTAGTCTCTTTCTTATACTTATCAATCTGCTCTGAGCTCTTTTTCAGTATTTTATACTTTGAGTTCACTTTTTCTTTTCAGGGGATTACTTTAATCTCAACTTCCTGTTCTCTCTTCAACTCAGATTTTTGTACCCACTCCATCTCTCTAAGGTCTTGAAGTGTGGTTCAGTAGCTCTGATGTAAATGGTGGGGTTTTTTTTTTTTTGTACCTATGGGAATTTGAAATTTGTGGAAAGATTTGTGTAGTTCATTTGTTTTCCCCTGTTCCCTATACTTTTTAAAAGAAGTCTGGAAAGATTTCGGTTTAGTCAATTAATCAAAAATGATTAAGTCCTAGAAAAATTTTATACACAGAAAAAATCGAGATGATGTTCATTTTTTTGAATTTTAGAATGAAAGGTTTTATTGATCCAAGTTCCAAAAAAACAGTGACTATTATTTGGCCATAACTTATGCTTGGACAAAATCAATTTCTGACTATCTTCAATCAGTGACCATTTGACATTAGCTTGTCATATTTAAATAGTTTTTGTCAATCAATAAGCATGTAGCAAAGACCTTCTTGTTAAAAGTATCTAAGATTTTAAGTTCCACAAATTTATTCCTTTAAAAATATAGCTTTAAGAAACTATTTGCCTTCTACAGAAAACCAATGTGAAAACTATCAGTAGTTGAGATGTTAAAAGACCAGACTAGATTTGAAGGTGAACAAGGTGCTCCCACAAGTTATAAGTCAATTTTAGAAGTCTGTAATTATAAAACTAACTAGCATACTAGAATAAGGCTTAGTTTGCCTGATTGCAGAAATCACTGAGGGGGTTGGACATCTACCACCACTAGCACCATATTTTTAAATATTAATTCAATATCAGTAGAAAATGGCCCTCTGAAAAGTAGCATTGGTGTCTATGGGGCTCATAAGAAATGCAGAGTTTCAGGCACCATCCCTACTGACTAAATCAGAATCTACATTTTACCAAGATCCTAGGTGATCTGTTTGTATATTAAAGTTCGAAAAGCATAAAAAGTCCTCCTGAGCAGAGATGATGTCCTTTACATGCATTTTTCTAAAATTAGAAGGCTAAAGTAGCCTGATATTAATACATTTCCACACTAATACTATCAGTTCCCTAAGTGAACCAAATCTATAATTAAGAGTGAAGAGAGTTAAACAGGAGTATCTAAGAGCATAAATTATAAGGAAAAAAACCACTTTTCTGATTCTACACTGTTATCATCTTCTGTATCTTGCTTTAAGCCCTACTAGGTTTTGCACTCTAAAAGAAAGGCAATCTTGCCTTATTCATTTACTTTATTCTTTCACTAAGATGGTGCTTAGTAAATATTTATTAGACATCTGTCAGAAAGGGAGAACAATTTCCCATATTGAATAGAAAGCTGGACTAGAAGATCTCTAATAGTCTTTCCAAATCTAAAACTTAAAGATTCAGGGAATAATATCTATATTCATAACTTCATGTTTAAGCCACTTTGCTGAGGTATCAATGATATATAAAACACTGTACATATTTAATATATATGAGTTTGGAGATAAATATATATCCATGAAACTGTTACCACAATGTATGCCATAACTATCATCTCCAAGTTTTCTCCTACCTTTTTAATTTATTATTTGTGTGTGTGTGTGTGTGTATATGTGATAAGAACACTGAACACCTACCCCCTTAGCAAACTTTTGAGTATACGATTTAGTATGATTAACTATAGGCACTATGCTATACGGTAGATCTCTAAAACTTACTCATCTTGCATATTGAAACTTTCTAAACTTTGACAAATAGCTCCCCATCTTCCCCTTCCCCCAGATCCTGGCAAACACCATTCTACTTTCTGCTTCTATGAGTTTGACTATTTTAGATTCCTCATATAAGTGGTATTATTATAGTATGTATCCTTCTGTCTCTGGCTTATTTCATTTAGTATAATGTCCTCCATGTTCATCCATATTGTTGCGAATGGCATGATTTTATTTTTTTAGGTAGAATAATATTCCATTGTATGTATATAACAATTTTTTAATCCATTCATCCATTGATAGACATTTAGGTTGCTTCCATGTCTTGACTAGTGTGAATAAGGCTACCATGAACATGGTAGTACCTATAGTTCTTTGAGATCCTGATTTTAATTCCAGAAGTGGAATCATTGGATCATATGGTAGTTTTATTTTTAATTTTTTGAGGAAACTCCATACTGTTTTCCACAGTAGCTGTTCCAATTTTCATTCCTTCCAACAGCATACAAGAGTTCTCTTTTTTTCACATCATCACAAACACTTGTTACCTTTTTGGATTTTTTGGTAATAGCCATCCTAACAGATATAAGATGATATCTTATTGTGGTTTTGATTTGCATTTCCCTGATGGTTAATGATATTGAACACATTTTCATATGCCTTTGGTCATTTGTGTGTCTTCTTTTAATATGTTTGTTCAGATCATATGGCCATTTATTAATCAGATCATTTGTTTTGTCTTGGTTTTTTTTTTTTTTTTTTTTTGCTATTGACTTATAGGAACTCCTTATATGCTTTGAATATTAACCTTTACTCAGATAGATGGTTTGTAAATATTGTTTCCTATTCTGTAGATTTTCTTTGTATTTCGTCTATTGTTTCTTTTGCTGTGCAGAAGCTAGTTTTATATAGTCCCACTTGTCTATTTTTGCTTTTGTTTTCTCTGCTTTGGTGTCATAGCCAAGAAATCATTGCCACAACCAATGTCAAGAAGCTTCCCCGCTATATTTTCTTTTTTTTCTTTCTTTTCATTTTTTTTTTTTTAGTTTTGCCTATTTATTTACTTTATAAAAATAGAATCAGACAATGTTTCTGGCTTCTTTTAGTCAACATTACATTTGCAATAGTCATCCCTTTTAATACTTGTAATAGTAATTCATTCTTTTTGAGAATTAAAAATTGTATATATTTAAGATGTAAAATGTAACCTGAAATACATATACATTGTGAAATAATCACCATAATCAAGCTCATTAACATATACATCACCTCACTTAGTTACCATCTTATTATTATTATTCTTTTTTTGTGATGAGAACACGTAAGATCCACCCTCTTAGCAAATTTCAAGTATATAATATAGTATTAACTATATTCATAATGTTGTACATTAGATCTCTAGTACTTAGTCACCTTGAATAACTGAAACTTTGTAGCCCTTGGCGAAGATCTCCTTATTTTCCCCTCCTCTGGCCCCTGGAAGTCATCATTCTACTCTCTGCTTTTATGAGTTTGACTATGTTACAGTTCGTCACTAACATTTATGCTTGTTATAATCATTCATTATCTGATGGAACTTAAATTTTACTGATCAGTATATTAATATACAGCAACTTGAGATATCCCATGGCTCCAACTTCTTAAATTAAAACTACAAAAGCAAATATCTATAGAAAGTTACCTAATTACGTAGTCAAGATCCCTTCAGGTTTTCATCTTTGCTGTGATTTAGATGGATTACTACATTTATGTATTTCTATCAATATCTCAAATTCCCTGTGATGCTTCTCTGTGGGATGACATAAGAAGTAGATATGCTATTATGAAGAAAAAATGGTACTGTTGAATACAGTTGTGCTGGAACTAACAACTTGGCATTTCCTCTGCCATCCCCAGGGAGTAATAGATTTCATAGCTAGGAAGAAAATATAACCGTTAACATTAGTAGTGCAGAAAGAAACCTGAAAGCAATGTGGTTCGGCTTTTAAATATTCTGGTTCAGCAGGTAGAACACTCATTTCACTTAAGGGTCACATTTTATGACCCAAAAGGATGTTTAGGTCTATATTTTATTTAGTACATACATAGAGTATTTCTTTAAAATGCTTCTGTATTACAATGATGAGATATTTAGTACTCCCATTTATCTTTTTATTAGAAATAGCTAGACATTAGTTAGCTGATCATAAAACCACAACTGATAACAAAGATAAATTTAGATCTTTAGATCTTTTTTATTTCAATAAAGAAAGCAGAAAAATAATTTTACTTATATATAGCTACACTGTAATTCTTAATCTCTCAATTACATAAACAGCTTTTTATAACAGCAAATGTTGAATTTAACAACTAATACCTTTTATTGAACTTGTCTTTTGTCAAAATAATATGTGTGTTTTTTCCGGTTTTGTTTTAAAAAATGCACACACTACAAAATAAATCAAGAGACAGAAACAAAACTACAAAAGAGAAAAAGCACAAAGAAGATTTTACTTTATCTCTTGAATTCTAGATAAGTCTCAGGAATTCAAGCATAAGGACATGGATGGATTACAGAGAAACAGAATCCCCATCACAATAGCACTAAGGGAATTGAGAGTGAAGTTGTTCTTTGCAGGCACTTTGCAATTTCTTAGTTCTTTTGAGATGTATAGTCTTTCTATCAGACATGTATGAGCTTTTCCTTGTGCACAAAAATATGGCAAAAGGTTTTATGTGTGTAAGTTTCAAGAAGTGTCAGAAGCAAAAAAAAAAAAAAAAATCTTACCAACAAGAGAATGACAAATTTCAGTGTGAATCAGCTTCAATTATTTATGGCAGAACCATGGCTCAAATGATGACTAAACAAAAGAACCCAAGTTCAGAGTGAAACAGACTACTGAGAGAGCAGGTCCTCTGGCAAGATTCCCGTAGTAGCTGGTGAAGGGGAGACTAACAGACACAAGGAATATATTCACTACTTGATATGAGAACAAGGCAACTTTGTGTTAAGTTGTTCATTGACTAAGAGCATGTCCTCCTGGCCATAAGCAGAACCAGTCTGTTAGGCCTAAACATAGATAGAGTCTACATATTGGCCCCTACATATGTTAAGGGGGCAAGAAGTCAAGTTGCCCATCATGTCTATAAACACAAAAGTGTATCTTGATTTACCTAAAATATATAAAAAATCTATTATGATTAGCAGAATAATATGAGTTTATAAGAAAGAGGAGTAAAGAAGTCTAAACTCCATCATTCTGTACTATAACAGGAAGGAATTATAGACCAGAGAGTATAAGTGTCACAGGTAGAGTTCTCCAAAAGCAGGTGCTAAAAAAAAACATTGGAATGATGGGGTTACTAGGGATAAAAATCTATGAAAGGAAGAGGAAGAAAACAGCACTGGGCAGAGGAAGAAGCTGAAATACAATTTATGTGTCACAAAGGCTAGGTCAAACTAGCTCCAGTTCTGGGGCAAGTATTACTATCAAAATCTCCCATGACAGGCTGAAATGGCTGGGCCTCATACATTTGTCTTAGTCAAGGGATGTAAGCTGCCCAGCCAGAGACTGCTTCCCAATTGTACTCCCTGCATCCAAGGAGTAAGTTTTATTTTGAAAGAGGATCTGGGCAGTTTAGCTTCATGTCTACCATATCAAGACTAGAAATCAGTTCCCCCAAGGAATTCTTGTACTCCAATTTCTAGGTCTTCATATCATAAACATAATTTATACTTCTTTTCCTCATTCATAAAAAGAGTGAGAAAAATATATTTAATATGATTTGCTCCCCAAAGGTGATCACAAATGAAAGGTATCATATGAGTCATATAAAATGGACTCATTTAGCAAATGTCATCCTGCATATCCTTATCTCTTCAACAGATGCCATGTCCTGTGCTCATCTTGCCTTAAAATTTTTCATCTTTTCATGATTTATACGTAGAATTTTAGTAATTAGGTTTTAATGTAACCCATTGATTCTAGACGTGAGGAAACGTTCAAGTGACATCTATCTACCTATCTACGGTGGCTAAGGTAAACAAACAGCTGAAGCTCAAATCTTTCACTGGTTATATTGGTAGTTTTAAGTCACAAGAAACCAAAAAGCCTCTAAAGAGTATAGAAAGAGATCTTTGAATGCAAACAATTCTGAATTCAAATTACATAACTCATAGGTAAGCTGACTTTATGTTAGAAATACCTGTAGTTGTTACTGGAAAGCTGATAAAACTGAGAGAGATGTATGAAATGTTGCAATTAGTGAAGAGACAGGAGTTTAAAGTTCGAGGGTCTCTGGTTATTATTCAATAATTTTTTTCTTTTGTTTATATACTTTGGTTAAAATGAGCTATGTGAGAAATGTCCACAACTAAACCCCCTCTGTTTTTTGCAAACATAATGAATGGTCTCAGCACTGACCTTAAAGCATATGAGAACAATACTGGGCTCCATATTATGTATGTTGCCCAGGAGCATAGGACTCACTGAAAATGAATCTGGGTGCTAGGAACAAGTTCACTCCAAAATTGCTCTGAAAATACTGATATTTGTATTTGCTACTGTTTTTCTTAGTTGTTTTAAACGTGATTATTCTTAACTGATAGGTTATGCAAAGTGGATCATTTGTGACTTTCACAGATTTAAAAATTATGCAAGAAGGTTATCAATGACCTAACAACTTCACATTACACATAGGAACCTGAACTTCATTAGGTGAAATAGTTTTATGCCCAGGGATTCTGGTAGCTTTTGTTCTGCCCGACTGTTCACTACCTGCCCCTTGCAATGGAGTAAACGACTCATTAATTTTGTATTATTTGGCTGTGACAGTTTCCATTCTCAAAATCCTTGTGATGAATTACACAACACAGTGGAAACAACTGTAGAACAAAAC
Source organism: Varecia variegata (assembly GCA_028533085.1). Lineage (NCBI taxonomy): Eukaryota > Metazoa > Chordata > Mammalia > Primates > Lemuridae > Varecia > Varecia variegata. Next base: position 38,427,848 of record CM052439.1, on the reverse strand, counting down.
AAAAACACAACATGTGGTCTGCTAACCAGTCTCCTGTCAAACAAAATTGGATGCTGCGTTCCCATGGTTTCCTTTGAGTAGTAAAAGAGAAAATGAATGCTCAGACGCACCATTTCTGTAAATTGCTGAAAAATCTTCATATTAGTGTAGCCTAGAAAATATTTCAGTGCCAAAATAACTGCAAGGAAACCAAGTTATACATTTTTTTTTTTTTTTTTTGCTAACACAAAGGAAAAACATTCTTTAGAAGAAAATGGAGCAGACATAATAACAACAGGTCCAATTTTTCTCACTCAGTAATAAATCCTATTTAGGAAGAAGGTGTTTTAATGAGTAAATGCTTTGTCCTACCTTGTTAAATTAAGAATTTTAAAATATCACATATACTAAGTAGAGAAAGAGATAGAATACATATCAAAGAGAAAAGAACAGGGCTGGCCCTTTGAGAGTTAACCTCCCAAAATCAGTACATAACGGATGAGATTAATCATCTTTAGGAGTCTCCTAACAAGAAGGGATGTTGCATAGGACAATCAGAAAGACTGAAACCCACAAATCTAATCATGTACATGAGAATTTGAAGGATGGCTTTAATTTAATCAAAGGGAGGAAGATACCTGGAAGAAAAAGGAAAAAAAACAGTCACTTGTGACAAGAAGAATTCTATGTAACACCTTAAAAAGGTGCTCCAAGAAGTAGGTATTTGGCAGAGTTTGTATCTTCTCTGATATTGTTGTCAATTATTTTTAACTTTTACACCACATTACCTCACACTTTTTATTTCTTAAAAAGTCCATTATTACTTTTACTATAAAATTAATGCAATTAATTAATACAATTTCGTGGTGTGAAATTGAAAAGCACAAATGAAGATTTTTTAATTATCTAATCTCAAGTTCATAAAACATATTCCTTGAGTTCCACTCCCAGATATTATACAACCACCTTCCTCTGCGATAGCTGTAAATCACAATCACAATCCTGATTTTATCTTCTTCACTAAATCCCAAACTGTTTTTCAAATTATTAAATAGTACCAATTTTCAACAAAAGTCAGTATTGTAAATTTTTGCCAATCAAGTGGATGTGTAATAAATATTCATGTATTTTTTTTTCCTATGTGACAGTTGACCTCCTAAGTTCTGCCTCAATATTTTCTACTGCCAGCTAAATATCCCATTTCTTCATGTATTTCTCGAGAAGGACTAATTCCCAATTACTTTGCACACTAGTTATTACCTTATAACCATTTTATTTTGTTCACATCTCTGTAAAATACACCACTAAGCACTGACTATATTACTAAAAGTATTTTATAAACTGTAGCTCTGGGGGAGAAACCCATAAGGAAGTATTTATTAAAAGGCTGATCCAAAATATACAAAAGTAAAACAAACTGCAGCAATAAATGTTTATTGCAAGCAAAGATTTGAATGTTGTAAGAAAGAAGAAGAAAACTAAATGAAAATTCAATATAGCTTTATAAACAAGGGGGAAATTAAATATAAAGAGAATGATCAGATATTAATTAGAAGGTCTGCCATGGGGATAGGCATGGTTGGGGTGAAGAAGAATAATCTATATTTTATGATACTCCAGAGAGCTAAGCTCTGTCCAATGAGTAAAATTTAAAATAAAGCTATTGTAGCTTAATATTTAGACCAAACTTAATATTAACTGATGGTTTCCATCAGTAGAAAAAGCTGCCTCTGAGAAAATAAAGTAACTATTAGTTTTATTTTGAAGTCTTTTATGATCTTTCAATAAGAATGAGACAGTCATCTTTGTATTCCCCTGGGACCTTATTCACATTTTGATTATTATATTGTCATTCTATGATGGATTGCATAAAATCTGTTCTTCTTAGGATAGGGACATTCAATATTTTTTAAATCTTGGTATCATTCCTGGTGCCTAATACATTGCTTGACACAAGACAGGCTTTCTGTGATTCTTTGTTGAATAAATAGGTGGTGAATCAATGTTTTATAAAGTACTCGAATATTTGAAATAGGCACCAAGCCAATCATCTCTCAGTTTCTTTACAACTCTAAGAAGGCAGGCATCCATAAAGCTATGATTAATTTTCAAAGCTACAAATAGTATGGAAAGGACCAATGGCAATTAGTCTTTTCAGACACTGTTCACAAATGTGGAAATATTAGTAATACAATTTTATCAGTAATACAATTTACAGGTGTTAATAAAAAGAGTCATGGCCAGTGTATTTGATATATCAGGATTTATCAGAATTACACATTTTCATGTCAAAAAATACTTTTGGGATATAAAATTATGAAATATTCCTTTCTCTCATGGGTAATATAATTATGTAAGGGAGCATCATGACTTCAATATATTTAAATATTGCCAATATCTTCAATTTTCTCATTTAGAAATTATATATACAGTTGACCCTTAAACAACATGGGGGCTAAGGGTACTGACCCCCACATATAGTCAAAAATTCACATATAACTTTCACTCCCAAAAACTTAACTAATAACCTTTTGTTTATGAAAAGCCTTACCAATAACATAGACAGTTGATTAACACACATTTTATATGTTATATGCATTATACACTGTATTCTTACAACAAAGTAAGCTAGAAAAAAATTATATTAAGAAAATCATAAGAGAAAAATATGTTTACTATTTATTATGTGGAAGTGGATCATCATAAAGGTCTTCATCCCTATCATCTTCACACTGAGTAAACTGAGGAAAAGGAGGAAGAGGGGTTGTTCTTGCTGTCTCAGGGATAGCAGAGGTAGAAGAAAATTTGCATATACGTGGACCCGTGTAGTTCAAACCTGTACTGTTCGTGAGTCAACTGCATACATATATATTATATTATATATAATTCTGCAAACATATATAAAATTCTTTGGATTTTTTGTTTGTTATATGTTCTTATATAGTGTACATATAACAGAAATAGATTTGTTTGAGAAAAATTTAATTACATAATATGAACACACAGTTAATCATATTTGAAGAACTATAAATAATTTCAAGCCCTCTATACAAATATATATGCATTTATTTTTTGAAAACAACTCCTCCTCTTACAGAAAATTAGCTAGAATTTTCCAGCCAGAGATTCAGGGATTAGCATTTAAAACAAAACTATGGCTACAGAACCCTTCAAATTTGGCCCCCGCCTGCCTCTCTGATTTCCTCTTCTACCATACTGTTCCCATCTCACTATACTCTGTCCACACTGGTTTCCTTTTCATTCTGCCAACATCCCAGCATCGTGTATCTATCTGTTCCTCTTGCCTGGAAAGCTTTCAACCTACATCTTTGCCTGGCTGTGCCCTATTGGCAGACATGGATCTGTCCCAGTTCTATAAGTCTTTCAAAAAGTCGTTCTGACAGCTTTTGTTTATGACTAACTTTTCAAGTATTATTATACAGTATCTTCCCCTAAAACAAAGAGATTTATTTACTGTCCAGTATACTAACTATAATGTCTCCCTCTGGGGCAAAGGTTGAGCAGGATTGTTTGCAGCTTATTATAAAAGACTGATTAGTTCTAAGCTCAGGTTCTTCAAGTGAGGTGCAAGCCCACTGCCTGTGCAGCATGCATTGGAGCCACTTTGCATTGTCCCAGTAGGCCTTGGGGGTCAAAGAGGACTGACACAAACATGCAACTCATGCTACTTCCTCTGTCATAAATAATAAAGTCTTTTGTCTTTGATCCAAGAGTTTCATGTCTTCTGCTAGCATTCATGAAACTACATCAAGCTAAATTGCTAGCTTCCAAGAAGTGTAAAATTTCAGACCATTCTCAGTTCTTGACAACACTTTCATAATATTCATATCTCAGTTCTACAGTCAGCTCTTCCATGAGGACTTCCATTACCACACAATTTAAATTAGCCACACACTAAGTCTATTTCTATTTCACCATATTTTATTATTCTGCCTTCAATATCATTATAATAAACAATATTTTTATTTTACATATTCTTTATTATCTGTCTAACCTAACTAGATTGTAAACTCAACTAGAGTAAGAACCATGTCTGATATCTTCACCATGGTATCTTCACTTTGTTGAAAACTGTCTGACACCTAAAAGGCATTTAATGTGTATGTATATATTGAATAAAAAGTAAGTGATTTCCTTGAATCATGATTACTTTTCCTTGCAGTTTTCGACTGTCTTTTTGTTTTGTTTTGTTTTGTTTTTATATAACTTGGTATCTTTTACAATGTATTTGAACAATCATATTGCATTCATTCCATCTCTAGTGTCAATGCTAAAGCTACAAATCACTAAAGGTTTATTTTTCACTTCTCTCTAAGTCTTACAAATTTAGAAACTCCTTGCTTCTATGTCCTTTATCTGTCAAGCCACTACATACTCCATGGACTGTAGGTCTCTGATGCAGATACTCTGCACACACTCCTGATGCTCACGTTCTAGCCCCTTTTTTCACTTTTGACTTGCTCTCATTGTGTTGGGCTTAGTTCTTACCACTTTTCACACGCCTTTCTGATCTCAATAAAAGTTCTCTTTCTGCACTGCCTACCATAAAATTATGACTTCAGGCAAACCCCACAGAAAACTACTCTGAAAAGACAAGCTACTTGGTGTCCATTAAAGGGACCTTCAACTAACTGCAGTTCATCCATTTGTTTGACATCATTATAGAGTCCTTACACAAATAAAGTACAGCATGAGGTCCTTAGAAAATAATGAACTGAAAACAATCCAAGCCCAGGAATGAAGAGATAGTCAAGCAGAAAAATTACTAAGCAGTGTAATGTATACATTGATGGAGTTATGAATGAGATAGAGGGGGGATCCCAGAGAAAGTAGTTTAGATTACGTTTGAGTTAAGTATTGAAGTCAAAACAGCGCTGACCAGGCAGGAATGGGGAGATAAACATTCCTGCAGAAGCAGTAGCAGAGTTATGAGAGGGCATGAAGAGTTTGGGAAATGGGGTACCTGGAATAAAAAGGGTGCTTTGGGCATAGGGTTAGAGCTTGATTATGATCACATTTTATTCACTTTGCAAAAGATGAATTAAGTATATCCCTCAGAGAACTATTATTTAGGAGGAATACAACTGATTTTGTTCAGAAATGCTGCTAGAAAATCCTGGAGGAAAAAAATTGTGGCACATTTTGATGTTTATACACTGAACTGTCTCTCTCATTCACTCCAGGAATTTGTCAGAGTTCATATTTTCCTTTAACTCTCTATTACATTTTATATATACATTATACTATAGTAACTGTGATGGGCTGAATTATCTCCCTAAAATTCATATATTAAAGCTCGAACCCAATGTGACTATATTTAGAGATAGATAGGGCCTTTGAAAAGGTCAAGGGCAGGGACCTAATTCAATAGGACTGGTGTTCTTATAAGAAGAGGAGGGGATGCCAGGGATGCATGTGTAGAGAAAAAGCCATGTGAGAACACAGCAAGAAAGAGGCCACCTGCAAGCTAAGAAGATGGGTCTCAGGAGGAAGCAAATCTGTCAACAACTTGATCCAACCTCTAGAACTGTGAGAAGATAAATTTTTGTTGTTTAAGCTACCCAGTGTATGGTATTTTATTATGGTAGCTCTACAAAACTAATATAGTAACCCACATAGTAGAAACTAAGTTGCTCTTAAAAATGATATGATTTGGTCAGAGAATTTATATCAATGAATAAATGCTGATTTTCATTTATACACAATTTAGTTCAACAGCTTTTAAGTACTTAGTTCCAGGAACTATGTTAGAAGTTAAAACGGCTACCAATTTCAAAATAATTCATAATTTACAATAAGGGATTTTTCTAACCATTTTCTCACAATTATCTGTGAAAAATAATAATCTTCATGTTAAAAACAATTAGGATGTAGAGGAGTTAAAGAATGTAGCTAAGATCACTCATTTGTGTCTGGAAAAGCTAGACTCAAAACACTGATCCTCTGGTGAAAAAGCAACCAACCAAACACAAATTCTTACCATTATGCTATAGTTAAGTCTATCTCACATTAATTAAAGAATTTCTTTTCAAAGGAGAGAGATAGTCATTAAGTCAAGTCAAGGTCTCTAAATCAAACGGCTGTAAGGACCAGGCAAGTCCTATAAATGGTTAGAAAAGCCTAGGTATAAAATAATGGGAGTGATAGCATTTGTGGCTGAATTAGAGTGTCCACACACAGAATGCCTTCATTACAAACTGAGTTTAAAATGTTGTGTCCACCAATAAATCATAACCTGAGGGTAAATCCAGCCCTCAGGATAATTTGTGCATCCTTCAACAGGGTTAAAGTGAAAGATCATTGTCATGTACTTTCTACTGTATAATGATAAAGTTAAACTTTTGTTAATTTATTCTGCTCTATGTACCAAGCTAACAACATATATTTTATTTACTTGCTTTTGTGATTTTATTTATTGTTTTGCTCAATACACTACCTACAAGAAATCACAAGGTTTTTAGATCACTAATCTAAAATCTGGAAAGAAATCTAGATTTATTGCTATCCAATTTAGTCTTCTATAATAAAATATTATTTTCCCCTACAGACACTATGACAAATATTTTTGAGGAAAAGTTCAACTACACTCAGTTTCAAAAAATTACCTATGATATTATTTGCTGTCCACTAGCTTTGACTCTTCTCCATCTTCCCACAGTTTATTAGAGTTCATCAGTGCTTTTAGCATTGCTTTACATTTACATTTTCTTTGAGATGGATTGTTAAAAAAATTAAGTGAATGAAAAGCAGAAGAATGGGTTTAGTGACAATAATTTAGGGAACTTTTAACTGTACACCTGATTCAATTCTTCAATAAATTTGGTCAAAATATATGAAGATAAATTAAACTGGGTGAATTCTACAAAAACTTTAATCATTTATATATTCAAAAAATATCTTAGTGCCTATGGTAATGCACTAGGCTCTAGGGTAAATGTAAAATAAATATGATTCCTGCCCTTAAATATCTTGTCTATCAATTATTACATACCAGGTGATAAATGCTAAGAATGTCCTGGGAACAGAGAGGAGAAGCATCTAACATAATGGAAGGTCAAGGAAAGCTTGCCAAAAGAAGTGGTAGAAGAAGAGCTGAGCTTTGAAAAAGCAACAGACATTGACTAGTCCACAAGAAAATGAAATCCCTTGTAGTGAAAACAGCACTTTAAAAGAGGGAAAGGAAATGTAAAATAGCATTGCACAGTCAGGGATCCCATAGGACTCAATATGGCTGGAGGAAAATATATGCAAGAATGATTAACTGAAGGTAATGTTACAGAGATGCATAGGAATCATTTCTTAAGAGATTATGTTTGCACTTTATCTGGGAGAATTGGGACTGTTTGGAGGTTTTAATTATTTTATAATTTCTTTTCATCAGATTTGTGTTTTAGGAGCTTCTCTGTGAAATAGGGTAGTGGGTGGGTTACACCCAGTTCTGACAGAGCAGAGAGATGCCAAACACCACTCTGGCTAAGAGCTTGGACCTGTATATACTTACAGACTCAACATGTAATCCTGGGTTTACCACTTACTTGGCAAATTTACTTGTGGGACCTTGGGCAAAGTACATAACCTCTTTGAGGCTCAGCTTTTTTCACGTGGAAAATAGGAATAATCATAGTGCCCACATCTTGAGGTTATTGTGAAACTTAAATAAGATAATATGCATGTCAAGTATGTAAATACAATTGTTTAGTAAATATCATTTTTATTAGGTGAGTATTATTGATAATACTGTGGATGATAATGTGAGCAGCACAAAGGCAGTGGAAGTAGGAATGAAGAGAGATTAATAAGAATGTGTAATTAAAAGGGCATGGTGACTCTCTGGACATGACTGAAATGGGGTCCTGGACTACCACCAGTGTTCTGGTTTAGGAGGTTGGTAGACCTCCACATCATTCACCAAGACAGGGTGTAAAAAGGGATGGCCCAGTTTAGAAGGTGAAAATAAGTTCAGTTTGAGATAAAAAAAATTTTGAGACACTTGTGAGATGATCATATGGAGATACTCAGAAAGTAGTTGGGTGTAGATCAGGTGTTCTGGACTGGGGATATAATCATGGGAATCAATATCCTGTAACAGGAAGAGCATATGGATTCAAAGGCACATAATGCCAGGGGCAGAGGCCAGGAGAATAACGACACATAAAAGGATGATTAAATGGAAAGATGCAAAGAATACTATAAAAGGAATTATGTGAAAATTACTATTAAAAAGTTACATTTATAAAAAAGCTGAGGGGAAAGAGAATTTCAACAAATTAGCAGTAAAACTTGCTAAGTGCCGTAGAATGATCTGGTAAGATAATGATGAACATTAATCCATTGTTTTTGGCAATGTGGAAGTAATTGATTATCTCCCCACTGGGGAATAAATTATTGTAAAATCTCCATTCTTATAGTTGTTCCCCCATTTAAATTGAAAACTAAAAGTTCTAACTTATTGATATTTCTAGAGAATTAGAATTTAACAATATATAAATCTGAACTCGTGAGAGATAGTTATTATACAAATAAAAAATGTATGTTTATATTATTTAACAGCATTACTTATTTACTTTTAATTCACCACTACCTTCCCAAGGGCATTATAAGAATATCTCTGAATTTTTCAAAGTGCAATTAAACTTTAGCTTAGAGATAGCTCTTTTAAAATTGGGAATGAGAGAGCTCATAGTTCATAAATCAAGACCACTAGTAATGACAACCATTTAAATGCAGTAATTTGACTCAGCACAAAAAGTCACCTTAAAATAATAACACATTTTAAGCTTAGTCTGTGAAGAATTGTGTTGATATTGATGACTTTATCTGTGGAATATAAAAATATCCCCATCGTATTACCAAGGAAACACATGTATATTGATTTCTACTACCCTACTATTTAGCAGGATACACAGAAAATAACAAGATTAAGGTTTAAACTAAAAATAAGACTTTTTAGCTCTTATCTAAATCCTACACACTTTTGCACTAGATCCCATCTCCTCTCACTTGCTCAAAGAACTCACTCCACAAACTCTACCCTCTTCTGAATCTGATTTCTCCCTTTCTTCTGGATCATTAAAAATAAATGAAATAAATAAATGATTTTATTCAACTTGGTTCTATTTTCTGTGCCAGTTCTTCCCCACAACCTAATTTCTCTTCTTTCCTGTGCAGTCAACATTATGTCTATATTTGCTGTCTCCAACTTCTTTCCTCCTCTTTCCTCTTAAACCCACTCTAATCAATGTTTCTGCCCATCCCTCCACTAAACTGTTTTGTTAATATCTCCAGTAATCTCCATATGGCTAAATCTAATGGTCAACTCTCGGTCTTAATTGACCTACCAGCAGCAGCATTTGCCGCAGTTGGGATTTTCCTTCCCCTTGATGTACTTTCTTTACTTAGCCTCTATCTATGCAGCACACCCTTGGTTTTCCTCCTCATCACTGACTTGCTTTTGTCTCTTTTGTTGATTCCTTTCCTACCTGGGCTCTCAAAGTTAGAGAGTGTCAAGGTTCTTGGTCTTCTCTTTCTTTTCAACATTTTCTCTCCTGGTGACTTTAAGCCCTACCATGACTTTAAAATCCATTTATTTGTGGACAACTCTTAAGAATTCAATATTTAGTCCAGATCTTTCTCATTAACTTTAGATTTAGTAATATAAAAGCCTTCTGGACATTTCAAACTCAACATGTCAGAAACTGACCTCCTGATAACTTCTCCACTCCTCTAACCACAAACCAGCTTTACCCCATCTTAATTGATCTGTACCTCCAGTTGTTCATGCTAAAAATACTATAGTCAGCCTGATCTTTTGTTTCTATTATACCCCACATCTACTTATTTAGCAAATTCTGTTGGCTGTACCTTCAAAATATATCCATCATGTGACCACTTCTCACCATCTCCATTCTATTCTATCATTATTTTTCATCTGGTTTACTGCAATTACCCCCTAATTGCTCTACCTGCTTCCACATTTGCACCTCCTCACAGTCTATTCTTGACACATAAATCAAAACCTGTCATCCCTTTTATAAATACTCTAAATGACTGCACATCTTAGAATAAAAATGAAAATCCTTTCAGTGTTTACAATGGTCAGCATGATCTTTTTCCAACCCCTACCCTCTTATTTAACTTCTCAGAACAGTTCTTGCATTACACTCTCCCTGAATCTCTTGGCCCTAGACACAGTCACCTCTAGTTCCTCAAACAAACCAGGCATGCTCCTTTTAGCACCTTTATACTGGCTCTTCTCTCTGCCTTGAGGGAGAAAAATAGGCCCTGATTTAGGATATATTTCCTGCAAATAACTTCTTGGCTCACTCCCTCATGTATCTCAAAATTTTGGTCAGATTTCAGATTAAAATGAAACCTACCCTGATCACCATCTTTAAAACTGTAGCCATCTCCAGCCTCTCTCTGCCATCTCCTTTTTCTACTATTTCTTTACTAGCTCTATCAACTTCTAAAATACCACATAATTAATTACTTACTATGTTTCTTCCTAATTGTCTGTCTCTTATTACAAGCAAAGAGAGTTTAGTCTATTTTGTTCAATGGTATATTCCAAGCACCTAGAACAGTGTATGGTTAATAGTAGATGCTGTACAAATAAATATCCATTGTTGAGTGAATGTTATAAAAATGCTAACTAACTTAAAATGCACTTATTGCCACCTTCATCTTTAAAAATAAGATCCAACTGGAGGTTTCATTGGTTTGCTTTTAAATAGGTACATTGCATTATAATTTGTATATTCCAAATGCATCCATCCCTTCATGACTTGTCATCAATAATGTAACAAAGATGAATGATGCTTAAAGTTTTCTTCTTATCATTCAGTCTCTAAGCATCATATTTTTGGCAACAAGATCTCCTCATTTGTCAGGTCAGTTAGACTTTCTATTAATTGCAAACCAAAAAATCCCTTAAAATAAATCTCTGTATTAATACATTTATCTATACATTACATTTGCCTAGAGATATCTGAAATGAGGTTTAAGTAATGGTAAAAAATGGTAATTCATGAGTGACTGAAATTGGGATAAGTTTTTTACATTTAATATTTTTCTGTATTGCTGGAATCATGTAATGAGCATATTCAATTTTGCAAAAAAATGCAATATTCTCTAAAAGAATTAAAAGTACTACTAAAGAAATAGAAATAAGATGTGTAACTCCCAAACCACAAAAGGAGAAAAATAAAATATGAGTGAAAATCAACTGATTCAACAAAAGGCAGGGTGAAGAAAAAATAAAAAACATATAATGTAAGACAAAAATAAGCTTGAAAAATGCCAAAACATCATTTTACTAATCATGAGAGATTTAACTAAAGTACCTTAGAAAAGATTAAGTAAAAATTTTATAACTTTGCTATATGCTATTTTAGGACACAGAAAGGTACAAATAAAAAAGAAACAACCTTATTTCATGAAACAAGCCAATGATGCTTCTTTGGCTTGATAGCCAAACGATAGAGAATGTCCACACTGACAAATCAGACAAGAAAAACAATTTACAAGTATAGGAAAGGAAAACATTTACATTATTGTATAATACTGAAAGCAATTTATATTGTAACATGTATATATATAATTTTCATTATAATATAAACTATGCTACCATTTATTATATGTACATTATGATATAAAATTTGCATTTATATGATACTTTAAAGACTTTAAGAATCAGAATATTCTTAGGACTAATAGTAGATCTAGCAAGGTTGCCAAATACAAAATCAACTTATAAAAATCAATGTATTTTATCACATCCAAAATAACCTAACTAGAAATAAACAATATATTTATAGTAGAAACAAAATTCTAAAGTAACCAGGAAATAATCAACAACTATTATAGATCGTTTTTTAAAAGTCTATTAAATGATACAAAAGTAAACTGTTCACTGAAAGATACATTTGCAATATTAATATTAATGGCAATTTTTCCCAAATCAATCTATATATTCAATGCAATTCCAATAAATACCCCAGGAGAATCTGAAACTTGGTTAATTGATTTTAAGTTTTGTCCAGAAAAAAAAAAAATGATCTACCGAAGCTGAGATAATTTTGCAAAAAAGGAAAAAAGAGGAAACCTGCCCTACCAAATTTTAACTTACGTTACAAAGCCTTGGTGAGTTCAACAGTGTTAAACTGGTGTAGAAAAGATAAACAGAAAAAAATAATAATAAACCAAATAGAGAAACCCAAAACAGATCTATGTGTATTTGGAACTTACAATATGAGACTATATGAGTATATTCCCTCAGTAAAGGAACAATGAAATTGAATGTTACTGAGAAGTTTTCCTTTATCAATGAAGAAAAAAAGAAGATGGTCTCTATCTTCTCATCATAACCTAAAATAAAGCCTTTTATAAAAAATATTGCTGTGAACATTCTTGTATATTCTTTTTGGGGGACGTGTATGTATTTCTGATAGGTGTGCACTTAAGAATGGAATTGCTGTGTCATAAGGTTGACATAATTGATTTTTACAGGGATGTTACATAGACATTTTTAAAATGTATATTCTCTATTTGAGTGATACACAGTTCTAAATACTTACCTATTCAATCAAGTTTATTGATATTAAAAAAGAAAAACAATTAATAGTATTTATTACCAATAATAAAATGCAAGATCCCAAGCAAAAGTTAGATTCTCAATTTTCTCATGAGATTAGTAGCGATAGTAACAAAATCAATTTGTAGATATTTTTAAGTAAATGGTTCAACCTTTGGAAGACCTACATAATTCAGTATACCAAATATTATTCACGTGATCAATAAGTTATGTCACAACATCATGCATGGGTAAAAGATCAATTCAAAGTACAAGATAGATCAACAGATTTTAATGAAACAAAGTAAAAACAACCCATTTGTATGGTTTCAGAGTCTACATGGCAACTGACCTTTAAGAAACTACATTGTTTTATTTTGGGATAGTATCAAAAATATTGTCAATTGTTACCTAAAGGACTGTGCAAATACTTCACCCTTTTGCCACTATACTTCTGTATGAAGTCAGACTTCCTTGAGATACATCAACTAACATGTAACAAATATGTTGACATATGGCAACAGAGTGAATGCAGAATGAAATAAAAGTACCTAGGTGTCTTTAGTTAAGCCAGATATTAAAGGAATTGGCAAAAATATAAAACTATGCTATACTTCTCACTGATTTTTATTGGATTGTTTTAGAAAATATAGTTATTTTTCATTTAAAAATGCTAACATGTAATCTATTTTTAAATAATTAATGAATACTTTTTAAATTTTTCAGTTTAAATTTCTAACAAAGTACATATTAAAAGAATCCACATAAAAACTTTTCAAAGTCAAATAATTTTTAGAATGTAAAGCAATTGTGAGGCCAAAAATATCTGAGAACCACTGCTATAAATACATTTAAGAGCCAGGTTATAACTTGAAAAAAGATATTCTCAATATCTAAAGCTGACAACAATTTAACGTTTAGAATAAACAAAGGATGCCTACAAATCAGCATTAAAAAGAAAACCCAACTGAAAAAAAATTAGTCAAATACATGAACTGGAAACTCACAGAAGGAAAGTTCAAAGAGTTAAGCAGAATAAGAAAAGATGCTCACTAGGTATCAAAAAATACTTAAAATTACAAAAAATAACACATTACACATCAAACGTGTAAAAATCAGTGTAAACTTATGCTTGTTTAGACATGTTTTTAGAGGAGTGTTGTGGAATATACTGAAGTTAAGCACTTTGATTCACTACAATTCCCAGATATATATTAATAGAGAAACTGTTACAAAGATCCATTAAAGTGGGGAGCCAAACTGCAACTTCCACTTTCATGCTAACTCTTCGACCATAATGCTTAAAATACCACCTTCCCATGCCTTCTGGAACACATGCAAAATGTTTCCTTCTGGACAAGTCTCCTCTATTTTCTCATTTATAAAACAGAAATAATCACAGTCCCTATCTCAGTTGCATGTGCTAAGTTTAAGCAAGGTAATCTGTGTTAGGTACTTAGCAATAGGACATGGCACACTGAAAATATTGATCATTTGTCCTGAATTTAGAAAATTAAATAAAATATAAATATTTGAAAATAAGAAACAAAATGTGCATTATTTATATTTTAAACATAAATAGAAAACTACTGGAGTGAATAAGAGAACCAAGTAAGATTCCTAGATACATGTTCAACACAAAACACTTAATAGTCACCTCATGTTCCATCAATACATAATGAGAGAAATGATCCTGAGAAAACCATCCCATGGCCAACATCAAGCAAAATTAAAGAATATCAGGGAAACCTGATTTAATTATATAACACTACATATAGAAATTTATAAAACTTTATAAAAAGGGAACAAAAAAGTCACAAATAAAGTAATACATTTATTGAAAGGGAAAATTTTACATTGTGAAACTGTCAATTTATCCTAATGGAATTTATAACTTCAATGTAATCTAACCAAAATTGTGTTCCCTTCTAGTTGAACTTATAACCATAACCCTGATATAAGAATACATATTTCTGCTATGAAAATTAGTCAAGTAGATTCTAAAATTTATGAAAAGAAAATTCATAAGTCTACCCAAGGAAATATTGAAAAAGAAGAATATTATGTGTGTTATCCCATCAAATATAAAAATGTGATTGAAACATAAAAGATTTTAAATAGTGTCACATTTGTGAAGACATTTACACCATTATGAACACAAAGAGTTCAGAAACTGGTCCAAACATATTATAGAATTCAGTATATAAAATTTTTGTTTTCTTTTCTTTTGTTTTTAATCATTATCCACAGAACAGAATATTGGTTCAGGTTTGGCTGCTAGAGATAAAACCCAAACAACAGTGGCTTAACTAAGATAAAAGCTAATTTTTCTCATGCATAAAACAAATCTGAAAGTAGATAGTCAAAAACTTACAGGGAGGTTTCATCAAATCAGGAGGGACCCAGGATTTCCTCCCTTGTTTTGCTCTGCTTAGCACATGGCTTTTCACTCAACTCAAGATGAACACTGGAGCTCCAGCAAACACATAAGCATTTCTGCCAACAGGAAAGAACAGACAAAGAAGGGTGCACCTCTACCTTAAGTAATTGTTTAAGGAGGTAAATACAAAATGTTTGCTTACATGGGCCACAATTACAATCAAAAGACTGGGATATATAGTCCTACACTAAGCAACTGTGTTCAACTAAAATTGGAGCTTCTATTACTGAAGAAAAAAGTAACAGATACTAGAGAACAAATTGAAGTGTCCGTCATAGTTTTTCATTGTAAGGTGTTGAGTCAATTGGCTCTCTATAGGAAAAAAATAAAGTTAAAATCATGATATTAAAAAAAATGCCAGTGGTTGAAAGAGCTAAGTATAAATACAAAATTAGAGGAGAGGCTGCTTCTCCTCTGTTGGCATGCCCACCACACTGAGGCTTCCATAGCGTAGGGCTCATGCCTTTCCTCTTAAAGATGTGCAGCAGACCAAGGGGTGCTCTGACTGTGAGCTTCCTGCCCACTGGCCCTCCCCAGTGCTGCTGGCCAGGTCAAAGGAGACCACAAGGAGAGCCTGAACATCCATCCCACTCAGTTTAATAAGGTTTCCCTCTCCCTCCATGTTGAGATGATGCCAGAGAAGGCCTAGTGGAGAATCATGACTTTCACCGCTACTCAGTAATAATGAGGCTACTCTCTACCACCATCACCACCATTTTGGTGTCAGTGGAGGATATGTGGGAAAAAGTAACAAGACACCCTGCCCTTTCCAGCCAGGTTGGTAGCCGTGGAAGTCTGTTACGAAGCCTGAATTTTCACTCCCTCCCAACAATAATCAGGAGCATCACCCCTGCATCCCAGGTGTCACCTAGGGGAAGTAGGAAATCCGGATTTCCACCCCCATCTGGTAACAATGAGGTGCCACTCCTCTTCCCCCTAAGAGTGATGCCAGAGAAAACCTATTAAAAGAAAAAGTTGAAATAAGATCTGAGTCTTATAAGTCAATATCCAAAATGAGTTTCTATCAAAAATCACTTATTATACGAAGAACCAGGAAATTCTCAACTTGAATGAGAAAAGAAAATCAACAGCTGCTAACAACTAGACAGCACAGATATTAGAATTATCTGAAAGTGATTTTAAAACAGCCATCATAAAAATGGTTGCACAATTACAAATAGGCTTGAAACAATTTTAAAAAGTATTATAGAAAGTCTCAGCCAAGAAAAAGAAATATGTACCAAAAATCAAATGAAAATTTTAGAATTCAAAAATACAAAAACCAAAATAAAAAACTCAACATATGGGCTTAATGGCAAAAAGTGGGAGACAAAGAAAGAATCAGTACTCAAGAAAGAAAAATAGAAATTACCCTATCTGAACAACAGAGAGAAAATAAATGGGGGAAAAAAAATGAACAAAATCTCAAGGGCCTGTGGAGCTAAAACTAAAGATCTAACATTCCCATTATCAGCGTCTCAAAAGCAAAGGAGGAAAGCAGCAGGGTGAAAAACTTTAAAGGAAAGAATACTTTGAAAAAGACATAAGCCTACAGATTCGAGAAACTGAGCAAAATCCAAACAGGACAAAGCCATAGAAATCTATGCCAATGCACTTCATAGCCAAACTTTTGAAACCTAAATACAAAGAAAAAATCATAAATGCAATGAAAGAGAAAAAACATCTTATCTATAGGAAAACATAATTTCTCATCAGAAACAATGGAAGCCAAAAGGAAATGGCAAAATATTTTCAAGTGCTGAAAAAAAAGGAACTAACAATTCCCAAATTTTATAAAAAGTGATAGTTTAAAATATGAGGATTTTTAAAAATAATTTTGAGGTTGGTACAAACGTTTCTTTCTAAGTGACAAATCCAAATCATTTTTTATAAAAAAGATTAACCAATGTGACTGTAATAAAAATATACATAAATATATAAAGTATAACTATATACTTTATACATATATAAATACTATATATATATAAATATATACATACTATATACATATGTAAAGTATAACTATATACAAAGTTAAAAGACAAGCAAGAACTAAAAGGAAATGTTTTAAAATATGTAATGAAGAATTAATTCTAAAATACAGAAATTTATGATATATCACCATACCCATTAGGATGACTACTATAAAAAAAACAGAAAATACAATAACGAGTATGGGTGAGGATGTGAGGAAATTGAAACCAGTGAGCACTGTTAGTAGGAATGTAAAATGGTGTAGCTACTATGGAAAACAAAAAATAAAAGATAGAATTACCACAGGACCCAGCAATTTAACTCATATACCCAAAAAAATTGAAAGCAAAATCTTGAAGAGAAATTTGTATACTCATGTTTACAGCAACATTATTCACAATAGCCAAAAAGTGGAAGCAACTCAAGTGTGCCTACCAATGGATAAATACATAAGCAAAATGTGGTATACATATACAATGGAATATTATTCAAGCTTAAAAAGGAAGGAAATTCTGACATATGCTATAACATGGATGAAACTTGTGGACATCATGTTAAGTGAAGTAAGCCAGTTTCAAGAGTGACTGATAGCATTACAAAATGTTACATTTCCTTATAGATTCTACCTCTACATTCTTTCTAAGACAAACAATGGTGTCTAATGCAGTTATACTTCCTTCTTTTACTGAGAGGTCAGGAAATTTTATCAGAAGAAAGATATTGAGTAGGCAAAACAGAGGGAGGAACTAACTTACCTACTCTTACTAACTCATTCTCTAGTACACTGAGGAGGAAGGGCATTGCAAATTTTGGTCTTCTCCTGATTGCCCCCCCCTCAAATGCACCTGTAATTTCCCCTGAAGTCCTTTGTCAAACCATCTAATCTACCTTTACCTTCTGCCACTAAAGACTTTCTTCTGCCCAAGCTTTCCCCATCTGAAGGGGGAGGGATGGATTCTATTCCTAGGCACAGGAAAGGTGGTTATTGTTTCTGGTACTAGTTCAGTTGCCCCACCAGTAAGAGTTGCAGTCACCTTCCTCACTGATCACCTATGAAGAAAGCACACCTCACCAAAATAAGAAGAATATTTTTTCCCAGAGATACCATAGATAATTCTCATATGAGGAATCTTCCTCATATTACTATGCACTTTCCGTATTTCTTTTGAAACAATAATCCTAACATTAATGCACTAGACACATTCGAGTCCTTCCTGTTTCTGGTTTACTTTACTGGAGTCACCAATGGTAGCTGTGAATGGCTCCATCGTATCTGTTGGTAGCAGGTGGTACTAGTTGCAAATAGATTCTGTCTGATTCCCAAACCCATTTCTTGATAGAATTGGGGTGGTGTGAAGTTTCAGTTCATACTGCTTTATATTTAGAGAACAATTATATAGAATATGGATTATACAGATACACAGAGAACACATTTCATATAAGATATAGATATGTATGTTCTCTTTATATTTACTGTCATTAGGTTTGTCTTCACAACTCCCCACAAGCTCCAAAGTGCTTTGGACTCCAAATACATTCAGGTAGAAGGAGCTAATAAGCACAGACAGCTTCATACAAAACACAAAGCCATTTCTCCTACAGATTTTGCTGATTCACTGCTTCACAGATCTAATCACTTTGAATAGTCAAGTTTCACGTAAAACTGTCCTTTCTACCCTTACTATTTATTTAATGCACTCAATAATCCATACAGTTAAGTTACTTTATGCTCTTACCCAGTATCAATAATTTACCAAATTTATAATTCTATGACAAATAAATGATGAGTATTGGTTACACATGCTCTGTAAAAATGTGAAGAGAAATAAATTATCTTCATCCCTTATCAAAACAAGTTGCATGTTCCTCCTATACTATTGATGAATGGGTACATAATAACAGAAAAACATATTGAATATATATTTAGAGATTAAACAAATTTAATATAAGAAACTTAATATAATTTAATATGAGAATAAGAAGAATTATTCTACCATAGTTGAGTTTAACTATTAAGAAAAGCACAGAGGCACCAAAAGCTCTATATTTCATAAATATGGAATCTGTGAATGATGACAAATTTACTAAATATGCCAAAATTAAAAATGCCAATAGAATCATAAAAAATGACAACAGTAGTGCCAATAATTATTATACATATAGTTATATTATACATTTATATTACACTGACTAATGTAATATAAAGGAGAAGAAAAAATAGGAGGAAAAGGAGAGGGAGGAGGAAGGAGAGGAAGAAGGGAAGATGAAAGAGAGAGAAACAGGAGGAGGAAAATAAAAATTCATCTAAGGCATTAGGACAAGTTTCAAGAATTGAAATCAAAGTAAGAAACACCAGAAAACAAGAATGCTCATCTTTGTATCTGAAAATGCTGCTACTTTAATAATTTTGCATATATTTAAATATGATCACTCCTTTAAGTTAAGGTGGGTGGGTGGGTGAAGATTGTGACAATAAATATTTCTTTTTATATACTCTAAAATTTTAGAAAGACTTTCAATTGCTTTTCAAAAAAACTGCCCAAAGTCAATGACAATTACAAAAAAGACAAATTTGTGTAAAACATCTATGATATAATAGAATACAGATCAAGATGGTCCAAAATTACTTCAAAAAGCCAGATGTTTGAAATATGAACTATTGATGATAAATGACTTAAGTTATTTAACTAAATACTGTATTATACCATATTATATGAGGAACTTGAGCATTCATGGATTGTGGTATCTGAGGAAGTCCTGGAACCAATGCCCCAAGGATATGGAGGGCCAATTGTAGTTTACTAAAATTTTAACAACTGTGAGCTATGTGTGTTTTGAGGCATCATGGCCAAATAATCTGAAACTGGAACAGGTTAAATATACCTTTCTTTTCTAAGAGGCTGAGGAGGTTGGAAAAGTTGAGCAGTTGAAGAGTGAGGCAAGATATGACAACACTTTTAAAATTAGGGAACAATTTCTTTAACTTCAATATTTTTTTGGAATCCCCCAGCAAGCAATTTTCAAAGCCCTGGAAAGTACAAGAGGCATGGTAATACCACCATGGCTTCATGGAAAACAAATCATATAAGTCCAATCGAATTCTCTTTTACCTAGTGACAGACTTATACATGTAGAGGAACGAATGAAATCATATATCTTGGCTTCACAGGGCTTTTCATAGCACTCATAACAAGATAGTGAAATATGATTTAAACCATAATCTTGGAAGAATAATTCGTGATTGTTCATTGTTCTGCAATTACAATGTGCAGTGATATATACCTAGGAAATTTCCTAGATATTTCCCTAAAAAATATTTTTGTTAATGACTCAAATATTAAAATATAGGGCATTTTCATAAAAATCACACATTAGAAAAGTAGCATATCTAAAAAAAAATTTGAATTTAAATGGTTACATTGGAATAGTATGAAGTCATTGGAATAGAAAGGAGTCATTTTCTTTTGGTGACCCTTGAGCCTGTTTCTGAATCATTCACATGGCGTATAATGATATTCATTGAATGTGCAGGTTTTCCCTCTTTCCATTCCATCTCCATTGGAATTATACCACCTACTAAAATTCAAGATAAGGGGACTGCTCTTGTATCAGTGGGAAGCTGTGGAATTGCTTGCCAGGAGAGAGCATTTTCCCTTTGCTGTTACATGCCCCTTTCGTGTAATGTCTTCAAGTGCCATACCTTTCTTATTAATTGACAATAGCTACTGCCATTGGGAGGCATCACTCAAAATCAAGGTGAATTACATTTTAGAAATGTAAGCAGGCGATCTTAAAACTAGAAATCTATTTTAATATAAAACAATAGCTAGGTTGTAGCAATACATAACCTAAATAGAAGAAAGAAAGTTTGTCATTGGTCCTGGCAAATAATTCACTTAAATGTAAAGTTGAATATAATTTGAAAATATTTAATTTAGGATACTTTTAGCTATATTTATGAGATAGGGTGGCATTGTATGATGTTAGCTTTGGCAACAGGATTATGATAACATTATAACATAAATTAGATAGCTTTTGTAAATGTATTATCTGTTTCCTATAACTCATCATTAAAATTGTCTGATCCTCTAGTTTTTTTTAAAAATGATCCGTTAGCAATTTCAAATTTTTTCAACCATTATTAGTCTGTCCAAGTTCTCCCTTTTCTCTTGAATCTATTTTGACAGTATAAATAATCTAAGAACATATCTAGTTAGAACTCAGGAAAATCAGCAAGAAAAAATCAAACAACCCTATCAAAAAGTGGGCAAAGAACATGAATAGAAATTTTTCAAAAGAAGACAGAAGAATGGCCAACAAACGTATGAAAAAATGCTCAACATCTCTAATCATCAGGGAAATGCAAATCAAAACCACAATGAGATATCACTTAACTCCAGTGAGAATGGCCTTTATCAAAAAGTCCCATAACAATAAATGTTGGCGTGGATGCCGAGAGACAGGAACACTCATACACTGCTGGTGGGACTGCAACCTCTGTGGAAAGCAATATGGAGATACCTTAAACAGATACAAGTAGACCTACCATTTGATCCAGCAATCCCATTATTGAGCACCTACCCAAAAGAACAAAAGACATTATATAAAAAAGACACCTGCATCCGAATGTTTATAGCAGCACAATTCACAACTGCAAAGATGTGGAAACAACTCAAGTGCCCATCAATACATGAGTGGATTAACAAAATGTGGTATATGTATACCATGTATACTCAGCTATAAGAAACAATGGTGACATAGCACCTCTTGTGTTTTCCTGGATAGTGCTGGAACCCATTCTACTAAGTGAAATATCCCAAGAATGAAAAAATAAGCATCACATGTACTCACCCATCAAATTGGTTTCACTGATTATCACCTAAGAGCACATTTAGGAATGACATTAATAGGGTGTCAGGCAGATGGGGGGGGAGGGGATGGGTGTATACATACGTAATGAGTATGGGGGATGGACATGCTTGAGGCTCTGACTCAGGAGCGGGGGGGTGGAGGGGCAAGGGCAATATACATAACCTAAACTTTTGTACCCCCATAATATGCTGAAATAAAAATAAAATAAAAAATAAAAATAAGAAAAAAGAATTTCAAATGTGTTTTCATTAAATTATACATAATAAAACATGGTCTTTGTAGCCATGACTGCTACAGTTACTAAACTTTTTTCCTCATAATCCTCCTCATTAAATAGGCATTAAAACAGTACTTACTTTATAGCATTTTTAACGAAGTCTAAAAGTGTTTAAGCATACAAAACTCTTAGAATAGCACAGTGAGCATTCATACAGTCCTATCCAACCCACACTGGCTTAAACAATTAAGTGGATTAGTGGCTGAGTTCCTGAAGTATCTGGAGGTAGGAGAGATTCAGGTATTGTTTTTTTAGTTCTATTTCTCTACAATTCCTTTATCTCTTCACTTGTCTTTTTTTGGCTCCCTTAGGCTGGCTTCCCTCGTGATTATGAGATGTTTATTAACAAACAAGGCTCCTCCAAGGAAAGGTGAAGAACGTTGTTTCCTACAACCATCAAATGAAGGTACTCAAAGTCACTTTTATTAAACCATTTCTCATTCTACCATAACCAATTATGAAGCCATGAACTAATTGGTTTAGGCCTGAATCAATCACTGGCAAGGAAGATAGGGGCATCTATGGAGCTAGAGGTGGAATCAAGCCACCAAAACAGAATTACTACTCATAGAAGAGAAAAGTTACATCAATTGCCAGCCATGTGAATGAGCCATCTTGGATGTTCCAGCTTAGTCATGCCCCTAAATGATGTCAGGCCCCAGCCAGCATACGTGGAGCTGAATCTAGTCAACAATAGATGATGAGAAATAATGAAATTGTTATTATTTTAAGATTTGGCAGTGGCTTTTTTACATAGTAAGGCAGCTGACAGTATATTTCTTTAGTATCCAGGGTTTCACTGTTTTTCTACTTATGTGCCCTTCAATGAGAAGATTTCTATTCACGTACAGTGGTTGCTAATGGAAAATGTACACGTTGTTTTGGGCCTTTTGAAGTCTGGTTGAAGCATATTCTACAATCTACAGCAGGTTGGCAGGTCGATATGCCTAGCTTAAAACACAAGTTCCACTTTGTCTTAGAGCATTCATCTAGAGTGGAGATGCAGCTATAATTTCAGATAATCTCCTATACCCACCTACTAGTTACCTAGCACTTAGAATACATGCAGTACATAAAAAGATACAATTCTTTGTGTCAGCTCCCCCTAGATAGCATTACTTGGTAAGATCTCACCTCCCATAGTCTATGAATCATTGCTGTTCTCACACGTCTCTATTTCCTGCAGGTTTTCCTGAAAGTTTTGTGTCTCTAACAAGATACAGAAGGAAAAAAGCATTAATATCAAATAGGGCACAACAGGTTTTAGTTATCAGGAAAACAACATTCATACAGAAGAAAAAAATCTTCATTTGACATAAACTCTGGATTTTTCTAGCAGTGTCAGAAAAAAAATAGAGGTGAAAAAAATCATCTTCCCACCTTCTTTTGAACAGACAGATTTGCTCTATTCTGGCAATAAAGCACAAAGAGCATGGACAAGTTCTCCTGGTCATGCCGTTGATGACAATTCCTTCCAAAATATGGTCACAGGTTGACAAAATTTTGTTTTTCTTTGCTGAATGTTTAATATTATCTGTGACTTCTTAAGTTATTTCACTGGAGTTGATTAACTACTAGATGATTGATCAGATAACACTTAATCACACATAAAGGCATATGGAATTTTAAAATTTCTAGCTATTTCTATTCCTTTTTTTTATATGGTAGAGTTAAAAACAATATATGAATATATTAAAAGTATATAAATGGTAGGAAAGAAAGAAGAAAAAGAGAGGGAGAAAAAAGAAATAAAGAGAAAAGTTAACAAATAATAGATGGAAAGAAATTTTGAGAAATATCGAGAAATATCAGTATCATAAATTCCAGCAGTTCATATTTCCTTGTATTTTCTATAACCATCCCTGTATAAAATGACTGTTTTCTTTATGTGTGTTTTAAACAGATTTATTGAGGTATAATTGATATATAAAAACCAAACACATACTTACTGTATATGATTTGATAAGTTTGGACATATGCATAGACCCATGAAACCATCACCATAAGCATCATCTCCCAAAGTTTCCTTAGGTCCCTATTTTATTTTATTTTATTTTATTTTATTTTATTTTATTTTATTTATTTGTGGTAAGAACATCTAACATGAGATCTACTTTCTTAAGTTTTTAAGTGCACAATGCAGTACTGTTGACTATAGGCACTATCCTGTAAAGCAAATCTGTAGAACTAATTCTTGCATAACTAAAACTTTATACCAATGGAACAATTCCCCATTTTTTCATCTCCCAGCCCCTGGTAATCATCATTCTATTCTCTGCTTCTAGGAGTTTGACTATTTTAGGTACCTCATGTAAGCGGAATTGCTCAATAATTTTCTTTCTGTGATAGGCTTACTTCATTTCACATAATGTCCTCCAGGTTCATCTATGTTGTCACAAATGGCAAGATTTCCCGTTTTTACATGATTTAATACTATTCCACTGTGTGTATAGACCACATATAAGTGACTGCTTTGATTTTATCATGCCTGGTTCAGGAAACAATTCGGATATAGATTTGTTTTCTATAATTTATGATATTTCAGTTTTCCTGAATCTCTGGAATTACCCCCCTCCCTCAATTGTCTTAAACTCCATAGTATATTGTGCTGGCCCCATCCTATGCACCTGAAATTTACTCCATTGTCCTTGCTGGCTTCCTAAGAGAGCCTTGTTGCTGAGAGCTGATAGGAGCTAGTGAGCATGTCAATCTATGTGCTGCTCATGCTGACAAGCTAACTAGCTAACTCTGAACATACAAATAATAAAATTACCTTCATAAGAATATACTTTTAAATAATTAACATATGTAATTTAATATAGTCAGGATCAGTACATGTGGTTTTTTTTTTTTTCCATTATTTAGATATTACACTTAGGATAATGGTCTCCAGTTCCATCCAAATTGTTGTAAAAGGCATTAAATCATCCTTCTTCCTGGCGGAGTAGCAGTCCATGGTATACATATAGCACATTTTGTTAATCCACTCATGAATTGATGGCTATCTGGGTTGATTCCACATTTTTGCAATTGTGAATTGTGCTTCAATAAACATGTGAGGGCAGGTGTCTTTTTGATAAAATGACTTAACTTCCTTTGGGTAAATACCCAGTAGTGGGATTGCTGGATCACATGGTAGGTCTACATTTAATTCTTCAAGGAATCTCCACACTGTTTTCCAGAGAAGTTGTACTAACTTGCAGTCCCACTAACAGTGTACAAGTGTTCCTTTCTCTCAGCATCCATGCCAGCACTATTGTTTGTGGACTTTTTAATAAAAACCATTCTAACTGGGGTAAGATGATATCTCATTGTGATTTTGATTTGCATTTCTCTGATGATTAGTGACTCTGAGCATTTTTTCATATGTTTATTGGCCATTTGTCTATCTCCCTTTGAGCTTCTATTCATGCCTTTTGCCCACTTTTGAACGGGGTTGTTTGACATTTTCTTGCTGATTTGCTTGAGTTCTTTGGACATTCTGGTTATTAGTCCTTTATCAGATGTATAGTTTGTGAATATTTTCTCCCATTCTGTAGGATGTCTATTTGCTCTGTTAATTATTTCCTTGGCTGTGCAGAAGCTTTTTAATTTAATGAGGTCCTGTTTGTTTGTTTGTTTATTTTTGTTGTTGCTGTGATTGCCATTGGGTCCTCTTCATAAATTCTTTGCCTAGTCCAACATCTAGAAGAATTTTTCCAACATTTTCCTTTACCATTCTCATGGTTTCATGCCATACATTTAAGTCTTTTATCTATCTTGAATTAATTTTTGTGAGTGCTGAGAGATATAGTTTCATTCTTCTGCACATGGCTATCCAATTTTCCCAGCACCATTTATTGAATAGGTATTCTTTTCCTCAGTGTATATTGGTATCTGCTATGTCAAAGATCAGTTGACTGTATGTGGATGGTTTTATATTTGGGTTTTCTATGCTATTCCATTTGTCTATGTCTCTATTTTTCTGCCAATACCATGCTGCTTTGGTTACTATAATCTTATAGTATAGTTGAAGGCTGGTAATGTGATGCCTCCCGATTTGTTCCTTTTTGCTTAAGATTGCTTTGGCTATTTGGGCTCTTTTCTGGTTCCACATGAAGCATACAATTATTTTTTCTAGATCTCTAAAAAATGACATTGGTATTTTGATAGGGATTACACTGAATCTGTAAATCATTTTGGGTACTGTGGATATTTTAACAATGTTGATTCTACCAATCCATGAACATGATATGTTTTTCCACTTGTTTGTATCATCTGTAATTTCTTTCCATAGAGTTTCCTAGTTCTCTTTGTAGAGATCTTTCACCTCTTTGGTTAAGTATATTCCTACGTATTTTATTTTCTTTGTAGCAACTGTGAATGGTATTAAGTCTTTGATTTGACTTTCAGTTTGACTGTTATTGGTGTATAAGAATGCTACTGATTTGTGTACATTGAATTTGTAACCTGAGACTTTGCTGAATTTACTTATCAATTCCAGTAGTCTCCTGGTGGAATCTTTGGAGTTTTCTACATATAAGATCATATCTTCTGCAAACAGAGATAGTTTGACTTCCTCTTTCCTGATTTGGACAATCTTAATTTCCTTCTCTTGCCTGATTGCTCTGGCTAGCACTTCTAGCACTGTGCTCAATAGAAGTAGTGACAGTGGGCACTCTTGTCTTGTTCCAGTTGTTAGTGGGAATGCTTTCAACTTTTCCCCATTCAGTATGATGCTGGCTATGAGTTTGTCCTATACAGATTTTATGATTTTGAGATAGTTCCTCCTATGTCTAGTTTATTAAGGGTTTTTAATCATGAAAGGGTGCTGAATTTTGTCAAATGCTTTTTCTGCATCTATTGAGATGATCATATGATTTTTGTTTTTGCCTCTGTTTATGTGGTGAATCACATTTGTTGATTTACACATGTTGAACCATCTTTCCATCCCTTGGATGAAGCCCACTTGATCATGATGGATTACTTTTGATATGCTGTTGAATTTGGTTTGCTAGTATTTTATTGAGGATTTTTGCATCCTTATTCTTTTTTTGTTGTGTCCTTCCCCAGCTTTGGTATCAAGGTGATACTTCTTGATGTTATGGAATAATTTCTGCAGAATTGGTACCAACTCTTCTTTGTAGGTCTGGCAAAATTCAGCTGGCAATCCATCTGGTCTGGGGATTTTTTTTTGTCTGAAGATTTTTTACTGGTGCTTCAATCTCATTGCTCATTATTGGTCTGTTCAAGAGGTCTATTTCTTCCTGATTGAATCTTGGGAGTTTATGTGTTTCCAGGAATTTATCCATTTCCTCTACATTTTTGAGTTTACGTGCATAGATATTTTCATAGTATTCACAGATGATATTTTGTTTTTCTGTGGTATCAGTTGTAATATCTCCTTTTTTGTTTTTTAAACTGGATTTAAATGTTGCTTTTTTCAGCTGGGACTGTCTAGGTAGAAAGTGTTTGTTCTTTTTTTCAACTATGAAACATTTTCTTTAACCTAACTGGAGCATATTCATTTTACTAGTTTAGCTGGATAGGTAGATAGATGATTAATTGATAGATAGATAGATGAAAGCTCCTTCAGTGTAAAAATTTGGCCATTCTTGAGAATGCTATCTCATACAGTACAAAACACACAAAACACAAATATGTAAGATTATCACTGAAACACTGACAATGTAAAATAAAATTTTGGAATCAACCTATATGTCCTCACAAAGGAGAATGAATATAAGGCTATTATGTTTTTTAATTTTAAACAGCCTCTTGACTTCACTTTGTTTTTCATCCCAGATATCATCCTCACTTCTCTGCTTCCTTAAAAGCAAAACTCCTGGAATATTTGTCTATATATGCTGTCTCAAGTTCTTAGCCTTCCATCCTCTTTTAACACCACTCAAATCAGACTTTCCACCCAAACAGCCATGGAAATCCAAAGTCACCAATGACTCCCACCTAGACAATTCAATTTTCAGTCCTCAGTTTCCTTCTTACTTGGCCTGTGGTCAGCATTTGACAAAGTTGATCACTTCCTTCTCCTCTAAACACTTTACTCATTTGGATTACAGGTCATTACACTCCCCTGATGTTCTTTCTATCTCAGTGGATGCTCTTCTCAGTTTCTATTGTACCTTCATCCTTTTGTCTCTCACTTCTTTATGTTGAAATGCCCCAGGGATCAGTCCTTGGAACTCTTCTCTATCTACATTTACTCGCTTGTGATTTCATTTAGTCTCACGGCTTCAAATACTATTTATACCCTAACAACTCCTATGCTAAATATTTTATGTTTGCTCCTTCAGATTTACTCTTAGTCTTCTTGACTGCTTTGTACCTAAAAGGCTGACATTTCCCTCTAACTCCCATTCAGAAAATTGTGCTCAGGAAACATTTTCTCCAGGTTCTAGTAGCCATTTCCTTCCCTGATGCTTTAAGGCCTAGATTTAGCAAAGCCTCTCTGCTTTTACTAGCTTCAGTGTGCTGCACTACACACTGTCATTTTCCATAAATCCTGCCCCAAAGTAGGTAAATATTTTCTTTATTACATTTTCCTCAATTACCCAGCTCAACTGTGGTATTTGTCTAAAGCCTGTATAATAAAATTTGTATATACCTTTAAATGCAAGATACAAATAATGTAAAATAAATCTTGTAACTTCATTACTCTATCTGAGACAGTGGGTGGAGCATCTGATGCAAGATAAGTAAACTCATGCTGCAGAATTCTCAGAATCAAATGTAGAAAAATCACCCCTATTGAGGGAAATGTAACATAAGCATGGATGTAACATAAGCATGAATGAATGCTCTGGCAGTACCTAAAGAATCTATTTAAAATCTCCAAATAGATCAGACTGGTTAAATCCCAGAAGAGAAGACACTGAGATACCAGAGGTGGAGTTCATACTTGTAGAAATGAATAAACAATAAAACAAAAGTAATGATCTAATAATGAACAAGGTCCCCATGATGCCAAAGGATGGGCACCCTAAAGTTGCTATTTGAGCAACTTTGCACACCATATTTGCTATATTTCTGCAAGCATTGCTCTGCGTGGTTGCCAAAGAATTCCATCTCTATTTTTTCAAATATTGTTACCCTGAAGGGCCCATAAATCACAGAACTCCTCCTCTCTTGATCTGCAACTAAATGGAAAAATTACAGCCACATCTCCAGCCACATCAGTTTATTCCCCACCAACACAAGATTCAGATTATTCCCTGTTATCAGTAATGGCTGCCATAGTTGCAGCCCTCACATACTAATACTTCCTTATCCAGGGAAATGTAGTCTCCTATTCCTTCCATACAAAGTCCTGGAATTCACTGCCTCTCAATATCCCTAAGTATGCTATGTGCCCTACCCTAATCTAACCACTGTGCCTAGTAAAATATGACTTGATAAGGTAAAGCCAACAGAGATCTGCCCTTGAACTAACACACATAAATGAAAATGAAAGTAGTATGAACTCTTTAAATGGAAATTAAGGCACTACTGGTGAGAAAGAAGGGAATGGGTACTGAGAAAGAACAACCACATTTCTCCTATAAAGTGCAAAATATGAGAAGTTGGAAAGAGTTCTAAGAGTAGGAATTAGTCAACTATAACCAGAAGAACCATTAGTTTATTGTCCAAACCAAAGCACTTTTGAGAGTGCAATTAGATGCTACTAATATTAATAATTAGGGCAGTGGGGTAGTTGTAACTCAGGACAATCACAGACAAACTGGGAAACATGCCCCCCTTGAAGCTGCAGATCCTTACTCCTAACTGCTGCCAACTCTACTTTGAAGTTTTACAGGCACTTAGAATTAAATGTGATTAAATCAATAAACTCTCTTCCAACTTAGTCCTTTCCAGTATTCCCTTTGTCAGTGAATGGCACCACCATCCATCTAAAAACACAATGCAGAACTTTGCAGAATTATCTTTGACACAACCGCCCTTCCTGTTCTTCACTCAGTCTATCACATTTGCTTTATAAAATATTTTAAATCATCCAAAATCCCCATCTACACTGTAACCTCTCTAGGCCACTTTTTCACTACCTCTTAATGAGACTAGTGTAATAAC
The DNA here is from genome assembly GCA_028533085.1 of Varecia variegata. Classification (NCBI taxonomy): domain Eukaryota; kingdom Metazoa; phylum Chordata; class Mammalia; order Primates; family Lemuridae; genus Varecia; species Varecia variegata. The sequence continues at coordinate 38,397,650 of CM052439.1, read as the reverse complement.
TATCTAAGTGGTCTCTTAACATTAATTTTTGCCTTTACTCCAATCTAGACTAATATTTTCAAAACCCAAATTCGATCAAGGCAGCTACTTGCTTGAAATGATTCAGTGATTTCTTATGGATCTTAGAGATCAAAATCCTTAACATAATATGCAATGCCCATATTAAGGGATGACCTGGCTGTGCTTGCCTTTATTACCTGCCTTCTTCTGCTACCTTTGCTCCTTAGGTGTCCATCTCCTAATATCAGTTTTTGTTCATTTTCTTAAACCTAATGTATTAGTTTGCTAGGGTAGCCATAACAAAGTGCTACAACCTGGGTGGCTTGAAACAACAGAAATTTATTGTTGTACGGTTCTGGAGGCTAGAATTCTGAAATCAAGGTGTTGCCAGAGCCATGCTCCCCCTGTAACTTGTAGGGGGAATTTTTCCTTGCCTCTTTCTAGTCTCTGGTGGTTGCTGGCAATCATTGATGTTACTTGGTTTGCAGCTTTCAGCACTTCAATCTCTAACACCATCATCACATGATGGTGTGATGGTGTGGAGGGGATTTTCTCCCCTCATGTGTCTATGTCCTTATGTCTATTCTCCTCTTCTTATGACACCAGTTGTATTGAATTAAGGGCCAAACCTATTCTAGTATGACATTCTCCTAACAACTAATTATATCTACAATGACCCTATTTCCAAATAAGATCACATTCTGAGGTATTGAGGTAGAACTTCAACATATCCTTTTAGGAGACACAATTCAATCCATAACACATGCTATTTTTCCTTCAGCCACAAACTCTTTGCATGTGCTTTTCCATCTGCAGGAAACATTCTTACCTCATTGTATGCTTGGTTGGCTCTTATTTATCCTTCAATCTCAATGCAAAAGTCACTTCATTAGGGAAGATTTCTTTTGCACAGTATGTAAGTCAACTTTTTACATTATATACTATCTCTATACCACATATCTTTTCTTCATAAAAATTATTTCTTAACTCATCTGTTAGTGCCATTTGGCATGCTTAATACTCTACAGTCTAGACACTGCAGTCTCTCTTTTCTAACATGATTTTTTTTAGTTTTAAATTCCTTAAGACAGGAGGCAAAAATCAAAGAAAATGGATATTTGTAACTCTATTGTAAAGTATATTTTATACCCATAAAATGTCAAAATCAACTACCAATCTGAAATCATATGAAGAGTTGCCAAAGCAATTTGTTTTCAATCTATCCTTTCTGCTTAGTATGTTATCATTTTTTTTACTTGTGTTAAAACTCTCTTTTGTCAAGATTCTATGTTGATGAAATTGAGTAATGCAGAACACATCAGATTTTCTACTGAAAGTAGAATATACTTTCATCTTCACAATCTTGCATTACCTCAGCAGGTAATAGGCCAATTCTATTTGAACTAGAATACACAGTCTTTCAGCTTCAGGTTCTCCTATGCATCATTCAAATATTTTACTACAGATCTTATGTTTTAGTTCTAAAACATATCTGTTGCAATTTTTGTCAAATTCTTTTTCTTGTTTGTTTTTTCACTAGTGCCAATTGACATGAATAATCCAGCTCACTGCAGCAAAACAGTTAATATAGGAGAGAAGGAGACTGAGAGACAAGGTGGAGGACAGATAATATTCTGAAAATATAAGCCATAATGATGCTTCTGGACTTATACTAAAGACTCTACTTCTTCCTAACTTGTTTTCTGTATACTCTCTTATTCCCTTCAATTTAAATTATCTTCTAAAAAAAGTTCTGCTTATATTCCTTAACTCTCCTACAATGAAACAAGTAATGAGTTCATAAATATTACTTGCATAATAAAGGACAAACACATATATTATGCATGTATAATGTAGATAAGATGTATTTTATATAATAAGGGAAAATTAGTTTCTATATCCATATACCTTCATTCAAATCAACCTTATAAATCAAAGAAAACATGTTATTTCTTTCAAGGCTCCATTTCAGCTCTATATTAAATGATAAAGAGTATTTCTACCATGTCAAGGTATCATAGATTTATACATCTACTGATCTTCTTCCAGTTGTCTGAAGTTTCTTCACAATTTCAGCATGCCTAAAAGATATACCTACCATCATTATGTCTATAAAATACTTAAATATTTTATTCTGAAAGCTGAGTATATCAAAACATGTCTGTTTATCTTGTTTCTTTGTTTCTATCATACTCTGAAAGCTAAATATCCAGAAATCTCTGGTCATTTTTATTTTTTACTTCTTATTTTAGAATGCCCTTATCTTCACTTTATGCCATACATAGTTTGTGTAGATTCTAATATATATACAACCCTGAATAAATATATACTGTTTTCCTCTGAATGAATAATCCACCTTGAGGCATTAACTTTAAGCGTACAAAATGTGCCAAAAAATGATTCAATGTTAAACCTCTATAAGCGTATTTTTGAGTCTATATATCACATATTCTTCATAACTGTAATTTCTGAATTTTTGCTTTTATTTCAGTTGTTTTATTTCATATGAGAAATAAATTTCAATAATTTCTTATAGCCAACTGAATTAAAGATAAACATCTCTGGCTAGCTTTCAAAGCTCTATAAATACCAGGCCTACTCCAAGCAGATATGGAATGCCAGCAAAGAAGAAATTAAAATGTGTTGAGTACCTGAAAACCAGGAACCATGATGGATGTGTGTCTTAGTTATCTCACTAAATTCTCAAAACTCAGAAAGGTATGCCTAAATATGTTTTATGAAAGTAAATGAGGAGAAGGATTTTGGGAAGATGGATTAAGAAGCACTAGGAATCTTTCTACCCAGATAAGAAACACTGGCAGAATTTGTCTAATATAACTATTTTGGAACTCAGGAGTCTAATGAAGGCTTGTAACTTCCAAGGGAAGGATTGGATGATAAACAAGGTTAATTGCAGTCAATTTCAGCTCCTAGCACAGTAGCAGTTACTCAGTCTTTATCCCTGTGGCAGGCAACTGTGTCTGTGTTTCTGGAGCATCTGCACACAGCTTGGGGAAGCCAGGAGAAGCAAAAGGGAACCTATCCTCCAAATATTGGGAATCTGTGCTCTAATCATTGATTGCTGCTTCTGATCACAGAATTGCAAATAAAAACACAGCAGCCATTGTGTTTTTGCACTTCGCCCCTATTGTTGCAAGCCCCTCCCCCTTAGCTAAAGTGACTTCCAGGAGATTTAGAGGACTAGCATTCTTTTTCTTTTCTTCATTTTTATCATTTTACTCTCCTAGAAACCAGACATTAAAGGCTAGGACATTCAAAAGCAACTTCAAAAAGAGAGAAAATTAGAAAATGACTGTGCATGCCCAGGAAAAGGAACATGCTCAGAAAATCCTGAGGAGGCCTTATGTTTATACCTAAGGCTGATACTTGGTAAAGAAACAGCCTAAAGCAATGTTGTAAAGCACCAAAGACAATAAACAAAACAATAACAAAAAAGAACAAACCTTGCAGAAGGGAGAGAATATGCTTTCCAAAGTTACCAGATCATTATATTCAAATATCTAGTTTTCAAACAAAATCACAAGGCATACAAAGTAACAATATATTATGCACCATTCAAATGGAAGAAATAAATCAACAGAAACTATCCCTGGAAAAGACTTTTCAAATGTACTAGAAAAAGACTTTGAAACAACTGTCTTAAAGATGGTCAAAGAACTGAAGGAAGGCATAATGAAAATCAAAAAAACAATATACAAAAAAAATTACCATATTAGTAAAGACACAGAAAACTAAAAGAATCCAAAAAAAATTCTAGAGCCAAAAATTATAATAACTGAAATGACAAGTTTATTGGAGGGATTCAAAGATAGAATTGAGTAAGCAAAAGAAAGAATACACAAACTTGAAGATAGGAAGGACAATGGAAATTATTGAGTTTGAGGAATAGAAAGAAAAAAAGATTGAAGAAAAGTGAACAGAGCCTAAGGAACCACAGGACACCATAAAGTGGACCACATATGCATTGTGAGAGTCCCAGAAGGAGAAGAGAGAGAAAAGGTCAGAGGGAATATTTGAAAAACTAATGCCTAAAAACTTCCCAAATTTGATGAAAGACATGAATGTAAATATTCAAGAAACTCAATGAACTCCAAGTAAAATTAACTTGTAGAGACCCAAACTGAGATACATGATAATAAAACTTTTAAAAAGACAAACATGAAAAGAAAAGACAATCTTGAAAGCAGCAAGAGAAAAGCAACTTGTCACATACACAGGATTTTCAGTTAGATTATGAACAGATTTCTCATCAGAAAACTTGGAGATCAGAAGACAATGGGCCGATATATACAAAGGCTAAAAGAAAAAAACTATCAACAAATTATCCCATACCCAGCAAAACTGTCCTTCAAAAGTGGGAAAAATTAAGCCATTGCCAGATAAACAAAAGCTGTGGAAGTTTGTTACCATTAGACCTGCCCTGTGAGAAATGCTCAATGGTGTCCTGCAGGGTGAAATGAAAGGACAGTGTACACTAACTCAAAGCTATATGAAGAAACAAAGATCTCCATGAAAGTAAACACATGGGCAATTATAAAATCTAGTGTTATTGTAACAGCAGTTTGTAACTCTATTTTTTATTTCACACATGATTTAGGAAATTAATATTTTTTAATTATTAGCCTTAAAGCTAGTATTATTGTAACTTTGGTTGGTAGCTCCACATTTAATTTTCTCCATAATTTAAGAGACTAATGCATTTAAAAGAATTATTAGCTTATGTTTTGGGGCATACAATATATAAAGGTATGATCTAATGATATTAATAACTGAAAGTGGTGGGGACAGAGCCATTAAAGCTACAGAGTTTTTGTGTCTTACTGAAGTTGAACTGGTACAAATTCAGAATAGAACGTTGTAACTTTAGGGTAAGTGTAATTCCCATAGTAACCACAAAGAAAATAGCTATAGAATATTAAGAAAAGAAATTGAGAAAGGAACTTAAGCAATTCACTACAAAAAAAAATTAACTAAACACAAAAGAAGACAGTAATGCAGAAAATAAAAGACAAGGAATCTATAAGGTATATAAAAAACAAATAATAAAATGACAGAAGTTATTCCTTATTAATAAATACTTGAAATATAAGTGGATTCAAATATATAGAGAACTCCTAAAATTCAACAACAAAAAAAACACAAAACAAACTGATTCAAAAATAGGCAAAGGACTTGAATAGACATTTATCCAAAGATATACAAATGGCCAATAAACACATGAGGAGATGCTCAACATCCCTAACTATTATTGAAATGTATATCAAAGCTACAATGAGATACCATCTCACACCCATTAGGATGGCTACTATCAAAAAAATAAAAACTTCATAAAATACCAAGTGTTAACAAGGATGTGGAGAGATTGGAACACTTGTGCACCACTGCTAGCAATGTCAAATGATACAACAGCTGTGAAAAACAGTATGGTGGTTCCTCAAAAATTTAAAAATAGAATTATCATATGATCCAGCAATTCCACTTCTGAGTTCACACCCAAAAGAATTTAAAGCAGGGTCTCAAACAGATATTTTTACAACTATGTTCAGCATTATTCACAATAGCTAAAATGTGGAAACAAATCAAGTGTCCATATAAGGATGAACAGCTAAACAAAATGTGTTACAAATATGCTTTAAAAAGGATAAAAATTCTGACATATGCTACAATATGGATGAACCTTGAGGATACTATGCTAATTGAAATAAGCTGGTCATAAACAAAAAAAATACTGTATGATTCCACTTATATGAGGTACTTAGAGTAGTCCAAATCATAGACACAGAAAGTAGAATGGTGGTTGCCAGGGGCAGGGAATAGGGGTGATGGGGAGTTGTTTAATGGGTAAAGAGTTTTAATTTTTACAAGATGAAAGGGTTATGGAGACAGATGGTGGTGATGGTTACACAACATCATGAACGTACATGTAATACTACTGAACTATACACTTAAAATAGTCATGACAGCAAATTTTATGGGTATTTTACCACAATTATTAAAAATTAGAATTTTTTTTTAAATGAGGAGGCTGGGGCACTGAGAATTAAGTAATTTCTATTCAGTGAAATGTCCGTAAATCAGATAGTTGTCCTCTCCATGAATGTGCCTCCCCTTCCCCGCCTACTGCAACCCCTACCCAACCAGTTTTATTTGTCCCAGCTTTCCCACATGTCCCCACATTCCAGGCACACTGTTATAACATATCCTGCCAGTTTCCATCTCCTGCCTTTGTACAGTTGGCCTCTCCTACATAAATGGTGACTATTTTTCAAGGGCTTTCTAGAGTTCTTCCTCCCTGAAATCTTTCCTGATAATATTTTTCTCTCCTTTTCATTTTTGTCCCCTTTGTTATGCACTTTCGGATACTAACTTGTGGCACAATTATTTTATTTGTCCTTTACCTCTCTCTCCTCCCTCCACTCCCAAATGCCTGAAGGAACAGAGTCAAGTATATACTTAAAGAGCCCACAAAGCACTTGGCAGTCACTAAGAACTTATATTAAATAAATACTATTTGCTACTTTAAACTGAAGGGTTATTGGAAGATAATCATAGAGAAATTACAAAGAGAACAATAAAACTGCTATGGTGGTTGGCAACTATTGTGTTTCTTCCCTCTAGCAACCAGTTCTCAGTGCCCTGTTCTCAGTAGGGATGACAAAATCCTACTTCCAAAACAGGAGAGTGCTGGGCTAGGGGCTGGAGAGAAGTGGTAAGGTCCAGTGCAGCAGTTGTACCAGGCAGGTATGCAAATGGATTCCTGCAGCCTTGCCATGAGCCCTTTAGTCAGAGTGTGTGTGAGTGTGTGTGTGTGTGTGTGTGTGTGTGTGTATTCTTTTCTGCAAATGCAATCTGGATTATTTTTTCCAAGGTCATTATGCTTGGCCTGAAAGTAAAAGAAATATTTCACATGATAGCTCTGCCTATAGGATAGGTTATGATATTCTACACATTGTGAGAGGTTTGTAATACTTGCACAAAGGATTAGAAAAGCATGTGTTTGGGACCCTTTGGTAGAAGGTGTTGTCATTACTGATGTTCTAAACCTCCCTTTGCTATCTAGAATAAAAATGGAGCAATTTGTATGAATATTAGATTCTATCACCTAAGGGGTCTATTTACTTTATGAGCATCTGGAAATGATTTTTTAAAGCCAGTAGTACCTGTGGATGCATCACAGGAAGTCACAAAGCCCTTGATTACATAAGATATACAACTTATATGCAGAAGCTAATAAATATACTCAATATAAGGGGGCTTGAACTCTTGTATCCCCAGCACCAGCATAAGTGGTAGCACATATTAGGTGCTCAGTAAACAGTGAGTGAATGAATGAATGCCAGGGTTCTGCCTTATGTGTCTGACTCACATCTTTTCAACCTGGGAGCTTTTAAGGACATTGTATTTATGATATTACAGAGGTTCAAGCAAAACAGCTATCCCACATGTTCCTCATAGACACTAATCATGAGGAAAGTTCATTCATCTCACTTATCTTTCTTAAGTTAGAATTTCACTCTCTAAAATCAAGACAAAAGTATAGTTAGAGCTAAGGTCATAATCCTACCCTAGGTAACAATCAAATCCTCAAATGAATGACATTTTGGAGAAAAAAAGAGATATTTTTGGAGATACATATTTATATACATGCATCCAAAAATGAGAATGCCTTTATGATAAATGCCATAACCAAATAAAATTGTTTTCTTCCTGTCAGTAATGACCCTGGCCTCCCTGATGTGTAACTTACATTTAACTGGCAACATTCTGGGCTACTCATATTAACTGCAACAGGCTGAACAGCTTGAACTTCAATAAAATGCACATTAAGTGACTGAGTTAATTTAACCTCATTAATCCTCAACCCAATAGAACCATCTGAAGCCTTTGAAGCAGCCTGTGCTCATCTACAACATAAACATGCCCCTGTAGGAAATCAACACTCAGAATGTGCAAAAGCTCTAACTCCCAAGTTGTCACTGAGGGGTAAATGGCTGCATAATTGCCAGGACCAGGCTCCAATTGCATTATATGATTCACTCAATTTTATCATTCTTGTTAACACTGAGATGAGTTCTCAAAAAATAAATTTCTTTCAGAACTTTTTTTGGAACTGCTTCTCTGTTGACAAAGATTCTCGTTCAAGATATTTTGCCTTGTAACTTAAGAGACGTATCTTTGGCTATTAAAAGACTGCTGATTTAGAAGAAAAATTTAACCCATCAGCCTCCTGCACCTTTCCCTATGTAGGATTAATTATAGAAGCAGCAATAGCAGTTAATTTTGAGGATTTTACTCAAAAAGGGCTGAAGTTTCAAAGTATTATGTTATCAACACAATTTTAATATTTTGTCAAATATTTTGCTGTCATGAGATATTTTTATTTTATGTAATAGTGTAGAACTTTTATTAACCTTGATCTTAAACAACTTATGAATGAGTATAAATAAAGGTGCATGGCATGTACTGCATTGTTCTTTCATATTTAATGACATTGAAAATACTTTTCATTTTGGAGCATTCTTTGTTCATTTGTTGTCCACATGATTTTCAAGCCAAGAAAATCGGTAGTACTGTATCTGAACATGCCTTCCTTCCTTGTCAAGAGACAGTGAGAGCTGGACTCACTGGACATTTGATCTGGACCAAAGACACTGAGTTTGGTCCAGTTTTATGATGGTCACCCAAATTTGCAGGCAGACAATATAACTATTCATTATTCAGCTGGTGGGAATATATTACCTACTATCTCAATTAGATCAGATAATTTATTCAAAAACTTTATTTACTATAACATTTATACAAACACAGCTATTCTTGTTTCTTCACACTCACAAGTTAGTGTTAATAAAATCTGCACCAAAAGGTCAAGTGGGGCAAAGGCAATATATGTAACCTAAACATTTGTACACCCATAATATTCTGAAACAATAAAAAAATAAAAATAAATTTTTTAAAAAGGTGGGTAAAGCAGAACCCAAAGTAGGTTCTATTCTTCACTAGCAATCCACAGTACTCTAAAGAGCTCCTGAATTTTGAAAATGATTTTATAACTTCACCACAAAGAAACAACAAATACAGCAGAAACTATATATGTGAAAATATCTTTATGTGGAAAAGGAGCCATCTTTCCTTACTCAATTGATATAAATATCATAAGCAAAAGAGTTATTAGCCTGATACACACTATTAAAAAATATAGCACAAATACAATCTAAATCCTTAAACAACTGTGTGGTCAAATATCTCTCAAGTTAAATCTCAAATGTTTTCACTTGGTAAAAACATGTTTTTTTAATAGCTTCATTAAGTTTCCTCATTACATTAGTTACAGAAATGGATTAGTTCTTTATTTTCTGACTTTTATATATATAGGCAATAATGGAATCAAAATATTATATTGCTATTCTGTCACTTTTGTTAAGGTGGAAGTTTCCAGAGTAGTGTATTTGGGTTTTTCCTGTGGTGGGTTTTTTTTAATCAAATAATATGTAATTTCAACAAGTTGATGCATTGGTCTTTTTCAATTTTCATCAGTTACAGGGAATTAAATGGATCCAAAGCTTCAAAGTGCTATGACTCTATAAAGCAATCAAGTGACATCAATTTTGGGGAAGGCAACATATAAAAGAAATATTCCTAAAAGAGCAAAATACATTTTTGTAGCTCTAATGAAATATGAATTAAAACACCTTCCTGCTTGGCTAATTCCAATATTTTTCTTACCAGGTGAACTCTCTGCTGGCAAGCAGTTTAAAAAATTATTTCACTTAGAACTGCCAGTTCCAGAAATATGATACTCCTCAAGTAAAAAACACACTTTTAAAAAATATGTCATACCAGCACTGTTCTGTTATATTCATGGAAGACAGATTTTAAATTACTGTTTAACTGAGTACAATTTTACCCTAAGAAACAATTTATGAAAATAACATAAATCAAATATGATAAAATCAGTAATAAATATCGTGAATGAAGGATTTTAGAAAAGATAAGCTATCTTTAGAGAAGACAGAACAATTTACATTTCCAAAGCACAGTGCATAACATTCTTTAAATCACATCCAAGATGTTGAAAAATATAAATATATGCACATCTCTGGTACTGCAGCCAGAATATATCTCCTGATAGCTATTTACCTTTACATACATGTGTGTATGCTTTCATACAACCCTGTTTCCTTTGTAAAAAATGTTTTTTGCAATATATTGTTAAAGTAAAAAACATTGCAACATATTCTTGGAAGTATTCTAAATGTAACACACCTGCTATTTTCAATTTCTGACCTTTGCCACTTGGTAAAAACATTTTACTCTTTCTGGATAACAATTTTTAAAATTACACTATTAAGTCATGGTAATTCCCTTATGAAAAGCAAAACTGGCCAGCCAACATTTCAAGATACCCCATCAGCACCTTTAATATGTTCCCCACATCTGTCTCATTGCTCTAATGTCCTTTCATCCAGACTTGGTGCCATTTCTTAAATAAATATATATTCCTCATTATTTTGTGGCATTCCTAACATCTGCCCTAGGCTCACTTCCAAAACTGGTACCCAAAATTGGTAATCTTAAGATCTGTTACAGAAAAACTTCTTCTCTGGAGCTTATTTATAATAAAATAAAAATAAGTTTTCTAATCTTTTGGACATTATGGGCACTATAAATTTATCAAACACTAATGTGATGGTAAAGTATTAAAAGGCATAGATCCTAGTAAAATTTTATTCCATGTCCATAATCATTTCATAGGTCTTATCAAGAGAGTACTCAAAATAAGCATCAGAACAAAGTGTAATTGCAAGACAAAATTGTACCATGTCCTATTTATTATCACATGGATTGGTTAGGCAATGAAAAGAGCATCACTTAATTTATTTCATCTGAAGGATATTTGTTGTAGTGATACAGAAACTGGACCAGAATCAGCTTCAAGGGCTGGAAAACCTCTCTCTCTCTGTAAGGAGCTAAATTAGCTTTCTTAATGCCTCTGCTCTCTCTCTCCTTACCCACATCATTCATCTTTGCTATGTGGTTTTCTCTGTTTATCCAGGTTTTGCTCTTTATAACTTCAGTTTGTACATGGCTTCAGTGCACCAACTACTTAACAGCACCCTTTTGGCTGCTATGCCTATTGCTAACAGACAGGAGTTTTCAGTTCAGATTCCCAAGAGTGAGAATCTGACTGACCTAGCTCACCTGTTTACAGCAAAATAAGTTGCAGGCTGCTATTAAGCCAATCTATTTACTGAACTTTTCTTACCATCAATTCTCATTCCTAGTCCGTTTAACTGTGGCCAAGAGATAGGATCTTGAGGTACATAAATGGCTACAATGGTAGAGCAGACTGTGTGAAATACTTTAGCTAGGAAAATTGGGTGTGTAAGCAAGTATTAACTAACATCTATATTGTGCCATAAATAAATAGATTTACTGTGATTGATTATATTAACAAGGTGTGCCACAATAAACCTTTCTAGGAATGAAGTCAAGTGAGTTTCTGCAATACCAATACAAATCTTGCAAAACTGATTGGGAAATGAACTTTGAATTTGGATTTGTGAGATTCAGGCTAATGTACTATAACTTTTCCAAATTTATCATTTTAGAAAAAAAGGGAGACCATTTCTCCAGGGATACCTGCATAGTATTTCTATCTGGCATTAAATTTATACTGCTGTCTAAATAGTTGTATAGCAATTAGGGCTAATAACTCAGAAGACTGCCTCTTTAAGCATTTACATCTGCTTAAGTGGAAATCCAAGATTTACTGAGTTTAGTGAGCAATTTTAGTATGTTTTGATGCAGTTTTATGTAGTGTAAAATGATCAGACCATCATATTTTGGTGAAGAATCTCAGATTTAATCTACCTGATCAACAAGAACAGCTGCAGTCAGTATTCTGAAGAAGATAATTTCACAATTTTCAACACAATGTACACTGTTTCAGCTTTTTAAGTTGAATATTGAAATGGAATCCTAATAATAAGCATAACCAACATTTATGTAAATGTTTTATAAGTTGAAACATGCTTTCACAAAGATTATTTCATACATCACATATAGCAGAATTCATTTTATAAAGTAGGAAACCAGGATGTGAAAGGTTTCCTGAGGTAGGACTTAAGTCCTTATCAAAAAGTCCCAAAACAATAAATGTTGGCATGGATGAGGAGAGATAGGAACACTCATACACTGCTGGTGGGACTGCAAACTAGTAAAACCTCTGTGGAAAGTAATATGGAGATACCTCAAAGAGATACAAGTAGATCTACCATTTGATCCAGCAATCCCATTTCTGGGCAACTACCCAAAAGAACAAAAAACATTCTATAAAAAAGACATCTGCACTAGAATGTTTATAGCAGCACAATTCATGATTGCAAAGATCTAGAAACAACCCAAGTTCCCATAAATACATGAGTGGATTAATAAAATGTGGTATATGTATACCATGGAGTTCTACTCAGCCACAAGAAACAATGTTGGTATAGCACCTCTGGTATTATCCTGGATAGAGCTGGAAGCCATTCTACTAAGTATCCCAAGAATGGAAAAACAAGCACCACATGTACTCACCATCAAATTGGTATTAACTGATCAACACTTAAGTGCATATATAGTAATAATGTTCATCCAGTGTCAGGCAGATGGGAGGGGAAAGGAGGGAATGAGTATATACACATGTAATGGGTGCATTATGCATCATCTGGGGGATGGACACGCTTGAAGCTCTGACTCGGGTGGGGCAAGGGCAATATACGTAACCTAAACATTTTTAGCCCTGTAATATGCTGAAATTAAAAAAAAAATTTAAAAAAAGATTTCCATTCTCCCCTAAAAAAAAAAAAGGACTTACGTAACATAGTTTGTAAATGGTAGAGCCAGATTCAAACCTATAAAATCAGGTGCTTCTACTACAATTCTACGCTAGTAGAGAGGCATGCTTAGGTTAATGGTGTAAAGCAAAGGATGGCAAAGTGCAAAAGTCTAAACTCCAAAGCATCTGTGGTTGGGATAATGAGGATAATATCATGACCTAGGAAAGACAAGGTAACTAAAAGTTCACACTGAAATGATTAATTTCAAAGAAATTGGTCTTAATTTCTATTTCTTTGGAGTTTTGTCTCTTTAGCTTGGATATGAGACCAAATTCATTTTCATTTTCTATACAAACTTCAGAAAATTAGGACTAGTTTCATCAGCACTTTATGAAAAAGAATTTGGAGGTCACATTTAGGCTCAATGAAAAAGAGCGTCAGGATGGATTAGGGATGCCTGCCATGAGTACTGGAGCTCAGAATGGAAGTGTGAGTACTGAATCATTGCCAACCATGACTTGGACTTTCCATTGTCTGGTTGATATATACACATAGCTTTCCTGCCATGAAGTTGGGCCTAATGTGTAAGACTAGAAGCTAAACAATCCAAAATGGCCAATCCACAAATCATCAGCAAATGTTTGGAGATGTCTGCAAGTGGTGAATTAGCCCCTCCATTCTATGAACTTGGTCAGGGGATCATCATGAGAAAAGTCACTGACGGTAACATGAAGCCAAATGGTAGAGTCAACTCAATAGCCACTTTGTTTCTAGTATGGAACACTGCCATGAAGACACCCCCTTAAAATCTTTGGCAAATCTCTTCCCAGTGAATACTGCCCTTTCTCTTGTCACAACGTGGTAGGGAGCCAGGTGGAGGGAGATTTGGATTGGGAGGTAGGAGAAACTAGCAGCTCAGAAATAGTTTACAGATGTTTCTAACAGGTTTAAATTTTAACATACACTTACGCTTCTTCTCAAAAGCACTCTGCTAACTCTTCAATGGAAATATACCTAGAGAAGCAAGAGAAGAAGAAATAAGGCCTTGGTCAGCAGTCCATTGCTCAACCATAAACCCCAAACAGGAGATTGAGATCTTCTGGATAATTTCGAAGTTTTCTCTGTACATTTCTGGCATTCCCAACTATGGGACGATGTACAGATGGCATAACCACCTCCTTCACCATTCACTTTCAGCTCTCAATTTTTCATCTCCCTCAAGTCTTTGGAATTCCTCTTCACAAAAATCTACAGACATCCTGGTTTAAACTGTAGGATTATGTCAGTGCTCACACATCTAATGATTTCTTACTTGTTGATAGTATAATAATTTCACTAAAGGTTCCTTTCTAAATTTGATCAGAAAGAACACAATTATAATAAGATCTTATAATATTAAGGCAGTAACTTTTAAGAAATATCATCCACATTCACTAGTTTGCTATTAAACAAATTCATAAATGATTAAAATTATAATATACTTGTCAAAATAAAGAGATAAATTAGAGGCTCAGTGACAAATTTTATTAGGCTTTCCTTTTACTCATTAGGGTGTAACAACATTTCTACAACCAACAAGAGCTTTATGGATGTGGCTATGAAATCAGATTCTATAACGTAAAATATTTTATTGCCCTCTGCAGAATTATCACCTACAATTCAAAGATCTATGAAATAAAATTATAAAGCAGTATGTACTGTATTATTCTTTAACTATGTATAAATAAATTTATACATAGATATTTTGTATGCATAAACTTTGAACACATAGGTTCCACTTTGTCTATAGTCATCCAAATTGTTTGAATTTTTATAAGAATGCATTAATTTTAATATCAGGAGAAATGATAAAGATACTCCAAGGAAATACAAAGGAATTTTTGTCACTTTGAAATATTTTGCAAGTAATCTCACTTCTCAATAGCTTTATTGCATTAAAAAAACTTATGCTTTATTGCATAAAAAGTACTAATTTCTTATTAGATTTCTGCATGGAAAGTATAATTTTTAAGACATTTTCTGACCTAATGTGCACAATAATTACAAATTCTTCAAGATGCGTTTACAAATGAACATAATTTGGTTGTTGTTCTTCCAAGTGCAAAGACTAAATATATATTAACCCTTAAGATAACTAATTAATACAATATGATGTTTAGAAACATAATGTCAGATAAAAAGTATTTCAAAATAAATTTAATCTATTTTAGAGAAATTTAGTAACTTAGCCAATGTCTTATTTTTCATGGCAATCTTATGATTTCCAATGCAATATTCTTTGAGACAGAGTAGATTATGTGTTATGATACAGAAAATAATTTTGAAACAGCAGAATAATAATATGTCTACTTTGAGAATTCCATAACTCCTCAAATACCACATGGAGATCAATTATTTTACATTAACATGATGTATTTACAATATATTAAGCTGGTAACAATATATTGTGATTCAGAATGTAGTATTTATAAACAAAGAAAAAAAGAAGAATGTTAGAGGTAAGAGACCCAGAACATGGAATCCTAAGTCATAACGTAGAGGAGCAGTTTTCAGCCAAAAGTTCTGGACCTCAGGAATAAGCAAGGCACCTTATCTTTGTTTGGAATTAGAGTAATGAAAGCAAATTTCACCTACTTCACAATTTTGCCCCACGTGAATGTTGTTTTTATTTCTCTGATTCATTTTATTATTAATATAAATATTTCACGGGATAAATTCAGATACTGGAAATGGGAGGAATGAAGTTCTTCTTAAGGATCCTTCCAATTGCAAATTCAAAACTGACAAAACTGACAAAAATTCAAAGTCCAACAATTTATAACCATGATTACCCCACCCTTAGCAAACATTCTGAGGTATTAATCCAACCAAAGTATCACAGGTTCAAGAAAACTAAGCAAGTGAAGAAGAAAAACAAAAAGAAAATGAGGCAATTCTCAAAGCAGAAAAACAAATATAATGATCTTTAGTTGAAAAATAAAATGTTGTACATGAATATAAATATGAAGAAAGTATACTACTTGGCAGTTAACCATTTTTATATAATTATACTAATAGAAAGAGTGACTACAGATTTAATAAAAAATTTTAATATCATCACACACAGTTAAGGAAGCAGGAAAGGAGGATATAAGAGAGGTAAAATCTACAATAACCACAAGAGGAAGTCAATAGATAATGACCAGAAATAGCTAAGCATAATATTGCAGTATATAATTATACAGCCATAAAGAGATAAATGCCAGAAGAAACAAACAAAAGGTTTGATAATGGGGTGCTCATGGTGAGCTAGAAGATAATGCTGGAAAGGTAACAGACATGATCATTTTTAATAACTTTTAGCAATGACATTTTAAACTATGAGTAGTTATTTACTTAATTTTTTTAATTTAAAGGTAAATGAACACCCTTAGAGGAAAACTCAACACTGCCTGAATGAATGTAATAATCTCATTGAATTTGAACAACTCTCCATAATTTATATTCAAAAAAATTTAAAAGACTCTACTAAACATCTCTTGAAAATAGTGATGACAGATGTAGCCCTGAAGGCCTTTCAGCATTTGTGAAAATACAGACTAAAATAAAATTCAGAAAATGCTTTCATGTACTTTCTTTAATGAGCTCCTATGCCATAACTAATTCTATCATCTAAGGCTCCTAGACTGCTTGATGCTGATATTTAAAATTTTTTGTATTGCAAAAAAGTAGACACCCATATGTTTAGACACCCAGAAGTCTCAGGTGTCTTAAAACCCACAGCTCTATTTTACATTGCTTCTCGGCCCCTTTAATTCAATTCTGTGACTCAGAATGCCTTAAGATTTGATCTCTGTGTTGTCCAAATGCTGTCGGTAGCCTAGTGAAAGATTTAATATTGTTTATTGCCAAATATGTCTCCAAAAGTCTTAATCCCCTTATCTCCCCATTACTCGTTTGTAAAGCAGGCTAATGTAATATTGGAGTCAGAGTGAGTCAATGCAGAAGCAATTATAAATAAGAGAAAGGAAACTTGTCAGCTGGTGAACTCTTAGCAGAATATTTTAAACTACGTTTCCAAACCGTTAAGGATAGTAAAACCTAAAGCCTTTATTTATGTATGTATGTATGTATGTAACACTTATAAACCAGATTCTAGTAAGGAAATTTATTTACTGTGTGTAATTTGTTAGAGCTTAATTTTTGCTTTTAAAATAATTAGAATTGAGAACTAGTAATTAAGAGAAACTAAGATTCTAGTTCCAGTTCTATCATTTATTCAATATACTATAATATTTAACAAACACTGAATACCTCAGAGCCCTGTCATGAGCTATCATAGATGTGTCTAGTGGATGGTAGACAAGAAGATTAACTCTCTAGGAAGTAAAACTAAGTTGTCTATCCTTTTAGTTTTAGGTTTTCACAAAATTTTAAGCCCTTGATTAAAAGATAATATCACACCTTTAAAATTTTTCTTCCATGAAATGACTCATATTTAGAGAATGATTGTTGCAGAGTATAAATTCTGCTTCATCTCAAGCCTTGATTTTAACTATTACACATAACCATATTGAAACTAAGAAATACAGGGAAACAAAGCAATTAGTGTTGCTCAGAATTATATATAACCTTAGCTACCCATATCTTTTGTAAAGTAAATATTTGGAATACAAACTCCTATTTTATTACTGCCCAAGGTGGAGGTATGGCTAAATCAGTAAAGCTAACTTTGAAATACTTCCGTGTTATAAAGGAAGGATTTTATTTGTATATCTTTGTCCAGCCCTGATGGGCATCCCCTTCACTAATTCCTTGACTATTCCCTTATTTCTTGGTCTCTGTATCATCTCATACCTCTAAGGCACTTCTCCAAGTATTTCATATGTTATTGAGTACTAAAATAATACAAGGAATAAATATGGTAAGAAAGCAAGAACTATAGGGAAAATCACCTAATATAGCTATCTTTGAATCCATTAATAAAGACATAAAGCAAGGAAACAAGACATCTATTCATTAGCTCATGGATATCCCTAGGATATTTTTATTCTATTCTACTATATTTTGCTCAGTTGAGGAGCATTGTGAAAGTTATTAAGGTTTAAAAACTCTGACATTCATAATAAGTAGGAATGGGTGAATTCAGTTGCATAATTATAGACATTTGAGTTAGGGAAATAGAGAGCATCACAGTGGTTACTGTTACTTTATTTAAGACAGAAATTACAGTGCACAAAAATTAAGTTCAACTGTTCTGGTATCATCTCCCCTTTCTCCAGCTAAAATAATTACTATGTTTTTCATCCACTAGATTAACCATTAAGTCTTTTTTTTTTTATTTTTTTTTTTTATTTCAGCTTATTATGGGGGTACAAAAGTTCTGCATAGATATATTGCCCATGTCCCTCCCAATCCCCCGAGTCCGAGCCTCAAGCGTGTCCATTCCCCAAACAGTGCACATCGCACTCCTCCTGTAGGTATACACCCATCATTAAGTCTTGAATCTTCCTCTTATGGGAATATAGCAGGTTTTTCTTTCAAATCTAAATCACTCATATCTCTTCAATGTCTCTTATACCCATATTGAACCCAAAATAATCAACAATCATTCATTTGATACTAATAGGACTTTCATTTCTATATTCAAGCATTCTTTTTTGTATCTTCTACTCTTCTCATGATTAGTTTTGTGCTTAAAGTAAATTCCAGATTTTCTTCTGCCCATTATTCATGAATGCCAATCCACAATGGCATAACCACTGAAGACAAGACATGAATTTTATTTCTTCCCTCATTTGAATAGCCATCTTTATTCTTTGAAGTAATTAAAGAAGAGATTATCATAACTTTCAAGCTTGTCCTATCTCGTTTCTTTCAAATTGTCCTAGAAATTCAACCCAATCCCAAACTAAATGCCAGTAGATTTTATTTAGAAATTGGGAAACATTCCAAAATTCATATAAAAATTGAAAGGATCTAGTTAAAACAACTTTGATAAAGAAGAATAAAGTTGGAAGACTAACACTACTTGATTTTAAGTTTTATTATAATGCCACAGTGTGGTATTGAGTTCAAGATCAACAAATAGATCAATGGAACAGAATAGAGATTCTAGGTATAGAGCTATATAAAAAATGGACAATTAACTTTTCACAAAAGTACAAAAGTAATTCAGTGCAGAAACGGTGGTCTTTCCAAAGAGTTGACACAATAAGTTGGGAAAACTCTTCTAGATATCAACCTATGCAAGGAATTTATGACTAAGACTCCAATGGCAATCACAGCAATAAAATAAATAAATAGGAATTAAATTAAAAAGCCTCTACACAGCTAAGAAAATAATCAACAGAGAAAATAGACAACCTACAGAATGGGAGAAAATATTTGCAACCTCTATTGAAAACAGTATAAGGATTCCTGAAACAAGTAAAAACAAATCTACCATTTGATCCAGCAATACCCCTACTGGGTATTTACCCAAAGGAAAAGAAGTTATTTTATCAAAAAGATACCTGAACTCCAATGTTTATTGCAGCACAATTCACAACTGCAAAGATGTGGAATCAACCCAAGTTCCCATCAATTCATGAGTGGTTTAATAAAATATGGTATGTGTATACCATGGAGTACTACTCAGCCATAAAAAAAAGGTTGAATTAATTCCTTTTGCAACAATTTGGATGGAACTGGACCATTATCCTAAGTGAAGTGTCTAAATAATGGAAAAACAAACACTACATTTACATACTCTTAAATTGGAACTAACCAATGAGCACACAAGTGCACAGAGGGAAGTAAATTGCAGTGCATATGAAACAGTGGGAAGGAGGGAGACGAGGAAGAGTGAAAACCTCCCTAAGAGGTATAGTGAACATGATTTGGGTGATGGGCACACTTATAGCCATGACTCAAGCATTACAAAAGGGATCCATGTAACTGAAAACATTTGTACCTCCTTAATATTTTGAAATAAAAAATTAAGATTAAATTATATTTGAAAAAACAAAGAATCATTAGTGACTATTATGAATAATTATACACTGAAAAATTAGAAAACCTAGAAGAAATGGATACATTTCTGGAAACATACAACCTACCAAGATTGAAGCATGAGGAAATAGAAAGGCTGAACCAACCAATAACAAGTAATAAGACTGAAACCATAATAGTCTCTCATCAAAGAAAAGCCCAAAAGATTATGTCTTCACTGCTGAATTCTACAAACATTTTAAAAAGAACTGATATCAATTCTACCCAAACTCTTCAAAAAAATTGAAGAGGAGGGAATATTTTTTCAAACTTATTATACAAGGCTTGCGCTACCCTGATACCAAAACCAGATAAGGACAGACAAGGACAGAAAAAGAAATCTAAAACAATACCACTTTGCACTTTGACCATAGATGCAAAATCATTTTAAAAATACCAGCAAACTAAATCCAACAACATTAAAGACATCATTCACTGTCATCAAGTAGGATTCATACCAGGCATGCAAATGTATTTCAACACATGCAAATCAATAAATGTGATACAACACAGTAACAGAACCAAGAACAAAAACCATGTTTTTGTATGTGACTATTATACTATAGTCACATACTATTTCAATAGATCCTGAAAAAGTATTACATATAATAAAATTCAACATCCCTTTGATAAAAAAAGAAACCCCTTAACAAACTGGGTATAGGTGGAGTACTATAAAGGTTATATAAGACAAACCAACAGGTAATATCATGCTGAAAAGGAAAAAGTTGAAAGCCTTTTCTCCAAGTTCTGGAATAAGACAAAGATGCCCACTTTCACCACTTTTATTCAACATAATAACAGAAGTACTAGTCAGAGCAATCAGGCAAGAGAAAAAAATAAAGGGCATCTAAATTGGAAATGAAGAAGTCAAATTATCCATGCTCACAGATGACATGATCTTATATTTAGAAAACCCTAAAAGTTCTACCAAAAAACTGTTAGAACTGATAAATGAATTCAGTAAAGTTGTAGGATACAAAATCAACATACAAAAATCAATAGCATTTATACACACCAACAGCAAACAATCTTAAAAAGAAAGTAAGAAAGCAATACCATTTACAATGGCTACAATGAACATAAAATACTTGGAATTAATTTAACCAAAGAAGTGAAAGATCTGTACAAGGAAAAGTATAAAACACAAATGAAAAGAATTGAAGAAGATACAAAAAAAAAAAAAAAATGGAAAGATATTCCATGCTTGTGAATTAGAAGAATTAATATTGTTAAAATGTCAATATTACCCAATTTATAGATTTAATGCAATCTCTATCAAAATACCAATGATATTCTTCACAGAAATAGAAAAACAATCCCAAAATTTATATGGAACCACAAAAGATCCCAAATAGTCAAAGCAATCCTGAGCAAAGGGAACAAACCTGGAGGCATCACACTACCTGACTTCAAAATATACAACAAAGCTATAGTAACCAAATCAGCATGGTTGGCATAAAAGCAGACATGCAGACCAATGTAATAGAATAAATAATCCACATATAAACCTATGCATTTCCAGCTGACTTATTTTTGACAAAGCACCAAGAACATACATGGGGGAAAGGAGAGTTTTCCTCAACAAATACAGCTGGGAAAACTGTATATCCATATGCAGAAGAATAAAACTAGACCCCTATCTCTTTCCACATACATAAATCAAATCAAAATGGATGAAAGACTTAAATCTCTAAGAGCTGAAACTATTACAATTTTAGATGAAAACAATGGAGAAACACTCCCATATATTGGAATGGACAAACATTTCTCGAATAAGTCCTCAAAAGCACAGGCAACAGAAACAAAAATGGACAAATCCTGTCACTTGTGGCAACACAGATGGATCTGGAGGTCATTATGTTAAGTAAAATAAGCCAAGCACAGAAAGACAAATTTTGCACGTTCTCATATGTGAGAGCTAATACAGTGGATCTCATGAAGAGAGAGAGTAGATTAGTGGTTACCAGAGACCAAGAAGGGTAGGGTAGAGGGGTAGATGAAGAGAGGTTGTTGAATGGGTACGAATATACAGTTAGATAGAAAAAATAAGACCTACTAATCCATAAATCAGTCTGTCTACTATAGTAGACAGGCTATAGTTAATAACCTACTGTACATTTCAAATAACTAGAAAAGAATAATTCAAATGTCCCTATCGCAAAGAAAATATGAATATTGAAAGTGACTGATATCCCAATTTTCCTGATTTGATCTTTACACATTACATGAATGTATCAAAATATCACATGACCCCTAAAATATGTACATCTATTATGTATCAATAAAAAAATTTAAAGAAAATAACACTATTTTTAAAATCTATAAAATATTTGACAAGTATTTCATCAAAGAAGACACACAGAAGCTATACAGAAAATAAGCACATGAAAGAATTCCCAAATCTGTTAACCATTAGGAAAAATGTAAATTGAAACCAATGAAATACTGCTACACACATCTAATAAAATGTTAAAAATGTATATATTTAAAGGCAAAAAACTGACACTATCCAGTGTTGCCAAGATGTGGAGAAACTGGAATTCACACATGTTGCTGGTGGAAATACAAAATGGTACCACTATTCTGAAAAATAGTTTAGCAGTTTCTTACCAAGTTTAATACATACTTACCAATGATGTCAAATTCCTCCAAAATCTTCATTCACTCCTCAGTCATCACATCTACTTCTGGTGTTTTACTTAGACTTCACATATTAATATCCCTAAAAATTCAGTTATTGGCCCTCTTTTATGCTCTACTTTTCTATACTCTATGTTCTCCCTAAGCAACCTAATCTATTATTACATCTATGATTTCAATAAGCATCCATTCACTAATTCCCAATTGTTTACATCTTCATATTAGACCTCTTCTCCATCTTCAGATCTAAATATCTGAAGGTATCCTTGATGTATCCACTCAAATGTATCAAGATCATCTCAAACTCAACATGTTCCAAACATAATTCATCTTTTCCCAAAGCTGGTCTTCTTTGAGGTTTCCTTATTTATTGAATAGTACAACCATACATGCTGTTCTTCAAGATTAAACAAGGGTCAACAGTGACAACTCTCTCTTCTTTACCACCCCTGTCCTTTATACCCTATCAATCGCCAAGGCCAATGATATTTTTTTAACTATAATATAAATGAACTCCATCCTTTCTACCTATCTCAACCATAGTAGAAGCTACCAACATCTTTCTCTTAGACCAAAGCTAGATCCATCCAACTCATGCCATTATTCCTGCATTTACTCTGCCCCTCTTCCCCAGCCCATTCTCCAAACAGCACACAAACTGACTTTTAAAAAGGTAAATCTGATTTTACCATTGTTCTACTTATAAAATGAAACTCCAAATCCTTAGTAGCGCCAATTCTCTTTGTAATCTCTATCTCCAGCCTCAACTCATACCATTCTCACTCCTTCTCTCTATAACTATCTAGTCCCTTGAAATGCAAGATCTTTGCATATGCTGTTTCCTGTTACTAAAATGCATTTATTCCTTCCTCCCTTCAATCCTTTCATAAATATTTCCTGTACATTATTCCAATCTCAAATGAAACAGACCTTCCTTAGAGAAGGTTTCACTAACTATTCTCTCTAAATTCTCATGTTATAATCACTCCTAGCTTACCATACTATCCTTCACAGCAGTTTTCCAATTTGAAAATAATGGATTTATTTGTGGTTATTCTTGATGCTGTCTCCCTCTCTATGCTATAATCTTCATTAGGTCCACAATCATAGCTGTTTTGTTTATCATCACTTCCAGCACCTATCTAGTGTTTGGTACATAATAAAGGCTCAATAAATATTTATTTAAGGTTTAAATACTTTCCTAGATTATATCTATAGAAACTGCAACTTAAAGAGATAGTAAAACTTGCTTTTAAGAAACACTATTAGAAAGAGGAAGAACCAAGGTTTGAATCCAAGTATGAAGAACTCTAAAGTCTGTTCGTATATTCAGCTGAAACACCCCCTTCTCAATAACTGTCTCAGCAGGTCAGTTACACAGAGAAACTTAAGACCCATTTCCCATTATTTTTCTTTAGTTTAAACAGCTTTGAGTAACAGTTTCAAATAGTAGTTATCTGAATACAGGGCTAATTGGCTAAACCAACAGCATCCATTCCACTTACACAGTGGAAAAATTCTAGAGGACCAATGAGAATGATAGCCAGAATATGTATGATTGACATGTAAGTACAACCAGTGAATCAATTTTAGAAGAGTTAAATTTATTCTCCATTTTGTCCAACAGCTGGCAAAGCTATAGTTGGCAACAGTGAAAAATTGTTTGCCACTTGCAGGTGGCAGAAAAGAATTAAATTACAAACACATGAAAATGTGGTTTTCAGCTGTTCCACAGTGCTAACTGTGTTGGCCAAGAAGTAGAATTTCTATTGGTCTGAATTTCATGGGATTTTGCATTTGAATCAAATGAGTTCAAAGTGCGGGCAACACTTCCCCCCTCATAAAAAAACAAAAACAAAAAACAACATAGAGTTTTTCCTTTGTTTCACCACTATTTCATTTCTAGACTAAATTGGATTTATTGAGTTACACAATGCTTCATAACTTGGCTAACGTTAATTGCTTAACATTAGCATTATTTTACTCTACTATTAAATGATTTTGTAATACAGTTAATAACTTTCTTTTAAATTCTCCTCATACATTTTTACAAAAGTTTTGCCAGAATTTTAAAAACAAAAAATGCTGAAGTGGTATCTTCTATCACTTACCTCACAGAAAAACCTAAGGTTCCTATGAATGATTCTGGAAAATTATGTCTATAAATATGAAAAAGCTAAAGTTTAATATGATATAGCCCTGTGACAAAAATGCTAGTGGGTTTTTGTTCCTTAATTTATCTTTTCTACTTTTTGTTTCCTATATTTATATTATCAGATTTTGTATAGGGTTTGCTCAACAACTTTTGTTAAGTCTGTTGTTGCCCTTCCTATTTACTCCTACCCTGTGTTGTTGAAGAGATAAAATTTGTTTTTAAAAAAAAAGCAGAATTGGACAAGAAGAGACAATATAAATCTATTTCAAAATTAATATATATACCATAATTAATGTAATATTGTATAATGTAACGATATAATACAAATGAAATATATAAAAGATATGAAGGTATCATTTTCTCTAGATGGTATGTGGTCATAGAAATTCTCTTATATTAACTGGAAAAATTACAAGAAAACAGAAAAAGCTTATCCAAATCTATCCTAGCCAAGTCGCACAGATTTATTTAAATCTTCACTCTTAAAACAATGCTTTAAAAAGCAACTCCAACATTCCTTGTCTCCCAAATTTCTCACCCTTCATTGTGAGGCAAAGTATCCGCATGGGATACTGCATACCCTAAAATGAATACTACATGAAAATGGTGAAATAATAGTGAGTCCTCTCAGATCATGGCTGCCAGTTGTTGGGACCTGGCTTCTCTTGCTTATTAAGGAGCTGGAATCCGAAGAGTCAGTTCAGACACCAACCAGATTCTCCAAATAATACGTTCAGCCCATTACCAAGACTCAACCTTCCCTGCTTATGTCCCTCTGCTGTTATCAAAATCAGCCCAGACTTCACAACTATGCACTACTACATCCATGTAGGAAAACTGCACTTGTACTCCCTAAATCTGTAAAGGCTTTTTTAAAAAAAAGAAAAAGGAAAAAGAATTGTCATGTCTTCTTAGAGAACTAATCCCTTTATCATATTTTTAGTGCTGTCCTAGAGTTTGCAATAAACATTTATAACTGACCCAAGTGCACTTTCAAATAATACTGTAACACTTCATGATTAGTGTGAGTACCATATAATAAAAATACGAATTCTTCCCTTCTATCCTTCATATTATTGCTGTTATTTATTTCACTTATACATACATATATATATAAACTTATGTATAAACATATATAATCAAAAAATATATATTTATACATAACCAAATACATTGTTGCTATTATTTTGAAAAACTGTTATGCAATAAAATAATTAAGAAAAAGAAAAATAATTTTTATTTTACTCTCACATATTCCTTCTCCAATGTTCTTCCTTCCTTTTCTTGATTGGAATTTCTGAACTTTATCGCTTTTCTTCTCTCTAAAGAACTTATTTTAACACGTCTTGCAAGACAAGTCTACTGGCAACAAATTCCATCCATTTTTGCTTGTCTGAGAAAGTATTTATTTCTCCTTCCCTTTTTGAAGGATAATTCTACCAGACACAGAATTCTAAGTTGATAGGGTTTTTTTTTAATTATTTTTTATTTCAGCTTATTATGGGGGTACAAAAGTTCTGGTTAGATATATTGCCCATGTCCCTCCCAATCCCCCGAGTCCGAGCCTCAAGCGTGTCCATTCCCCAGACAGTGCACATCGCACTCTTCCTGTAGGTA
>CM052439.1:38355398-38370882 GCA_028533085.1 Varecia variegata | reverse complement strand
CTGTGGTTTGGTATCTGACATTAATTTGGAGAAATTCTCAGTCATTATTGTTTCAAATATTTATTCTGTTTACTTTCCCATTATCAGTATGTTACACATTTTGTAGTTATCCCACAGTTTTTAGATACTCTGTTCTGGTTTTACCCCCCAGTATTTTTTCTGTTTACTTTTCAGTTTTGGAGGTTTATATTGAGAGAGCCTCAAGCGCAAAGATTTTTTCCCCAGTCATAGCCAACCACTTATAAGCCTATCCAAGGGATTCTTTATTTCTGCTACAGAATTTTTTCTTATAATCTCCATCTCTCTGCTTATATTGACCATTTATTCTTTCATGATGTCTATTTCATTCATTAGAGTCCTTGCGTATTAATCACAGTTGTTTTAAATTTCCTGTCTGATAATTCCAACAGCCATGCCATATGGGTCTGATTCTGATGCTTGCTTTGTCTCTTCAAACTATGTTTCTTGTCTTTTTATGTCTTATAATTTTTTCTGAATAGCTGGACATGATGTATTAGTTATTAAGAATGAAATCTCTGATTTACTTTTCCTTAAGTACTAAGTTTGACAGTTGATATCTCTGATATTGCATTTTGACACTTCTTGTTATGTTTTATTGAGAAGGTACATCCTCATTCTTTCAAACATACATTCTGGCTTGTGATTATATTTCAAATGTTTTTTATAGAGCAATTTTTGTGAAACCATGGGTAAGTCAAAAATTCGTGCTATTTTCGAAAATGAGTTCCATTGTGAAACCAATGTGCTGCAGACAGCTCAAAATATCAACAAAGTGTTTGGGAGGGATGTGGCTAATGAACGCACAGTACGTCTGTGGTTTGAGAAGTTCCATTCCAGTGATTTTAATCTTGAAAATGATCCATGTGGGCGACCTGAGACCAAGGTGGATAATGATGAGTTGAAAGCTGTAGTAGAAGCGAATCCATCTCAAACTACACATGAATTAGCAGCAAGGTTTGATGTTAATTCCAACAATATTGGACCATTTGAAACAAATTGGCAAGGTAAAGAAGCTGGATAGATGAGTACCTCATGAATTAAACAAGCGTCAGAAGAGAAATTGTCTTGAAGCTTGCCTTTCTTTGCTGTCATGACATAAAGGCAAACCATTTCTACACTGTATTGTTACTATGATGAAAACTGGATTCTTTTTGACTATCATAAGCATTGGGCACAATGGTTGGATAAAGATGAAGTGCTGAAACACAGTCCCAAAATGAATATTCATCCAAAAAAGTTAATGTTGTCTGTTTGGTGGTCCAGCACTGGTATTATCCATTACAGCTTCATGAAACCTAGTAAATCCATTACAGCAGATGTCTACTGCAACCGATTAGATGCAATGACGAGGATGCTTGCAATTAAGCAGCCGAGATTGGTCCATAGAAACAGGCCGACCCTCTTGCAAGACAACACTCGATCACATGTCACACAAATAATTCCGTTCAAACTACAGAGACTGGACTTCGAAACTTTCTGTCGTCCACCATATTCACCAGACCTTGCACAATTGACTTACCACTTCTTCCAAACTTTGGACCACTTCTTGCAAGGAAAAATATTCAATTTTCAACAAACTGGAAAACGCCTTTTGCTATTTCATTGCCACTCACTCTGCAGGCTTCTTCATTGCTGGTATAAACAAGCTACCATTAAGATGGCAAAACGGTGTCAATAGTTTAGGTGTATACTTTTATTAATTGTACTGCTTCTTGTTTGAGATATAATAAACTACACTTTGATTTGAAATCACACATTTCATATAATGACATAAAAGGAACTGCTATAAATATGCCTTTCATAATGTGGTGGTCAGGTGTAGGGGGAGGGGAAGCATCCTATAGCCCTATCATTAGGTCTAGTCTTTTAGTGAGCCAGTGCCTCTGGACTGTGAACTTCACATATGCTTTTCTGGTTTTTTCATTCTCATTAGGTGGGACATGATGGCTGGAGTGGGCTGGAGTTTGGTATTTCTCTTCTCCCATGTGGAATGCTACAAGGGGCTGGAGATGGCTATTACACTTTCACCAAGTCAGTTAGGCTGAGATAGAACTCCAGCAGGCTGAGCTCTGGTTAAATAGTCTTTCCTGAGGGCAGACCTTGTTAAGAAGAATAGAATGCTCTGGCATATTTCAAAATGGTTCCTTTTCTCCTCCACCTGCCAAAAGCACAGGGGGATTTTTCTCTAATGTTCACTGACAGAACTCCAAAAGGTAAAACTCACAAAAGTGTGGGGGCTTCCTTATGACTGAGTCCCCCTGGAGTTTTTATTAATATCTCTCAGACTTGTCCACACTGAGCCTCCAGCAATTCCTTCATTACAGTTCCGGTTTCCCTACCCCAGCACAGGTTCCCATGGAGGTTTTAGCTCATGGATTTTTGCTTCTGTGAGTTGAGATTCTCTGTATTCACCTGGCAGTCTTTTCAATTTTGAGGGCAGTAGTTTGCCCTGTGACCTCACTTCTCTTACCAATCTAAAAAGAATTCTTGCTTTCTCAGTTTGGTCAGTTTTCACTTATTATTAGGACAGAGTGGCAACTTCCAAGCTTTTTATATGCTGGACCAAAACCCAGAAGTCCTCTTTCCCAACTTTTTTACTGTTCCATGTTCAGAGTTTCATGTAGATTTTGTTATTGATAAAGTATATATTATTTGATCATTTCAATTTGCCCTTTTGCAGAACACTTATAGAGATAGAGAGCCATTTCTTGCTGTCATATAACTGATTTCTCAGTTGTTCCCATTGTAGTGTCCAAACTGCCTAAGAAGTTCTGCCTAGATCATTTCTGACTTTTGCAACAAAACATTTCATTGCTGCCTTAACTTACAAAATGTTATCTGAGAGCCTAGTTGACAAGTTTCACTTTGATGACTCTAGCAATCTGAAGAAAAGCCTTTACACTGATTCAACACAATTGCTTACAGATTTTCCATGGATCATAGCAAATGGCAGCACATTTTCTGTCAGGCAGAAAACAACTAGCCATTCTTATAATATCAGTACATACAGATGGGGGAAGTATTTTCCTATTGAAAAATCACTAAAAGAAAAGATTTTTTTTAGGAACACATACAAAACCAAATTTACTTATGTGAGTTTTTTGTGTTTGGAATGAAAGCATGGAACTCTTATTTATTTTTAGTAAGTAAATAAAAATCTATAAATGTACACTTAAGTTTCATATTATGATTAGTAGAACAGAGACAAAAGTAAAAAAGGAAACGAGAGATTAAGGGGAAAAATGAGGAAGGAAAGAAAAAAGAAAGAATTGTGAGGAGAAAAGAAAGATACATCAAGCGATTAAAAGAGAGAAAGACACTTGGATCAAGAAAGAGGCTAGAACCAGTTCATCAGGTGGTGCAGGGTGTGCCTGGAGAGTGGGGAATGGAAATAAGTCCCTGATTTACTAACTAATCCCCTGCATCTTGCATCCCCAAGGAAGTGACATCTTTTCAGAAATGTATACAAAGGTTTTATGGATTTTCAGAAGTCTAGAGGAAGGCACTAGAGAGAAGAGACAAGAGGAACTGAAGAATAAAGCTTGTTGGGAGGACAGGAGAAGAAGAAAGAAGAAGGAGATGGGGGAAGGGAATGGAGAGAGAGAGAAAAAGTGGAGGGAGAGGGAGAGGGGGGGAAAGGGAAGGAGAGAGATTGAGAGAGAAAGAAGAGAAGAGAGAGAATGCATGAGTGAGAAAGAAAATAAGGGGGAAAAAAAACAGAGAGCCAGGCAAGATAATGCCACCTTGTCTTTGAAAGTACTTTGCCGTCTCCCCTAGACACTTCATGCAATTTGTAAACATTCTTTCATTAAGTGTTAGCTTAAATATCTCTTCTGGGAAGTTATTTACAAATCTCCAGGCAGAATTTATCACTCCTATACACACACGCAAACATATACATATAACTATATCTATTACACTAGATATAGTTGTCTAGTGTATCCCATATATTGTTATATGCTCCATATACTATGAGTTCCTTAATGACAGAAACAAAGCTTTGTTTGAGACCTTAGTGCCAAATATATTTAAATGTTTAATGCTTGCTTGATGGATAATTGAATATGTGAAGGCATTTTTAAACAGTATGTTATAGGCTATAACATAGTGCGCATAGAAAAAAGAGCCTGGGTTTTTGGCAGATTTGGATCAAATGCTCTCCTCACCACCACTAAAAGTGATCTTGAGTACATCAGTTAATCAATTAATCCTAGGTTTCCTCATCTAATTCTTTTAAGCTAGATGTAATTTCTCATTCCTTAACAAATATAATGGTGATAAGAAATAAAAATTAAAGATGAATGGAAGGCATAGACCAAAGTCTTTTCAGCTGTCACTGAGTAGCACAGGTTAGTTAGAGGTTATTCTTATATTGTTGAAATTAATTTTTATGTTACCACAGATGTCATTTTATCTTTGCTAAATTATAAAGATGAAAATGCCTCTTTCGGTGAAAAATCAACATAAGTTTCAAGCAAGTAGAAGAGCGTTCTGAAGACACAAACCACCAAGAACCAGAACATTTACACTAACTTCTGCTCACCCGTCTCTAACCAGTCTTCTACCAAAATCTAATTCTCCACTTGAATCTCTCCAAATGTCACTATACAATCACTCACCCACAAAAAAAGCTGTAACTGTCTAAATCCCACCTGTCCTTCATTTTTCACATCCTATTGATGGGCATGCTCTATTAATTATACCACTTAACATTGTCCTATGCATCCCCTCTTCTCACCTACAAAAAATACTGCCTTAATTCATATGGAGATAACTGAGACCATTTCCAACTAGTATTCCTATTTGTCTCTTTTCACCTTTTTTGCCTTAGTCATTTTCAATCTGCTTTTTTTTTTCTTGGAAATATAATGGGAAATGATCACAAGTACACAACAAGTTTTAAATGAAACTTTAAAAAAAATGTGGGTAAAGTATTAAAGTAATTTATTTATGGCTATAACTATTAATAGTATCTCAGTAGTGGTCACCTTCAAGGGACCAAGCAGTGAAAAGACAAGCCATGGATTTTGTGCAGTTCCAGGCCAGGGGAGCTGATTTTTCCTCTTCAATAAAGCAAATCAGAAAATAAATGAGTAGCATTATTAATAAAGGACACCTCCAAATATTGTGTTTGAGAAACATGGTGTTATGCTGCTACCCACAAATTTAAAACACAAAAATGACCATATCATTTTCAACTTGAATTTTTGTATGTCTCCTCATTGTCTACAGAATAGAGTACATGTTTTTAACAAAGTTCATAAGTGCCTCCCCATCTCATGACCTGGACTCTTTCTCTGGGTCCTGCCCGTATCTTCAGTCTTGACTCTTACCATATTCCTATTTCAATTCTACATGCTAGCCATACTGAAACACTTGAACTTCCCTAAATTTTTTTATTGTGTCTCACATTTTTAGAAGCCTAGGACTAGTTGTTTGTTGTATTGCTAATTGAAGAAATTAAAATTTATATGGTGCAAGTTGTTGGTGAGTAAATACAATGATCTGCATGATATATCACAAAATAATGGAATTCGGAGGAAATTCAGAGGCCTGATGACCATCCAACTTATCTTACCTAACCGTAGTTACCTTTACTACAGCTAAAGTAATTTCACATTTCTGCTCCTAACTCTCAAATTTGCCTCTGAATCTGGAATTTGTATATCCTGACTATAGCACATTTTAAACCATCTTATCCATAAGAACAATAAAGTGAATATAAAATAAAATTATACCATATCTAATATTCAGTATCATGTGATACACTAACTAGTAAGAGTTACTGACCAAGTAGTTACATTTTTTAAGAAATCCACATTATTTTATCTATGTTATACTTCAAAACCCTGATTTCAGAATATATTAAAAGGACTTAAAAGACAAATATCCTTATAAAGTTATTTGTATAAGAAAACTAAAAATGAAGAAGACAAAGAAAAGGAAAAGAAAAGGAGATGGAGGAAGTAAAAGAAGAAAAGTTGCATTTAGTGATTTTCTAATTGACAGATCTAGGTATTTAGTTTTGCCAATATTTTGTGAGAAAAAAATCGGAATTATTTTATTTAAAAAAACTAGGGTAATGGAAAGAAAATACTGCTATTTATGGTATTACTCTAAGAATTAATAAATAAAAGGCAACATTTTTCTGCCAAGCTCTTTAATGAGTTCGGATATGCAATATTTTGAGATTATTAGTTGAAAAGACACTAATTTCCCTGCAAAACCTGAGAATAAGTTGAGGTTGCTCAGGGCAATGCAGGAAAAATGAATAAAGAAGAAAAATATGAACATGACAAAGGAGAAAGAAGGTAGCAAATCACTTTGAGCAGAAGTGCTTCATGAGATGAGATGGCCAGTGAAAAATCTCCACTTGTAGGGTGGCTAAAGAACTTTTAAGACAGAAATATCCCAATTTTAAAGTTGGTTCCATTGTGAGAATGTTATGGCCCCAAACTCATGCAGACACACATCTCCATCCTAAACTTAGGCAAGCAAAAGGCTTGAGTGAGAGTTTTGCTTGTTCTTTTACTTTAGGTATATCATGCAACAGGGATGAATTCCAGGTCTGAGTCAATAGAGATAAGTAAACAGAGACCCCTGTTAGGGAAGGTGAGATAATCCATAACCTGAAGCAAACCAGCAGTACCACAGGCTTAGATCAAGTGTTTACTAAAGAATATAAGTCCTAGGGGAATTCATTTAAGTGGCCCAAGAGGACTGTGGCTGTCCAAAGGGTCTGAAATGGAGGTTCAGGCTAAGCCACCCCACCTCTGAAGTGGCAGGGAGACTCCAGCTAATAATCTGTCTACATTAGCTTTCCAAAAATTTCCCACAGTTGACAACTGCTAATGGGCCTACATGTGTATTTGCTACAGATCCACAGTGGGAGCAGAATTTGATGGTTTATGGGCAGAATTCAATAGATTTGATTGTGACTATAAACCCACTCAAAGCAGAAGTATATAAAGAATTCTGTCAGAAAATATAATTATTAAATTATTAGTTTTATAATTCTATAAATCAATATCCCCTTACAATAGATTCAAAGAAATATGACAATGTTAATATTAATCATCATTCATAAAGACATTGAAAAGAAATATCAAGTGTTAACAAAATTTTCCCTGGATAGTAAGACAATAAGAAATATTATTTTGCCCCTTTTCTTCCATCCATATGGAATTTTTCATCATATTTTTATTATGTACTATAAAACAAATAATTTTAATTGTTCATGAACATCTTAATTTATGGAGATAAGTGCATACATACAATAGTTCCATGATTTTTCTAATTTCTATGGGTATGCTACTGTAAGATTTTCCAAATAAGGAACTTGTATATATCAGTACTCTTATAGTTTTACATTTTCTTACAGCTAGAAAGGAAGACAGAGAGACTTTGGAAAGATAATCTGTTGACAATACAGTTTATCTTCCTCCCAGGGTAAAGCTTCATTAGTCACTCACTGAAAATGTTATTGCTCATTACTTGTATCAGTTGAAATTAGATATTCCTTACCTTAGGTGATTCACAGTTTTAACTGCCTAGGCCTGCCCAGTTGCTGCCATAATTCTCCTCACATCAGTGTCAGAAATAACCTAGGCAGTTACCATTTACTTGTAATTTTGTTGTTAAGGATGAAAATAAGTGAAAACGGTAGAAAACTGCAGTCACTCTGCTGGGCAGAGTTTAGACTCTAAACCTGTAGGGCTGTCCAGTAAAAACCAAATTATTTCACTGAGCAGAAATGGAAAAAAATTGTGTCAAACTGTCAACAGTGGAAAAAATAGAGGTCGTTTCCCAGTAATTTAGGAGACTGGAACATATCTTTTCTAGGACAACTTTTGTGTGTGTGTGCATATGTGTGTGTGTGCATATGTGTGTGTGTGTGTGTGTGTGTGTGTGTTTAAAACTGAAAGAAGAGAAAGAGATTTTTCAAAACTAAAGAACTTATTTCTTTAAGAAGTCATTCTGCTTCCAAACTTTAATATCTACTATTTCTCCTTCTCAGATATTCAATACTCTCATAAGCGCTTAGAGTTTCATCCACTATTTCTTCAACCTCAACACCAACCCCTGCTTTAGCAATTGAAAAATTCTTACTCACTCTAGAAGATACAGCTTAAATTCTACTTTTTCTGTGAAATCTTCCCAGACTGCTGTAAGCAGACTTTCATGCTTGTACTTCTATTCAATCAGTTTACCCCTTTATAACAATCATCTTTTATTGAAATAGATTGCACATTTGTTGAGGATAGATACAATAAAGTTTGACCTTTGTATTTCACAGGCCAGGAAAAATAAGTATTTTGAAGCAAAGATCTTAGCAGTGTGGCTGGCTGCTTCTAATACTCCAACATTTACTAACTTTGGGAACATTAGCAAAAGAGTTAAGCTTCAATTTCTTTAATTCTAAAATTAGAATGTTGATAAACCCTATCTCACAGAGATATTGTGAGGATTAACAGAATAATATTTATGCAACACTTTGGACAGGGCCTGGAACACAGTAAACACTCAATAAATATTAGCTCTTGTTTTAATAACCAACAGTAGTTTTGCTTTTGTGTGTATCATGAAGTAAATTGCACCTATGGCAGAGAGATAGGTAGGTAGGTAGATAGATAGATCAAACAGAGACTAACCAAAAATGAGATAATCTCATTTATTTAAAAAGAAAAAGAAATATTCAGTCCACATTTTATCATTTATCCTACTCATTCCATACCATTTGGATTAAAGTAAAAAGTTATCTTATCAAAAAACTTTTATTTTATGAAAAACTGCATTTGATTTACTTTTTGGACATTTTGTGAATAGTTTTTTTAAATAAGTTGAAAATAAAATTATATCTTTTATCAGCTTTCTGATGAGAAAAGATGGATGTGATATATTCTTAAGGGTTCCTTCCTTATTATCAGTCATCTCCCCAAGATTCTCATTTACTATAAGAAGTTTCTTATCTGAACTAGAAAAGTTTGGATTCCTTGCAAATTCCTCCAAGAGGTGATTAAAGTCACTGTCACAGATGACTGGATTTGTAGGTCTTTAGTTTGACTTTTAAGTCACTGGTGGATCATTAAATGCTTCACATGCCATTCTTTTAAATGTAGTCAATCTAGTCATTAAATAGTAAGCCCAACTGGGACAAATTTAGACTCTGTTTGCACCAAGAAAATTGTTTCCAAATATTTTGATACAATTATTTCTTAAAGCTAAAAAAGAGTACTAAAGTATTACCAATAATTTATGACCAAAAAATGTATGTGAGGCATGTAGGAAATTTTGATATGGATCAAAGAAGTAGTAATCATTAAAAGGTTTAAAAGTAACACCCACTGGGTGAAGGACACACTTATAACTTTGACTCAAACTGTACAAAAGCAAATTATGTAACCACAACATGTGCACCCCCATAAAATTCTGAAAAAAAAAAATACAAAAAAGGTTTAAAAATAAATCTTTTGAGAACATCCCACCTCTCATATATCCTTCCTTCCCAATCCTTTAGATTTTATTCCCTTTTCCAAAATTCAGTGTAATACTTTTAATATGTTTGAGTTGACCCACTTAGGATTACTTCCTTAACCACTAAATAATCTTTAAGAAATATAATAATGACTTTATCTGTAATTTTTTTCTATCAGACACACACACACACACACACACACACACACACACACACACACAGTGGGGATGGGTCTCAACCAATCAGGAATTTCAGGAATATGGGACACAAGTGAGATTAGAATAAGAGATACGATAATAGGATAAATCAGCCTAAGATTCAAAACAGGCAAAAACTGCCTGAAAAATGATGGGTAGATTTCTCTGATACAATACCTAAGAAGCTCCAGAACCAGTGAAATAGAGGCTTAGAACAATAATGCATAATCAAGCAATTTGGAGTAAATTTTTAAAAATTACTTAGACCCTCTCCAGTGTCTGGGATAGAAGCAACTTGGTTTGGCATTTCATCCCAGGTCCTGAGTTACGTAACCAACCCAGAGTCACACGGCAGTAAATGGTTTGGACCTAGGTTTCTCTGAACAGAAGCCCAAGCTCTCACCTACTATTATTACTGACATCAGTGCAGAACATGTAGAAGTAGACAGCCTAAGCGTGCTCATACTTTGGTTCCTGCCCTTCCCAAATCCCACTGGTATGATAGAAGAAATATTTAAAAATTAAAATAAATAAATAAAACACAGTATCATTAGAAATCGTGGAGAGTACTACCAGCAGAGCAGAACAGTGAGAGTATTCAGAAACTATCATGCAGGTAGATAAGAATCAACAGATCTGAGGAGGGCACTGCATTGTAGAGACAAAGAAAGACTTCCAAACAGACTTTTCATGGGAGCTCAAAAATTATATCACTTATTTAACGGGAATTTAACACACAACCTCCAAAAGTGTGTATTGTGTCTGAAAAAATGAGTGTTGTAAGTGAATTGAAGACAACTCTAGGGCTCTCAAACCCAGCATCTAGGAAACAATAATGGATTTCAGAGCATAGCTGTGGAGCCATTGCTCAGTTATGTTCTCTGCAGTCAGAGATGTGAAAAGATGTGACAAGATGTGGCAACTTGTCTTTCACTTTGGAGGGGAAATGCCGGTGTGCTCCTCTGGTAAGCAGATGCCAAGTTGAAATTAGCTCTGTAAGAGATTTATTAGGGGCAAATTCCAGGGGCTAGAATGGGGAGGAAGCCCACAGAGGCTGAGAGAATGATCAGACCATGATGTAGGTTCAAACCCTGATTGACGGAAGGAGGAATGAAAGGAAGGTTGGCAGGAAGCATCTTAGACTTCAGTACAGGTCTATGAGAGGCCGTCATGGAGTCTTTGAGCCAAAATCATTACCTGTCAGAGGAGTCCCATGGCTCCCAAATGTGGGCCTTTCTTAATATCCCTGCTGGACTCAGTCATATGCCATGGGAAATGTGACCTCAGTGCAAATGTAATGATGGATTTCTGAGCACCACAACTGGGGCCATTAGTCAGCAATGCCCCCTGCATATGGGAGATCTGAGAAACACATCTTCCTAGCCATAACAGTTATAGATACAAATGAAAGCTTAATATTGAACAAAGAGAAAAATACAAACATGTTCCCTTAAAAGTAAAGATAATTTTTGAAAGTTTAGAAATATGATGCATTATATTTTCTAAGAAGAAAACCCCAAACTCTAAAAATTTTTATTTCCACTAAAGATTAGAAAAATTCAAAATTAAAAGAATAGATATATTAATGTGACAATATGTCACAAATAGGACTGAGTACATCAATTGCCATTGAAAATGACAATGGGTTATAAATTACCACAAAAAGACAGAGGCACTTAAATTTGTTACAAATCTAGAAATATGTGTTCCTGAGAGATGCACCTAAACTACATTTTCACAAAATATTGAAATAAACAAATGAACTGAGATACAGTAAAGAAATCTTTATTAAAAAGAAAGAAGAAAAGGAATGATGAAACAGATATAAATCAAGTTCACAGACCTAGGTGCACAAGAAATTTTTTAAATGATGCATTACTATTTTGTGTAAACTTATTTAATTTTGACTTCAAGCCTAAATCCTGCCTAGCTGTAATAAAATTCAGAGAAAAGTCATTTTTGGAATTCCCCCTTAGGAGTGAAGTAAGGTCTTAGAGTTCTATTCAAATACTATGATATTGAGAGGGGCTACCTTAGTCATAATTTTTTCATATTGATAATAATTTAGTCCCCTATTGTTCCAACTCACATGGCCCTTTCAAATTTGTCATTCTATCACTTTTGTAATACACGTTGGATACTGAGTCTTTAATGATGTTACGGTTCTCTGGACTGGAATCCAGTTTCCCTGATATACATCATGGCCATTTTCTCTGAGGACTGCCACATATGAATACCACTTCCATGGCACAGGGTGTAGATCTCTGTGGTGCATGGCACAGACCATTTTTTCCTATTCCCAGCAAAAAAGAAAAATCTTTGTTGTCTGTGGAAAATGATTCTCCATAGCCTTTGGAGACCCTATTGTCTTCAATGGTCTACAGTTTTTGGAAACAAAAACCAGAAAACAAGATAAATGTCTGGTATACAACTTCTACTTCTACCCTGCCAAAAAAGTCCCAAGACAGAAAAATCACTGAATTGAATAACTGCTTGAATGGGATAAGGAAAGTGGAAAAATATCAAAAGAAAACACATATGAATATGTCAAAAATTTTCCTGCTACAACAATGTATTGCTGAAGTTACAGAACAATGTGTACCAAAGACACTTATTTCATAGAATATACATGCCCCTGTAGTTGTGGGTGTAATTGGGAAAAGAATGGCACATCTTAAAAGAAACAACTCTAAATTTTTTATCAGAAAATTTGAGTGTAAGAGCTTTATTATTTTCATGAGTCTGAGAAAAGTATTAAATCTCTCTGGGCCTCAATTTCTTCCTTAATGAAGTAAATATTTTTTACAGAAATGTTGAGGAATCATATAGGTGCAAATGTATTGCAGCAATATTAATGGAATTTGCCATTTCTTCTACACTCTCTAGCCTATGAATAGAGAGACTGTATTGATTTATATCCCAACGAAGCAAGCCTATAACCAGATGTTATTATTTAATATCTCTCCACCTTTTGCCTTACCATTTAAGAGAAGGAAAATTAGTAAGTGTTAGCATTATCCCTTAGTACTTTATTTAAAATAGAATGTGCCATGCTCATATTGAGTTATTTTACGTGCAAAGTTCAAGAAACCCAAGACCACTATCACTCTGACCCAGCTGCCAAGTTCAGTGTTCCCCAAATAATTCTCACTCTGACACCAATTAAAAATTCAGGAGTCTCCAAGACTACCTCCAGGTTTGATAATTCACTAGTAGAATTCACAGAATTTACTGTGAAAACTGCTACACTCACCGTTATGGTATATTATAGTGAAAGGATACAGATTACAGTCAGCCAAGAGAAGTGTCACAAAGGACAGAGTCTAAGCAAGTTCCACACGTGGAGTTTATAGTTGCCCTCTCCCCTTCCAGTGGGGCTGTGGACAGTGCTAACTTCTCTAGATAATTATGTGTGATAATACTCCTTGAGTATTGTCAACCAGAGAAGCTCAACCAAACCTTACTGTCCACAGCTTTTATTGGGACTGGGTCAAATAGTTATGCCTGACCATCCACATGACTAACCTTTTTGGTTTCCGGCCCTTCTGGAAGTCGAGTTGATACTGTCTAGCCCAAATTTCGCACCATAAATTGCTACATTATCCAATGTGGCCCAAGGCCCTGATGTAAAAAAGACACTCTCATTAGGCAGGTCAATCCAAGAGTTTAGAGATCACCTCTCAGGAGTCAAGTGCAAAGGCCAGACTTCTCTTTGGGTATGGCTAATTCTTTGCTACACAGCACTTTTCAAGTGATGGAATACAAAACTTAAGATCAACAGTGTTGTTAGTTGACAACTCCTAAAAGGGTACTGGGAAAAATATTATCAAACAAAGTCAAATGTATTAATATTTGACCTACCATGGTAAGGGAGAACATCATCACCAACAGAGTTGTTGTATTGTCTCAAAAAGAAGAGGACAGAGGAGAATATTATTGATATGGAGTATTAGGGCCTGAAATCGAGTGGTTTATGGCTAGTCCTGCAAGGTAGGAAATTAATTTGGATTGGGCATAGTTCTTGACACACTAGTGTTGAATTTTTAGAGACGAGCACATTGTGCTCCTTCTTCATATGAAGATGAAGCACATATTCATAAGCAAACTGGTTTTTAATAAATTTGCTGTTTTCCCAGGAGAACAGTCCCTTCCTAAGCAAGAATTTCTGGGAACAAATATTTAATCATGTTGACCCATATGATCTTAATTCTCACTTTCAAATATTTAACTATGTAGATATATATGGTTTTATTTCTTAATGATAAGAAGTGAATTCCAGTGTATGTTGTGTCTGCTTTGTCAAATATTAGATGGCTATATGAGGATGGTTTTATATCTGGGTTCTCAGTTCTGTTCCATCGGTCTATGTCTCTGTTCTTCTGTCAGTACCATGCTGTTTTAGTTACTATACCCTTGTAGTATAGTTTGAAGTCTGACAAATTGATGCCTCCCAATTTGTTCTTTTGCTTAACATTGCTTTTTCTATACTTAAAGGAGTCTTAAAGAATCCTTATTCAATAAATGGTGCTGGGAAAATTGGATAGCCACATGTAAAAGACTGAAACAGGATCCACACCCTTCACCTCTCACAAAAATCAACTCACAGTAGATAACAGACTTAAATCTAAGGCATGAAACTATAAGAATTCTAGAAGAAAATGTTGGAAAAACTCTTAAAGACATTGGCCTAGGCAAAGAATTTATGAAGAAGATCCCAAAGGCAATCACAGCAACAACAAAAATAAATAAATGGGACCTGATCAAATTAAAAAGTTTCTGCACAAGCAAAGAAACTATCATGAGAGCAAACAAGACAACCTATAGAATGAGAGAAAATATTCGCATGCTACATATCCAATAAAGAGCTGATATCTAGAATGTATATAGAACTCAGGAACATCAGCAAGAAAAAAATCAAACAACCCTATCAAAAAGTGGGCATAGGACATGAACAGAAACTTATCAAAAGAAGATAGACTAATGGCCAAAAAACATGAAAAAATGCTCAACATCTCTAATCATCAGGAAAATGCAAATCAAAACCACAATGATATATCACTTAACTCCAGTGAGAATGGCCTTTATCAAAAAGTCCCAAAACAAGAAATGTTGGTGTGGATGCCGAGAGACAGGAACACTCATACACTGCTGGTGGGACTGCAAACTAGTACAACCTCTGTGGAAAGTAATATGGAGATACCTCAAAGAGCTACAGGTAGAACTACCATTTGATCCAGCAATCCCACTACTGGGCATCTACCCAAAGGAACAAAAGACATTCTATAAAAAAGACATCTGTACTAGAATATTTATAGCAGCATAACTCACAATTGCAAAGATGTGGAAACAACCCAAATGCCCATCAATACATGAGTGGATTAATAAAATGTGGTATATGTATACCATGGAGTTCTACTCAGTCACAAAAAACAACGGTGATCTAGTACTTCTTGTATTATTGTGGATAGAGCTGGAACCCATTCTACTAAGTATCACAAGAATGGAAAAACAAGAACCACATGTACTCACCATCAAATTGGTATTAACTGATCATGTGCACATATAGTAGTAACATTCATCGGGTGTCAGACAGGTGGGAGGGGAAAGAAGAGGATGGGTATATTCACACCTAATGAGTACAGTGCTCATCATCTGGGGGATGGGCACATTTGAAGCTCTGACTCGGGTGGGGCAAAGGCAATATATGTAATCTAAACATTTCTACCCCTGTAATATGCTGAAATTAAAAAATTAAATTAAAAGATAAATAAAAATAATGAAAATTTTTTTT
>CM052439.1:38344019-38354898 GCA_028533085.1 Varecia variegata | reverse complement strand
AAAATAAAATAACTAGGAATATATTTAACTAAGGAGGTAAAGGACCTCTATAGGGAGAACTACAAAACACTGAGGAAGGAAATCGCAGAGCATGTAAATAGATGGAAAACCATACCGTGCTCATGGATCGGAAGAATCAAGGCTCCATTTTAAAGTAACACTGAAATCATTTGTTCTTGGATGTTTTATATTGAGTGACAGCAAGAGAGCATGGAAGGAGGACATAAAGTGAAACTGAAAGCAAGCAAGATTGCTAATATTGTATGGATGGATACTGACATTTTCATCTAATTCAATGGCAAAATCCCAATGTCCTTACAATTTTATCTCACAGAAAAAGTTTGGAAAGGTTGTTTAAAATAGAGTTAGTCAGATTGTCCATTAAACATACATTTCTTTAAACAAATATTTCTAAGCGCAGCTACTAAATTTAGATCTTTTTGTAGCAATGTCTGATTTTTTTAAACTAGCTACCAGGATTCAGAGAGCTGGAGAATATTAAAGCATCGTCCTTAATAAACTTGTTCTGGGATTCAGGTATCTCCCATTCTTTTAAATATTGATTGCTCCTTTAAAATGGCAATCACATATATGAAAAGTCAAATTCAAGCTGATACCTAATACAGAGAATAACTAAAAATTTAGACAAAGTTAAGATTGCAGTCAGCTGTATTCAACAGGAAGCTTACTACAGTGCTATTCATAAGTAGCAAAAGGTCCATTGGTGAGCAATCCAAGATCAATAAGGTTAACAGAGGAGTGACTGAGTACCCAGTTTCCTTCTAACTTACTGTTATGTCACTTTTAGGGTGTAGCTTTCATTCTCATGATTGTAAGATGGCTATTCCATCTTAAGACATTGTTTCACATTCCAAGCAGGAAGAAGGAGAAAGACAAAAGGGAAAAGCCAGAAGGTACATACCAGCTGAGTTTGGCCCATTTCCAAATGTTCCCTGAAGTCCCACTCAGCAATTTTTCCTTACATTCACAGTTTCCAAAGCGTCTGCCAAGCTAACTAATGGTGCCCTAGCAAATTTATAGGGAGGTGGGGTATAACAGGATTTCAATTTTTCAGGAAAACACAGCAATATTCAACATTTATCAGACACAGTGAACTACTAGCTTGAGCAAATTCAATTTCAACATTTGTTTTTGCTAGGTCGAAATGACATCTTTGGAAAACTGGGTTTTTAATGAATGCTATTGTAAAAAAAAAAATGCAAAGACCCTATGAAAATCAATGTGGAACAGGAAATGAGGGCAGCAGTGTCTAGTCTAACTCTTAAGATTTGAAAAGTTATGCTATATTCAAGGCACAAACTTCCCATTAATAAGTAATTTTGGTTGATCAAGAATGAAATTAAAATAATTTTTCTTTCAACTTATAATGTTAGTGTTTCAAATGGCTACTAACTTCTTAGAGCATAGATATTTATTAAGTTGTTTGGATCAACCAATTTAACATAACCATTAGGTATTTATTTTGACATAAGGGCACTATAAAAAAAATTACTGAGGTACTAGAAGCACAGTGACCAAGATAATTTGGTAAACTCTGCCAATGTGGGAATGTGAGAAGGTTAGCTGCAGGGAATGTGGGAAGGTTAGAACTTTTGTTAGATACAAAACAAGGATTCTTTCAATAAAAAAAGGAGAGAATTTAATATTGAGCAGGCGACAAGCAGTGTCTGCCACACAGACAGATCAAGAATTTTTAGGCTGCTGCTAATTATTTTTCTTTTTGTAACATTTTATTTTCAAGTCCAAGCAAAAATGACAATTCAATAATTGCAAAAAAAGCAGGGTAAATTACCAGTCAATTCTTATGTTTACTATTCATATACTTGGATTTCATTTCTGAGGATTTTGTAAAACTCACATCATTTAATTTGTTCAAATTATTATGTATTAGTTAATGTATTATAAATCTTAAATTCTGTGAAGTATATTCATTTTCACTGTCAATTACAAAAGATCTAATAAGTGGTGAAGTTAAATATATTATGGAGTTTTCCTTAACATTTGACAAAATTGTATCTCAATAATTAAGAGAATTAATTCAGCTTTCCAAGCTCAACAGAAGTAACTTAGAAATTAGAAATTTAAGATTCAGTATCTAATAATGAAAAAATTTCAAGCATTTACTGAAGTCTGGCATTCATATATGTTAAACTCATTCTAAGTCAATAGCCAGGGGTTATATTGAATTAAGGGAGGCAATAATTATCAAAGAATAGAGTTCTTTAAAACTCTATTTTACCACACCATGTATTTTGTATGATGACAATTATAATACAAGTACATAAAAGAGATAACCAAATAGCACTTAAGGAACTAAAATACCCATTCTAAATTTTACTTCAGCAAGTTGATATTCATTTAGATTATAGAACATCAGTATAATGTGGTTCCTTGTAATCAAACCCAGAATCACTTAGACTGTAAAATACACAATGGCTATATCAGCCTACAGATTACAAACACAAAATATAAAGAGTAACTGACATATTTTTTTAAAGACACAATACTCTTGGCAAATTTCACACAAATTTTATTCTAAACCAAAATTATTACCTAAGTCTACAGAAATTGAAGTATAATGTGTCTTATTATATAAATGTAAGCTCTCCCCCTCCAAAAAAAAATAAAGAAGAAAAAGAAGGTGCCAAAAATTGTAAATTCAAGCTGGAAGACACATTATATCTGGAAGCCTCCTATTGTCTATATTGTTCAATTGCTATAATGCTGATTTACTGATACAAATAGCCTAATTCTTTAA
Source organism: Varecia variegata (assembly GCA_028533085.1). NCBI lineage: Eukaryota > Metazoa > Chordata > Mammalia > Primates > Lemuridae > Varecia > Varecia variegata. Next base: position 38,352,119 of record CM052439.1, on the reverse strand, counting down.
ATATCCAATTCTCATATTAAAACAAAGTCATTGTGGTGTAAGACCTGAAATAAGTATTATGTGTGTTCTTGACATGTAAACCGGGGAGATCTGAGGTAGGCAAGATGGCTGACTAGACACATTGTTCTCCAGATCATCTCAAATAAAGGAAGAAGTTTCAGGTGAGAAATCATAGTCCAGATGAAATACTAAGTGAAAGGAGCCAGAACCTACCCTTACCAGAGATCCCATGGGAAGAAGGGCCAAAGCAGAATAAGAAAGAGCAAAATTTTGACAGAGATTGACCTCTGAGGGATCTATAGCCTGGCAGAAAGAGTAAGTGGGAGCGTTTACTTTTCCTCACTTCACACCTATAACAATCTGCCAGCTCCTGATCTGTCAGAGAGCCTTTCTGCCCTGATGAATCCAGGCACTGCTGCCATTAGTGAACTGAAAGCTTCTTGGGAGCAGAGCACTGGGCTACATGCCCACAGAGTCACTTCTCCTCACCATGGACCTGAGCTGAGACAGTAGACACCATATTGCCTGCACACACGCTGGGTGCCTCTATCCAACTGAGTAAGTCACAGCCCTTCCAGTCTCCCTGTCACTGGATCCCACATGAACATTCCCCAGTACCCGCTTGGACGGTGACAACCACAAAGGAATGGGAGACACAGGAAAGTAGCAGCATTCCTAGAGGTCTGACCTGTGAGGTAGACTGCCCTAAGGAGTTATTTAGGAAATTTCAAAATACAATGGAAAGTTTTAACAACAGACTATACCAAGTAGAAGAAAGAATTTCAGGGCATGAAAACAAGGCTTTTGAATTAACCCAGCTAGTTAAAAATAAAGAAAAAAGAATCAAGGGAAATAAAGAAAATCGCCAAGCAATATGGGATTATGTAAAATGCCCAAATACGAGAATCATAGGTACCCTACTGTAAACTGCACATGTGAGGGATCTAGGTCGTGCACTTCTTAGGAGAGAATCTAATGTATGATGATCTGAGGTAGAGCTAAGGCGGTTATGCTAGCACTGGGGAGTGGCTGAAAATACAGATTATCATTAGCAGAAAGGTTCAACTGCACAATAAATGTAATAAGCTTGAATTATCCTGAAACCATCTCTGCCCTCCCGGTCCATGGAAAAATTGTCTTCCATGAAACCGGTCCCTGGTATCAAAAAGGTTGGGAACTGCTGTTATATATGACTAAACCAAATGGCTCAAGTGTACTGCCTAGTAGTCTTATCATCTAGAAATCTCAATTTTATTTGTCAGTACAAAACCCATTGCATCTTCAGGGCAATAAATAATTCATCACTTCTAATCCCAATTAAAAAATCTCAAAAGGTTCTCAAATTGTCATTGGAATCAATAAGTCATAAAAAAATCAGCAAAGATATTTACCTTAAGGTGCTTCTATTCTCTTTTACAATAAAAATTCTTTGTAGAAATAGATGCTAAAATGCACTGTTTAAAGTCAGCTTCAAACTGATCAAGTATCTACTTATGTTAGGTCCCAAGTTATATACTGTAAGCATACATGGATCAATAAGTTTTACAATTTTCTATAGCAAAAAATATTCACCCTAATCTCAACCTTTCAAATGTACACTATTGTTCACAAAACTAGAAAAGAAAGTAAGTCAAATTCCTTCCTTTCTTAAATAATGAAATCACAATTCAAAGATCTTTAGGTTCTATTTAAGAATAAGAAATTATATACTGAAGAAAGATTAAATGTTCCCTGGCTCTTCTAAATATTCAAGACAGGGTAAGACAAATATCAAAAATAAAATCATTGCCTAGATTTTAATAGGATTAATTCATTCAGTCCATGTAGGTAGATTAGGGAGAATTGCAAAACCTCTTTCTACTTGCTTTTAATTCTCAGCAGAAATCGAAAGAACAAATTTTACAACAGAGAGGTAACAACAACCAAATGGTGTATTTCACACATTTCACAGAAGCAATATAGAATAGTGTGGTTAAAATGGGTCTCTAATGCCAGACTTTCTGGGTTTGAATGCCAACTCTGCCTCTCTTTAGCATAGTAACATTGGATAATTTACTAACCCTATCTATGTTTCAATTTCTTCATATGCAAAATAGGAATAATAATAGCACCTACCTCACAGATTTGTTAGGAGGAGGTACTCCACATAAAGCACTTGGAATCTTACCTGGTACATAGTAAGCAGTTAATAAGCATTAGTTAAATGTAAATTTCCTATAAATTAAAATTTTTATCTATTTTTTAAAAAAAATTTCTGTGATTGCTTTCACTAACTAAACCAGAGAAAGGAATACTTTTTTTTAAGTTTAAAACTACAAAGCCATTCTTTCGCAATGGATAAATACATGTACTAAAGGTAGACTTCAATATGGGGCTAAATGAAGAGAAGGGTAAAAATAACAAAACATTACATGAAAAAAATAACTCAATGGGAAACATTCCTGATGTTGCCTAATTGCCTGCCTTGCCTTTGATATCCTGCCTGTCAAACTAGCCAGTGACCTGAATTAAGTCCAGCTGTTCAGACCACATTACCATGCTAAGCCTTTCAGGCACCTGGGATCTAATTCACATCTACTGTTTGCTCCTTGAGTAAATATTTCCAGGAAAGTTCTTTAGCCACAAATAAGCTTCCCCACCAATCTTGGTTCCTTGCCTAAACAGGGAAATAGCGTCACAAGGATTGAAGTAAACTTCTCTTGTAACATCTCTCATAATACCAAGCACAGAAATGTCAACATCACTTTCATTATTAAAAAGACCTCTTATTTAACAGATTAAAGTGGTGTTTAAGAATGTATTCTGTTAGTGACAGGCATTAAGCTTAAATTAAGATGTATATTTTGGTAGCTTATTTTTTCTGCTTTAAATGAGCTATTACTTTAATCACAGGCATTTGTGAAACAGTTTAATTTTTCTTAATTAATGTCTGCTAAATTTACTTATGATAGACACCAATTTTTTGCTAGCAGCAAAACAGATATACTGTCTGGTTATTAATTTCCAGTTAGCATAATACAAAATTATTAATTGAGGTGGAATATTTCTGCCAATGTAGTTTAATTTTTTTTTTTCCAAATGAAATGATGTAAGAGTGTGACTGGCATGCCAGTCCAACGAATGTAGTGATTTTTCAGTGCCTGTCAACTTGAAAACAATGCTTCACACCATTGTTTTCTTTCATGGAACCCCAGAGGAAATTTAGCAGGATTAAGAGAGACACAATAGAACTACAGTATACAAAAGTTACTGGGTTTTGTTTTTTTTTTTTTTTTTCTTTCACACATTCCATACACAATAGTGACATCTTCTGGTTGGTTAGAATATTGATGTTTGGACCAATGCTTTGAAACCATTTCCAATTTCTTTTCTGGTCAATCATCAAAACACACTTTGGTTTTCTAAAGATACTAAATGAAATGTTCCTGAATCAGTAGCACATCATCTTTGAATATATGTTATCAAAATCCCAATTTAAGTTTTTTTAGAATGAAACATAGTAGAACAGATATTTATTTTTTCAGAACAAATTCAAGATACAAGCTAACTGATAAAATTAACTACCTTAAGAATTCACTTGATTAAACCTAAGGAATGAAACCTTAAGAACCCTAGAAGAAAATGTAAGGAAGGCTCTTTCAGACACAGGCCTAGCCAAAGAATTAATGAAGAAGACCCCAAAAGCAATCACAGCAGCTACAAAAATAAATAAATGGGACCTGATCAAATTTAAAAAGCTTTTGTACAGCCAAGGAAACTATCATTAAAGTGAAAAGACAACCTACAGAATGGGGGAAAATATTTGCTCTCTACACATTCAGTAAAGGGCTGATAATAATAATCTATCTAGAACTCAAAAAAATCAACAAGAAAAAATCAAACCACCCCATCAAAAAATGGGCAAAGAACATGAACAGAAACTTTTCAAAAGAAAACAGAATAATGACCAGCAAACATATAAAAAAATGCTCAACATCTCTAATCATTAGGGAAATGCAAATCAAAACCACAATGAGATATCACCTAACCCCAGTGAGAATGACCTTTATCAAAATATCCCAAAACAACAAATGCTGGCAAGGATGTGGAGAGATAGGAACACTCTTACACTGCTAGCGGGACTGCAAATTAGTGCAACCTCTGTGGAAAAGAATTTGGAGATACCTCAAAGAGCTACAAGTAGAACTGCCATTTGATCCAGCAATAGCACTATTAGCCATCTACCCAAAGGAACAAAAGTCATTCTATAATAAAGATATCCACACTCAAATGTTTATGGCAGCACAATTCACTATAGCGAGGATATGGAAACAACCCAAGTGCCAGTCAATCTATGAGTGGATTAATAAAATATGGTGTATGTACACAATGGAATACTACCCAATTATAAAAAATGATGGTGATCTAGCACCTCTTACACTTTCCTGGATAGAGCTTGAGCCCATCCTCCAAAGTGAGGTATCACAAGAATGGAAGAATAGGCACCACATGTACTCACCATCAAATTGGCACTGACTGATCAACACTAAGGTGCTCACACAGTATTAATATTCTTTGAGGGTAGGGGGTTGGGGTGGGTAAACTCACAACTGATGGACACGGTGAGCGTTGTAGAGGGGGAAAGGGCACATCTCAAATCATGGTTAGGATGTGGCAAACTCATAACATGTAACCAAAATGTTTGTACCCCCATAATTTCCTGAAATTAAAAAAAAAGAATTCAGTTGACACAATTAACAAGTATGGTTTTAAGCATCTACTATAGAAATTCCCTTTCTAGAAAGTTCAGTGACAATTGAAAGAAACAATAAAAAAGAGAAAAGTTCAACAAGATATTTTCAGGTTATTTCTGGTGAGCGGTGAGAGAGATTTGGGCAGTGTGGGAGAAGGAAGGGACTAAGGCTAATGACATTCCTTTCCTTTCTGAATTTTTCCAAAAAGGTCATTCTACCCACGTACAGAGTGCCATGGTCTCCTGAGGATGCCCTAAGGGTGCTATCCTTAGTACTACTATGATTTCACCTATGCAACCCTCTTCTAGTGCAGGCAGCCAAACCAGAACAGCACTAGGTACAGACCAGTTCTGATGACTGCAATCTCAGAAACCCAAAATCCCAATACCTTCCATGAGGATTAGGCCAGGCATTGGGCAGCTAAATATAAAATATTTAGGTTATGACCACTTTCCCCAGACAATAGGGGAAGGGTGACTTCAGTAATTCCAAGGTGATTTTCTTATACCTCTCTTACTAGAAAAGATGAAAAATACCACATATATTCATGATAAGTCAATTAAATATAATCAATACCAGAAAATCCTAACAGAAGACTGAAGCAAACTTAATTTTCATATCAGCAATTATTTGAGAAAATAGAGGAGTATAAAATTAAGAGAAATTGAATTAACAGTATTTGATCAGTCATGAATACAATGCAACAATGAGCATTATAAGTTCCAGTTACACGTTTTAAAAACAGAATTTAATTTTATGAAGAAAAATTATATAATCTGTGAAGAAAAAATGTTATTTAAGTTATTTAAATAGCAATAAACCAGAGAATTATACTAATTGTATTTATCCTATCATCTGCATCAGTTAGTATCTCTCTTAGTAATGACAGTTCTTCACAATCTTGTTAGTGTAAGTCTAAGTAGATATTCATAAAAAGCAGACTATGAACATTTTTAATACAAGAAAATATATTGGCCGGGCACGGTGGCTCACGCCTGTAATCCTAGAACTTTGGGAGGCCAAGGCAGGCGGATTCTTTGAGCTCAGGAGTTCGAGACCACCCTGAGCAAGAGCGAGACCCCGTCTCTACTAAAAATAGAAAGAAATTATCTGGACAGCTAAAAATAAATAGAAAAAATTAGCCAGGCATGGTGGCACATGCCTGTAGTCCCAGCTACTTGGGAGGCTGAGGCAGTAGGATTGCTTGAGCTCAGGAGTTTGAGGTTGTTGTGAGCTAGGCTGATGCCACGGCACTCTAGCCCGGGCAACAAAGTGAGACTCTGTCTCAAAAAAAATAAAATAAAATAAAATATATTAAAGAATATAGGTCACATTTCTCTTTAGATTTGGACATTAAGGCATTTATGTTTTCTGAAATTGCAAATCCAATTTGACCCCCAAAAAATAAGCCATAAATGTGTGTAATTATCTTTTAAAGGATGCATAAAATAAATAATTAATAAAAGTTTACTTTCATAGTTAGAATTATATACTGAATATATTTCTGAACTCATAAAAAAATATACTCTCAGGCTGGGCCCGGTGGTTCACACATGTAATCCTAGCTCCCTGGGAGGCCAACGCAGGAGGATTACTTGAGATCAGGAATTCAAGATCAGCCTGAGCAAGCGCAAGATCTGTTTTTACCAAAAAATAGAAAAACTTAGCTGGGCATGATGGCATGTTCCTGTAGTCCCAGCTACTTGGGAGGTTGAGGCAGGAGGATTTCTTGAGCCCAGGAATTTGAGGTTGCAGTGAGCAATGATGATGCCACTACACTTTAGCCTAGGTGACAGAGCAAGACTGTCTCAAATATATATATATATATATATATAAAATAAATAAAACAATATATATACTCTCAAATGTGATAGAGATTAGCAATTGATTGGTTTCCTTACCTAATCTATAAAAGCTATGCTGGTTGTTGCTGGTATTGTTATTCTTTATTACTCAGACTTCTAATCTCATTTTTCAAAATGTTCTCTATGTAAAGAAATAAACCTCATAAAATAGATTTGCCTTCTATAGATATTTTTCAAAAAGAAAATTTAAAATGTCCTTCAAGTATACAACAGTAAAATAAGCAAACTATAAAGATATGAGTCATTATCTGGTTAACAATAAAAATCTCACTATGTTCCAGGTAATAAATGCAGAAAATATCAAATAAGTTTTGCCTTTAAATACAATGCATGCAGTCTATTAGCAATTTTATTTCAAAAGATTAGGTAAATAAAATGCTAATATTGACTTATTTTTATATAATTCATAAGAGTTGGAATGGATCAATGAAAGCTGCAACAATGAATTCATCATTCGTCTTTCTACACAATTACATTAACCAAAATAATGTTTAAATTCTCCAACACCAAGAAAACTAAAAATAATCAATTTATATGATTATCAAGAATGCCATTGTTTTAGAATAGCTATTTTCTGTCAAAAGATTATTTTCAAAATAAGAATAAATGCTAATTTTTAAAGGTATTCATCCTTTCCAAGTTCTTTGCAAAATTTAATTCCAACCAAATCCACAATGGGATTTTATTTTACTTTATTTAAATTTGGGTGAACTCTAGTTCTTTAAATTAATGTTTACTGAAGTATGACAGATATACAGAAAGTATACAAATCATAAGTATATAACTGATTTCGCTATGCCTCACTAATCTAAGAATTTTGTAACTCTTCTTTTTAGTACCTTTTTAAACAAGGATCATTTAAGTACATGGTAAACATGGTGAGACAGTATACTGTACATGGCATTAATTTGGGGGATTTATTGAACCTTTCTTTGTGACCTAGTTTATTTTCAATTTTTATAAATATCACCTGAGTGCTTGGAAAGAATATTTCCCGGCTGGGTGCAGTGGCTCACGACTGTAATCCTAGCACTCTGGGAGGCCAAGGCGGGAGGGTTGCTTGAGGTCAGGAGTTCGAGATCAGCCTGAGCAAGAGCAAGACCCCACCTCTACTAAAAATAGAAAAAAAATAAATAGCCAGTCAACTAAAAATAGAAACAAAAAATTAGCCGGGTGTGGTGGCTAGTGCCTGTAGTCCCAGCTACTCGGGAGGCTGAAGAGGGAGGATCACTAGAGCCTGGGAGTTTGAGGTTGCTGTGAGCTAGGCTAACGCCACGGCACTCACCTTAGCCCAGGCAACAGAGCGAGACTCTGTCTCAAAAAAAAAAAAAAAAAATATTTCCCTTTCCTTGCCTGGTATAAATGTATGTATAAGCAAAAGCATACTACTTGTATTATTTAAATATTTTTGTTTCTTTCTTAGTATCAAATTTAGAGAGGAATATATTAAAATCTCCACCTATATTTGTTGTTAGTTTATTTACTCATTTCTGTAGTTCCGT
>CM052439.1:38312277-38343919 GCA_028533085.1 Varecia variegata | reverse complement strand
TAGCTGGGACTACAGGCATGCGCCACCATGCCCGGCTAATTTTTCTGTATATACTTTTAGTTGGCCAGATAATTTCTTTCTATTTTTAGTAGAGACGGGGTCTCGCTCTTGCTCAGGCTGGTCTCGAACTCCTGAGCTCAAACAATCCGCCCGCCTCGGCCTCCCAAGTACTAGGATTACAGGCGTGAGCCACCGCGCCTGGCCAATTTTCTTTATAATTTTGCAGTCACTATGTTTCTATAAATTTTAAAAAATCCAATATGAGCTTTTCTATTTGTTAGGGAAGCCCAGATCTGAGCAAAGGAGACTGATTTAAGGAACTGAAGCAGACCAATGGGAGCCTCCTATAGTTTTACTTTTTATGTGTTTTCCCATGGATTAGTCACATCTAGCATATGGATTTAATTTTCTCTTCCTACATTATAATACTCTTTAATTAACCAACTCTTCTGGGCTACCTGTTGAAAGATATAGTATAATAAAGGGATATAGAGTAGCACACTGCTGGGGTATCTATGTTCATGAATGGTTTTTTTTTAGTAACCAGCACCACGGAAAAGTGATTCCATAAGTAGAGATGATAACTGTAGGAACTAGTATGTTAACATGAGTAAAACTAAAAAGTGAACAACTCAAGAAGGGCAAAATAAAAAACTCAACAGTCAGGTATATACCAGTAAGACATAACTCTTGAAAGAGGAAAACGCTAACCCTTGTTTTACATTTAGAAACACATTTCAGTCTATATATCTATGTATTAATATAAAGTAAAAAATGAAGCAGTTACTTTTGTTATACCATATATAAAATATAAGATGAAGTGTTGCTGTACTTTCATCACCTCTCCCTTTCTTTTTTTAATTAACTAAATTTGGGCATATAGACCCAGATTATTTTTATTACTATTACCTTTGAAAATACAATCTTCCTTTTTTATAGTAATTTCTAGAATGTGCATTTAATTCTCTGACAATATTTCAACTTCAAGGTTTCACTCACCACAAGTTCTTTCATATCATCACTTTCTTTTTTTTTTTTTTTTTTTTTTTTTTTTGAGACAGAGTCTTACTCTGTTGCCCGGGCTAGAGTGCCGTGGCATCAGCCTAGCTCACAGCAACCTCAAACTCCCGGGCTCAAGCAATCCTCCTGCCTCAGCCTCCCAAGTAGCTGGGACTACAGGCATGTGCCACCATGCCCGGCTAATTTTTTCTATATATATTTTTAATTGGCCAGATAATTTCTTTCTATTTTTAGTAGAGACGGGGTCTCGCTCTTGCTCAGGCTGGTCTCGAACTCCTGAGCTCAAACGATCCACCCGCCTCGGCCTCCCAGAGTGCTAGGATTACAGGCCTGAGCCACCACGCCTGGCCCATATCATCACTTTCAGTTTATAAGTTTTCAATTTTGATCCTCTACCTGTTACTGAGATTCTTTCTTTATCCCTCAGTTAAAGTTATAAAGATGGTCACAGAAATCTGCAGGTATTCTCCAGAAAGTCTTTCTGTTTTGGCTCAGAGGATGGAGCTTTTAATCATGTTTCTTAAGCCATCCTCATCAATTTTAAAAAAACATGAGATTTATCTTTTTCTTTCTTTCTTGTAGTAAATGTTTACCTCCATTTTCCAGGGCTCATATAGGTTTTACTCTTCTATATCTTTATTAGTATTCCAGTCAGAGTTGAGAATGGAAAATTGGCTCTTTGTTATGCCACCACGCTAACCTAGAAGTTTAATATCACAGAATCCAAGTTCCAATCTTAGTTCATAGGTTGACAGCTGACTAACATGCTCTAAATTCCACTTTAGTGAAAAAACATTTGAAGATTACTCCTCTATTTTTAAGTGATGTAACCATAAAAGAATAACCCAATATTGTAAAGAAATAAACACAATTTTTAGTTGAGTAATGTTCTAGGCCTAGGTTTCAGTTAATTTTAATTATTAAGCCTAAAAGAAGTAAAAAGTCTCATAAATATTTTATGTCTAGAAAAGCAAATACATGAATCTTTTAAGATATGCCAGAATTATGCCTAAACGATTAATTAGGTATTTTTATAAGTACAGCACTTTTCCATTATCATTCATAAGTAAATTAGTGTTTTGTTGCCAAAATGAATAAATATTCCAGAGTGTCAACTTATTAAAAAGGATTAAGAAATGAGCCAAGGGCATTTAAAAGGACAAACCTGTCTGCATTCCCATAGCATTTTTAAAAACTACATCCTCTTAGAGTTTGAAAGAATCTTAGAGACTACCTAGTTCATCCTCTATGCAGGGCTCTTATTAGTCCCTCCTCTATTCCTGACTCTTTTAACTTATTGACCACATTAAAATTTTTATATGATCCTCTACGATATGATCCTCAAACCTATGAGAAGCAATAATGGTGCAAAACACAGACCTACCATTTGATCCCACAATCCCATTACAGGGTATCTATCCAAAGGAAAAGAAGTCATTTCAAAAAAACACGTGCACTCAAATGTTTATTGCAGCACAATTGATAATTGCCAAGATGTTAAATCAACCCAAGTGCCTATCAAGTCATTAGTAAATTAATAAAATGTAGTATATGTATATCATGGAGTAATACTCAGTCATGAAAAATATGAATTAATGCCTTTTGCAACAATTTGGATGGAACTAGAGACTACTATCCTAAGTGAAGTATCATAAGAATGGGAAAACAAACACCACATGTACTTGCTATTAAATTGGAACTATCTGATGAGCACACATGTGCACAGAGGGAAGTAAAACTCAGTTGAAATCAAACAGGGGGGAGTGGGGAGGGCAGGGTCAAAAACCTACCTAACGGGTACAATGAACATTATCTGGGTGATGGGCACACATAACCCTGACTTAAACATAACAAAAGTGATCCATGTAACCAAAAACCCCCTTAATATTTTGAAATAAAAAATTTAAAAAACAATAATGGTACAAAACACATTGTTTATATTATAATGTACATCTTGAACATAGACCTGGACAAGTATTTGTTAAAAGAAATAACGATTAGTTGAAAATGGGCACCCATCTTAAAAACCCCAGGAATTTGTCTTCACCTTCTGAATGCTTTCTATAAGACTCAATTTACGGGGACAAGATGGAAGACCAAAAATACCACCAGCCAGAGTGTCACTGTAAAAAGAAATTTTAGATGAAGGAGAAAAAACAAACAGAAAGACAATCATAGATCTGATGAGGGTCTGAAAGAAGGCTGCCTGAACCTACAGGAGACTCCACAGGAAAAGGTGGAGAACAGAACTGGAAGGAGAAATGCATCCATGAGGATTAGGCCCAGGGAGGCTCAGAGACCAGTGAGAAGGGTAGGTGGATTGGATAACATCCCCCTCCCTCATATCTCAGACTGTTAGTGGACTCCCAAGCTGCTGGAGAGTCCTTCTGCTGAAGTGAGCCCAGAGATTGCTGCTGCGAGTGAATGGAGAGCTCCTTGCAGACCAGGTACCAGTCTCTAACCCCCGCTTCTGGGGCGCCTCCTGCCCCACAGACCTGAGCCAGACACCAGGCACCATATAGCTTCTCTAACCACTGGGCACCTTTGCCCTCCCCAGGGGGCCTCAATCTCTCAAGTTCCATCTTGCTTGACCCCACACAGACATTTCCCTACTCCAGCCCAGAATGCAGGAGCCACAGGAGTCCTGTGGGTCCTGAGTGATTTGCGTGACTCCAGAGCCCCATCATTCTGGGTGGTCAGCCTCCTGGACAGAGGGCTGGAGATGATCAAAGAGTGGACTTTCCGCCACCCAGACTCTTTTTCATCCCTTCCCCTCCCCCACCTATTGCTGCCTAGAGAGAGAACTGAGCCACCACACAGAGGCTTCCACAGGGAATGGGACTCAGACCTTTCCTTTTGGGGTCCTGCAGCAGACTGAGGGGTGCTCGGATTGTGAGCTCCCTGCCAGCTGGCCCTCCATGGTGCTGCTTGCCTGCTGACTCCAGCAGAGCAGGACACACCCCAAGGTAAATGGACATTGAATCAACGTGGGCACCCTGTGAGAGAAACTTGGGACCAGTATCCTTCTCTGTGGCATGGTCAGGGTTTGATCTCCAGGGCCCAGGGGACAGAAACGCAGGCCAGATCCTGTACACCCAGGTCTCAATCGCATTGCCTGAGGGCACAGAAGGATATTTGTGACTTCGTCTCTCAAGATGGGTGAGTACCTACAGGGGCAGATCAGGGGTGAGAATGCAGAGTGGGTCATAGCTGTAGTATGCTCATGGGGCATCCCACCTCACACGAAAGGGCTATGCTCCCAACTCAGGCCAGGATTCTGGGCAGGGAACATCACAGTTGTGAGGGAGCTTGGCTGGCTTGAGGTGCTGCCTGCCAGCAGAGGCCTACAAGAAACTGTGGAATAAAGGAGGGTTGAAAGAAGTAAAACCTGCTCCAGACTGCCGGACTCTGGGTCTCAGAAAGCCCCACCTCCACATCCAGACTTTTTGGTTGAGTGGGGCCACTTCAGCCCCTCCCTAGCAGCTTTGCCAAGAGGCAGGGAACAGACTTTTGACCCTTGCTAAAGGCATTTGTGGAGTTTGAGGGCAGACTCACTCAACCTAGCCACACACAGACTCACTCCCCAACCCACCCCTGCTGAGGTGGAGAATAAGAACACACCTGGAAGTTCCAGGGCCCCACCTACCACCTGGAACAATGGAGTGCTTCTTCTGAGGAAGTAGAGCTAGTCACAAGACCCAAAAATCAGTGCAGCTTGTTCTTCCCAGCAAGTACCACCTACTGATAAGGAGGTCAATTTGCACATCCTTTTACTGCATTTACTGACTCATCATACGGAGTGCACTTGAGTCTCACCCACAAGCACCACCTACTGGCTCAGAGATTAAACTTGGCATGTAACTATCTAAACGAGAAAATCCAAAGGTAAGAAGCAACAGCTATTCCAAATGAGAAGGAATCAGCAAAAGAATTCAGGAAGTAGGAAGAATAAAGCAAAAGGACACCCCCAAAAGGGAAAACCAGATCTCTAGCAATGGATACCAACCAAAATCAGAATATAGAAATGACAGATAAAGAATTTCCAACATTCATTGTAAGGAAGCTCAATGTAATGCAAGATAAAATGGAAACCCAACACAAAGAAACCACAAAAACAATGCAGGAAATGAATGAAAAATTCGCTAAAGAAATTGAAATATTAAAGAAGAATCAAAAAAAACTGCTGGAAAGAAAAAATTCATTCAAGGAATTAAAAACACAGTGGAATGCTTTAGGAATAGGTTAGATCAGGCAGAAGAAAGCATCTCAGAGCCTGAAGACAACACCTTTTAATTAAAGAAGTCAGTAACAGAGATAGAGCAAAGAAATAAGAGGAACAAACAAAGCCTACAACAAATATGGGATTATATAAAGAGGCCTAAAATAAGAATCATAGGCATCCCTGAGGATGAAGAAAAAAATACACAAGGGTTAGATAATGTATTTGAAGGAACAATGGGGGAAAATTTCCCTAGTCTTGCTAGAAATCTAGATATCCAGGTGCAAAGAGCTGGAAGGACTGCTGGGAGATTTATGACAAAGAGGCAAACACCATGACACAAAGTCATCAGACTGGCCAAAATAAACACGAAGGAGCTGCTCCCATCAGTTATAAGGCAAGAACAGCAGTTAACTTACAAAGGAAAACCCATCAACTAACTGCAGAATTCTCAACTGAGACCTCGCAAGCCAAAAGGAATTGAGGCCCCATCTCAGTCTCTGAAACAGAATAATGCAATGGAATGCAACAAAATTTTGTATCCTTCAAAACTAAGTTTCATATATGAGAAGGAAATAGTCCCTAGACTGAGGGAATTTGTCAAAACAAGACCTGCCCTGCAGGAAGTACTAAGAACTACATTACACATGGATTAGCACCATAGATACTCACCAGTGTAAAATCATCCAAAAGCTAAAGCTCAAAGGCCAGATACCACAGCAACTCAAGGGATAAAACAAATCAACAAAGTTCTATTCAACAAGATGAACAGAAATCTACCCCATTTATCAATTCTTTCAATAAATGTGAATGGCTTGAACTGCCCACTGAAAAGACGTAGGATGGCCAAATGGATAAATATACATAAGCCAAGTATCTACTATCTTCAGAAAACACATCTAACCCATAAGGACTCAGCCAGACTCAAGGTGAAGGGATGGAAAACAATATTCCATGGAAATGGAAACCAAAAGAAAGCTGGCGTAGCAGTTCTGAGATAACTTAGCTTTCAAATCAACAAAAGTAATGAAAGACAAACATGGTCATTATATAGTGGTAAAGGGAACAATTCAACAAGAAGACACAATAATTCTAAATATTGATGCACCCAACACAGGTGCATCTAGATTCATAAAGCAAATCCTACTTGATCTAAACAAAATGATAAACAACAGCACTGAAATAACCAGGGATCTAAATGCCCCACTAAAGGAACAGTATAGATATTCTAAATAGAAAATAAACAAACAATGCACTTAAACAGAACTCTAGAACAAATGGGCCTAACAGACATTTACAGAACTCCCTACCCAAAAACCACTGAATATACATTCTTCTCATGAGCTCATGGGACATTCTCTAAGATTGATCACATCCTAGCCACAAAATATGTCTCAACAAATTTAAAAAAACATAAATTATACCATGCATCTTCTCAGACCACAGTAGAATAAAATTAGAAATCAAATCCAACAGAAATATTCATCTCTACACAAAATCGTGGAAACTAAACAACCTCCTGCTGAATGATTATTGGGTAAAGGAGGAAATTAAAATGGAATTCAAAAGATTCTTTGAACTAAATGATAAAGGGGACACAAGTTTTCAAAATCTGTGAGACACAGCTAAAGCAGTCCTGAGAGTAAAATTCACACCTTAAATGACTACATACAAAAGATAGAATGATCACAAATAAACAATCTAATGAATCGACTCAAAGAACTAAATAAAGAAGAGCAAACTAATCCCAAACTAATCTAATCCCAGCAGAAGTAAAGAAACTAATCCCAACTAAATCCCAAACTAATCCCAGCAGAAGTAAAGAAATAACCAAGATCAGAGAAGAACTAAATGAAATTGATAATAAAAGAACTACATGAAAGATTAATGAAACAAAAATCTAGTTCTTTGAAAATAAAAACAAAATTGACACACCGCTTGCTACATTAACCAGAAGAAGAAAATAAAGGACTCTAATAATTAAACTCAATAAAGAATGAAAAAGGAGAAATTACAACTAATACCATAGAAATACAAAATATCATCTCTGAACACTATAAAAATCTCAATGCACATAAACTTGAAAATGTGGAGGAAATGGACAAATTCTTAGAAACACACAGCCCCCCTAGGCTCAATCAGGAAGAAATAGAACTCCTAGACAGACTGATATCAAGTACCGAAATTGAAGCAGCAATAAAAAACCTTCCTAAAAAAAAAGTCCAGGACCAAATGGTTTCACACTCAAATTCTACCAGACCTATAAAGAACAAGTGTTTATCCAGCAGTAATTATCGCACAACATTGAGAAGCCAGGAATCCTCCCCAACACATTTAATGAAGCCAACATCACCCTGATACCAAAGTCAGAAAAAAAAGAAAACTCTAGGCCAATATCCCTTATAAATGTAGACTCAAAAATTCTCAAAAAAAGTCCTACCATATTGAATTCAGCTGCTCATCAAAAAAATAATCCATCACAAACAAGTGGGCTTCATTCCAGA
Source organism: Varecia variegata (assembly GCA_028533085.1). Taxonomy (NCBI): domain Eukaryota; kingdom Metazoa; phylum Chordata; class Mammalia; order Primates; family Lemuridae; genus Varecia; species Varecia variegata. The sequence continues at coordinate 38,336,176 of CM052439.1, read as the reverse complement.
GATGCAGGAATGATTCAACATATGCAAATCTATAAATGTAATTCACCACATTAACAGAGGTAAAAACAAATACTATATGATCCTATCAATATTTGCAGAAAAAGCATTTGACAAAATTCAGCACCCTTTTATGATAAGCATGCTTAACAAAATAGGCATAGACAGGACTTACCTCAAAATGATAAAGGCATATATGACAAACTCACAGCCAACATCACACTGAACAGGGAAAAACTGAATGCATTTCTGCTTAGAACTGGAATCAAACAAGGTTGACCTCTCTCACCACTTCTATTCAACATAGTGCTGGAAATCCTAGTCAGAGCAATCTGACAAGAGAAGGAAATCAAGGGCATCCAAATAGGGGCAGAAGAGGTCAAACTTTCACCCTTACAGATGATATAATCTTATATCTAGGAAACCCCCAAGATTCTGCCATGAGACTACTGGAATTGATAAATAGGTTCCACAAAGTCTAAGGTTACAAAATCGATGTACGCAAATCAGTAGCATTCATATGCACCAACAACAAACTGAGAACCAAATCAAAGACTCAATACCTTTCAGAACAGCAACAAAGAAAATAAAATACCTAGGAATATAGTTGAATAAGAAAGTGAAAGACCTCTACAGGGAGCACTATGAAACACTAAGGAAGAGAGCAGAGGACAGTAAAAGATAGAAAACCAAACCATGCTCCTAGATCAGCAGAATAAACATTGTTAAAATGTCTATACTACCTGAAGTGATCTATAAGTTCAATGTAATCCCTATCAAAGTATCAACACCATTTTTCACAGATCTAGAAAAAAATAATCCTGTACCTCATATGGAACCAGAGACAACCGCATATAGCTAAAGCAGCCATAAGCAAAAAAAAAACAAATTAGGAGGCATCAATTTACCAGACTTCAAGCTATACTACAAGGCTATACTAACTAAAACAGCATGGAACTGGCACAAGAACAGAGACATAGACCAATGGAACAGGACTAAGAACCCAGATATAAAACCATCCTCATAGAGCCATCTGATCTTTGACAAAGCAGACAAAAGCATACACTGGGGAAAAGAATCTCCATCCAATAAATAGTGCTGGGAAAATTGGATAGCCACAAGTAGAAGACTGAAACAGGATTCTCACGTCTCACCTCTCATAAAAATCAACTCATGATGGATAGCACACTTAAAAGTAAGGCATGAAACCATAAGAATTCTAGAAGAAAATGTTGGAAAAACTCTTATAGACATTGGCCTAGGCAAAGAATTTATGAAGAAGACCCCAAAAGCAATCACAGCATCAATAACAATAAATAAATGGGACCTGATCAAATTAAAAAGCTTCTACACATTCAAAGAAACTATCACTAGAGTGTATTCACAGCCTATAGAATGGGAGAAAATATTTACGTGCTATACATCTGATAAATGGCTGATAACTAGAATCTATATAGAACTCAGCAAAATCAGCAAGAAAAAAAATCAAGCAACCCAATTTAAAAGTGGGTAAAGAACATGAACAGAAACTTTTCAAAAGAAGATAGACTAATGGCCAACAACATATGAAAAAATGCTCAACATCTCTAATCATCAGAGAAATTCAAATCAAAACCACAAAGACGTATCATCACTTAATTCCAGTGAGAATGGCTTTTATCAAAAATCCCAAAACAACAAATGTTGGTGTGGATGCAGAGAGATAGAAACACTCAGACACTGCTGGTGGGACAGCAAACTAGTACAACCTCTATGGAAAGTAATATGGAGATAACTCACAAGAGCTAAAAGTAGAACTACCATTTGATCCAACAATCCCATTACTAGGCATCTACCCAAAGGAAAAAAAGACATTCTATAAAAAAGATATCTTCACTCAAATGTTTGTAGCAGCACAATTCACAATTGCAAAGATGTGGAAACAACCCAAGTGTCCATCAAGACACGAGTGGATTAATAAAATGCGGTATATGTATACCATGCAGTACTACTCAGCCACAAAAAACAATGGTGATCTATCACCTCTTGTATTAACTTGGATGGAGCTGGAGCCCATTCTCCTAAGTGAAGTATCACAAGAATGGAAAAACAAGTGCCACATATACCCACCATGAAATTGGTACTAACTGGTCAACACTTACGTGCACATATGGAAGTAACATTCATTGTATGTCTGGCAGGTGGGAAGGGGGAGTAGAGGATGGGTATATTCACACCTAATGGGTGCGGTGCGCACCTTCTGGGGATGGGCACACTTGTAGCTCTGACTCGAGTGGGGCAAAGGCAATATATGTAACCTAAACGTTTGTACCCCCGTAATATTCTGAAATTTAAAAAATAATAAAATAAAATAAAAGTCAATTTACTAAGTCTTAAAAATATCTGCTTTGTGTTTGAGCAGCTCTAACCCTCTAAAAGTGTTTCCAAACATCAGACTAAAATTTGACTCTCTTCAAATTCTACCCTTAACTTTTCTCTAGAATTGAGTTGATCCATTTTTCCCTGTCTTCCAACTTGAACTTAAATATGAGTTCTTCCTAATTCTCAAGCCAGTCTGCATTTGGACTGGAATTATACCATCAGCCACTCCACCCCATTCTGAGGGTATTAACACTGAATTGCCCGGGGAAACTGTAATAGTCTCCCTGAGGCAGTTGCTGTGCAAAACAGTGGAGTCTCCTCCAGACCTACCCCCACCACTCCTCTTTGCTTCTAGACCTATACCTAGACTCAAATCCCAGCAGGCCCTTTAACATGAATTAGGAAGTATGACCCATAAGGAGGGGTGCTACACTCCAAAAGACTTACTTAAATTTTCTAATATACAGATAGAAATCTGGGGAACATTGTGAGAATGGATATTAAGGATGTGGAGTAATTATGGAAGTGACAAAAGTAGGATCAGGCTGAATTTATTGGTATGGGCTCACTAAGCAGAGATTCTGTACTTCATGTTACCCCTCAGGGAACTGGAAAAGGCTCCAACACTTGGTTGTACTGAAACATGGTCCAAAAGTTGGCCCACAGTGAGGGAGTTAGAAATGCCAGACCAGCCTTGGTTTAATATAGAGTAAGGGATTCAAAGGTTTAGCCAGAGATTGGAATGTTAGAGTAGATGTCTGTTAGTTAAGACCTGCTCAACCATACTGGGAGGGTCCAAAAGATAAATCTTTCACCAATACTGTAAGACATGTATTTGTGAGGAGAGCCCTAGCATCCTTGAAAAGCTCTGTGATAACTCTTCTCTGTAGGCCAGACCTTACAGTGGGAACTACAGTCACTGAATTGGAAAACCTAAATGCAATGGGAGTAATTGGATCCCCAGGTAGTAGAGCCAAGCAGCAGCATTCAGCCACAAAAGGCAAGGTAAGTGTAGTCACCATGATGGAAAGCTGAGTCAATGCAATCAAAGTAGTCTAACTGACACAGACCTATGGCCCTGGATAGCTGATCATGGTCTTCTTAGAAGTAAAATAAATAGGAGCCCTACTACTTAATTGATATAAGCAGAAAAGTTCTAGGTCAAGTGAGCAAAAGTCTAACCTGAATCATAAATACAGAGACTCCTGGCCCCTCAACCAATTCCCAAATGTGAGCCAGTTTACAGACTCAGAACCCCTTGAATGAAGGAGACGCCAGATGCCCTTGAGGAAGGACTTCAGCATGATGCCAAAAATTTATACCATTAATCTTTTTCCCAGGCATCCTCAAAGCAACCTTGGACTTTTTAACAGGAAAATGTGCATTGAGAAAAAGGAAATAAGCAGACCTTTCAGGGACTACTGGACACTGGCTCTAAACTGACCTTGATTCCAGGAGACCCAAAACATCACTTTGGCCACCCCCGCCAGGCAGAGTAAAGGCTGATGAATGTGAGATGATCAATGGAGTTTCAGCACTGAGCCATGTCGCAGTGGTCTCAGAGTGTCCCTAAACCCATCCTATGGTTATGTCCCCAGTTTCAGAATGTACAGCTGGAATAGACATACTCAGCAGCTGGCAGAATCCCCAAATGCTATCTCAACTATTTGAAAAAAATGATCGTATTTTCTCAAAATTTTCTCTTCTCCAAGGCACATATTCTCACTCCTTTTATATTTCCTTAAATGAATTTATTTCCAGGGTCTTCATCATGCCTAACATTGTATCATATTTTTAAATGCATGACTAATATTGAAATTTCATTTACCAAAATCCCATGAGGATTTTTTTCACATGTATTGTCAAAAGCAGGGTGATTCTCAAATTGCAGTAGAGCAAATCATTTGAGCCTAAACAATGAAATTTAAATTTACTGCTGTTAAATTTCATCTTCTAGTTTCTGACCTACACTAAAAGCTATCAAGATCTTTTTGAATCATAAGTAATTCAATAGGCAAACATTTATGGATGGCACACTCTGAGTCAAGCCCTGGTAATGGGCTATAAAGATGAACAAGACACTGTCTTTGACCTCCAGTTGCTTTGTCTAGTAAGGGACACAAAAAGTAAATAATATAAATAAGAAATGTGACAAATACCATAGGAGTGCCGTGTGGAAAAAAAAAATGAGCAAATGGAGCTGCTGAGAGAAAGATGGAAAAGACAATCAACCCTGAGCACAGCCTTGAGCTGCAGCTGCAAGAAAGGGCAGACTGAGGACCAAGAGATGAAATAAATGAGCAGCAGAGATAAGAAATGGAGAAAGAGGGGTAGAGAGGGGGACCAGTGAGGAGGGCAGAGGAGAGCACAGAAAGGTAAGATCAAGGGACAGGGGAGAATCAGAAGGCTCAAAAACTGTCAATAGTCCATTAAAGCTTCCTGTAAACTTTAAAAACAAAGTAAATTACGTTTTGGGTAAACTGGTAAATGCAGTAAACTAAAAAACAAGTCATTTGGGGAATTGATGTTTCAACAACTAAGCTTTTGATAAATTGATCTGGAGCCTACTTGAGAAAGCAAACTAATGAAAAGATTTGTAGTTGAAGATTGTATTTTCCAATAATGGCTGCAAAAATATCTTTTATCTCCTGTCCCCATCTACAATGTTACCTTGCCCTCATTGAGGAGCAGAGATCATTTGTCTACTATCTTGTGACTGCTTTGACCAATAGAAGATGGCAGAAGTGATTCTGTGTCACTAGCAGGAATAATCCTTACTTGCCCTGTTGCTTATGCTTCCTGCCTCTTAGAAAGCCTGCTTTTGGAACACATCCCCTCAGAACTCAATTGCCCTGCTGTGGGAAGTCCATGTTACCTGGAAAGGCAACTTGTAGGGGCTCTACTTAATAGCCCCATCTGAGCATCAACTGTCAGCCATCTGACTAAGGCATTTGAAATGTGTAGCCAAGTCAGTCTTTCAGATGACTTCAATCCAATACAAAGTTTGACTGAAACTGTATAAGAATATCCAAGTAAGAACAGCTCAGCTGAGCTCATCAACCCACAAGAACCTAAATGATAATAATACATTGCTTTATACCATTAAGCTGTGGATTAGTTCGTTACACAGTGTCTTAATCAGTTTGGGCACCTATAACAGAATACCATAGACTGAATGGCTTAAACAACAGAAATTTATTTCTCACAATTCTGGACGCCGGGAAATCTGAAATCAGAGTACCAGCATGATTGCCTCTGGTGAGAACCCTCTTCCTGATTTTCAGACAGTTGTTTTCTCATTAAATCTCCACATGGCAAAGAACAAAGAAGGAGATTCTGTGTCCTCTCTTTTTATAAGGGAATTAGTCCCATTCATGAAGGCTCTACTCCCATTACCTAATCACCTCCGAAAGGCCCCACCTCCTCATACCATCACATTGGGGATTTAGGCTTCTACATATGAATTTTGAGGGCACATAAACATTCAGTTCATAGCATGCATCAATAGTTAACCAGAACAGAAGGGCTAGGGAAGATGAGAGGAGCTTACTAGCTGGTAACCAAGGATATTTGAAGTATGATAGAATTAACTAAATTACAGAATGGTTAGGTTAATGAATCCTGATCGTTAGGAAAGTAGCTACTCTATTCTCAAAGTTCAGATGTGGCCTGGCTGTTTATTTCTGGAACACTGAATTTTCCTGCCTACAAGACTATGTGAGCAGTAATACCATTAACCAAATAGAATTAAAAGAGGAATAGTGGGTTTAGATAAGAAACATAATAAGCAATTTTTAATATGTTCAGTTTAAGTTGTTTATGATAGATTCATATGGAAATGATCAATAATACCTTATAAATATAGATTTTGAACTTTGGAAGGACATATGAGCTGTGTGTACTAATATCATTAGCATATAGATATTTATTGAAGCCATGAGATATGGTAGTAATAACCTAGAGAAAGAACGAAAAAAACTTCTAAAAGGAAGTCATGAACAACACCAACAATTAAAAGATAGGCAGAAAGGAAAGGTACTTTTTGACAGAATTCTGCTAAACACTATCATTTTCCACTTTCAAACAACAGTCAATTTATCTTATCACTTGAAATTTAAAAAAAAAGAAATACTGTTCTTTTTTATATAGCAATATTGTGTAAATTTTAGGATATGGCTGGAGAGAGAACAGGTGATGCTGTCACATATGACTAAATTCAGGCTAAAACTGCAAGATAATGAAATAGTTTGTCAGCACTAAACTGCTTACGACTTGCATTGAATAAGTAATGTATACGTATTTGAGTCTATAATTTCCCCAGAAAGTTAGTATGACATCACAGAACAAAATAGAAGTTACATGACCTATAAATCATTACAAATGAATTCCTTTCCCACAATGTTTACAAAGCATTGACAGTTTTTATCTTATTTTCATGACAACTTTAATCTCTGCACAAAGCTCACAGATCAAGTTGTAAATTCAGAAAGTTTGAGGTTAAAAACATACAGTAGTCCTCCCTTAACCATAGGGGATGTGTTCCAAGACTCCCAGTGGATGCTGAATCAGCAGACAGTACTGAACCTTATATATACTATGGTTTTTTCTATTCATACATACCTATGATAAAGTTTAATTTATAAATTAGGGATGGTAAGAGATTAACAACAATAGCTAATAATATTAATATATTAGAACACATATAATAATATTCTGCAATAAAAATTATATGACTGTTCTCTCTCTCTCTCAAAATATCTTACTGTGCTGTACTCACACATTTTTGGACCACTGTTCACTTCAGGTAACTGAAATCACAGAAAGGAAAACCACAGATAAGGGGGAACTACTGTGTAGCATACAATTTAGTAAAAAATCCTGATAAACATTATTTCAGGAAAAGCAAAATATTTCTTCCAAAAATATTTGAAAATATTTATTTTGTCCAAGTATTAACACAAATAAATACAAATCAAGGTATCCTTTAGGAATACATAATTGGATTTTTCTCTGAATTTAAACTTCTGTTTGGTCACAGAAGCATACCAATTACATTCATTGTAAGCAAGGACAGTAGAAGGGCACTGTGGTAGATTAGATGATGTTCAGCAAATATTTACTCCTTATCCTAAACCTCCATGGAGTATATTTCCCTTCTCACTGATACTGGACTTAGCCATGTAAGTTAGGCATTGGAATGTAGGAAGAATTTATGGAATATCAGTTTTAAGCCCAGGATTTAAGAGATTTCCACTTGTCCTGGGGCTTTTCTACCTCTGCCATTAAAAGAAATAATCCCAGGTAATCACTTCCCTCCACTGTGGGCCCAGAATGGAGTAGAGCATCCCAAGTTGATTTCTACACCTGCAGCTAGAAGCAGAGCCAGGAGCACAGCAATTGGCACTGAGCTGTAAGTGTGGGACAGTATTGTTGAGGTACTTACTGCCTGACTGAAACAATTAACTTGTAAAAAGTTGATAACGTATTAATTCATACAAAAATATCTTACTGTGAAATATTTCACAAGCCAATATTTAATTTGTAAAAAGTAGGAAAAATAAAGATGTGTCATATTTTTAATATAATTAGACTTCATCTGTGATAAAAGTAGGAGGGCATCATCTATTCAATAGGTTATATAACTAAGATAAAGTTAAAATTAACCAATTTCTGAATGTTTTATGCCCATATTTATAAGCAAAGTAAAATCATAAAAATTTAATAACTGGTTATGCATAATAAACATTCAAAAATTATAAATGTATATATTAATCAAAAAGTAGATTAATGTCAATAGTTCTCTAAAGAAGAAGAGAAAAATAGAGTTGTAAACATATGCCATAGTAGTAGTCATAAAAGAATGTATTGATTTGACTCTATAAAATTAGATGTCCTGTTATGACCATGAAAACATTTAACTTGACCTGAACGTTTGACTTCTGTATTAAATTAGTTATTAATATTATCTGACCAGAAAAGCCATAAGTTGCTCAAGCGTTTCATAAATCAGAAATTTTTAAATCTCACTAAAACAAAGATAAATTAAATGTCTCTCATGAGTAAATAACTCATTGCTAGGGTATGAATGTGACCCCAAAAAAGCATGTATTGAAAATTTAATCCCCAGTGCACCAGTGTTGGGAGGTAAGACCTAATGGGAAGTGATTAGATCATGAGGGCATTGCCCTCATGAATGGATTACTGCCATTATTGCAGTAGTAGGTTTGTTATCACCACAGTGTGTTCTTTATACAAGGGTGAGTTTAGTCCGCCTCTCTCTCTCTCTCTCTCTCTCTCTCTCTCCCCCCCTCTCGCAACCCCCCCCTTCCTCTCACCTTCCACTATGTGATGCTACAGCAAGGAGGCCCTTGCAGCAAGATTTGCAAGATGCCAGCTTCTGAATCTTAGACTTCCTAGCCATAACTGTAAGTCAATATCAATAAATTTCTGTTCTTTAAAAATAACCCAGTCTCACGTATACTGTTATAGCAGCACAAAACAGATTAAGACACTCATCTTTCTCTAAATTTCACAATGCACTTTTTGACATGTTCCAGGAAAAATGGAAACTTACTATTCATTCAAATAAAAGTCTGCATATATTCCTAAATACACACACAGGTAATTTTTTAAAGATTTCATGTTCTATGAAGAAAAAAATAAGACCTGAGTATTTTAGTGTCTCAATGCAGAAAAAAATTGCATGTCTTTCCACAATTAATATTTTTTAATGTTTTATTCTTGAAAATAAATTTGGGAGAATAATGAAATCAAAAGAAATTAAATTAATGATGATGATAATTTGAAAATAATTAAAATAATACAATTTGGTATTTTTCATTTTTTAAAACTTTTTAAAGTGATATCAGTTTGAATAAAAGCAATAAAAACAAGCAAACCCAGAACAGATTGTATAAGATGATAATAGGCAAGACAATATCAAAATACAGATGATCCTCTACTCACAATGGGGTTAGATCCTGATAAACCCATCATAAGTTAAAAATATCGTTAAGTTGAAAATGCATTTGATACACCTAACCTATATCAGAGCTTAGCCTAGCCTACCTTAAACATCCTCAGAACACTTAACATTATCCTACAGTTGAGCAAAAATCATCTAACACAAAGCCTATTTTATAATACAGTATTGAATGAATATCACATGTAATTTATTAAATTATTACACTAAAAGTGAGAAACAGAATGGTTGTATGGGTACTCAAATTACAGTTTCCACTGAATGCATATCACTTTCATACCATTGCCAAGTCAAAAAATCTAAGTCGAACTATCCTAAGTCAGAAACTGCCTATACCCAAATCAAATGAAAGAAGAAAACTGAAACAGAAAAAATACAAAATATAAATAGTAGTGAAATAATTGAAATATAAAATAGTAGGAAATAAATATGATAGAGTTAGGTAAATCTAGTTTTGTAAAGGGAAAATATAATGAAGAGGGTACGCTAGTAGGTTATCATACAGCAGTTAAGTGATGGTAGATGCAAATCAGATGAAACATAAATTCTATACCAATTATTAATACCAAAAGACATACTCATTTAAGGACCAAAACTTAAATTAAGATTACTAGAGAGTAGTAATGTTTTTATTTTTGACAGGGTAACTTCTTTGAACACAGCATCAAATAAATGCTTTGCCACGGAATAAGGTGGTTCGTTATATTATGGTAGTGTAGTGAGCTGTGTCTAATATATCATCTCAGACAAGGAGATGTAGACCAAAGAATTTCTCCTTTTTATAGGGTTATTAGAAACTAAAGTAGATGACTGAAGACTTATGGTACACCATATTATGAATCATAATAAAACTTAGGATCCTTAAACTAAAATACTGTTAGAATGCTTTTGAATGAGGGAATTAATTACAGTTTAGGGTCATAATAAAAATGTACATCAATTTGACATTTTAATAATCCAAAATAGCTATTTGGAATAAAATAATATGTAAATTATTATCCCTGTTTAACAACAACAGATATATACACAAAGGAAGTGTTAAGAGAGAGAAATCGAATGAGTTTTAGAAGAATGTACTGCAAATAATCATCATTTCCATAGAGTGAGATGGTGGAATAGAGTTCTTTCCCTTTATGTACTTCTCTATAGTTTGAATTTTTATAAGTATGTTTTCTTTTGAAAATTTAAAAATGTTACTTTCACCTCAGAAGTAAGTATTCTTTCTAGGAAAACTGAATGGGTTCCTTCTACTGTGTTTCCCATCCGGTGCACACTCTTTCTTTCATATTTGTATACTACATTAAAAGAATTTAGCAAAATGGCGAGATATATGATCAAAATATTAATACAAAAGTCAATTGCATCTCTAGATACAAGCAAAAAAATCTAGGAGACAAATTTTAGAAGTCATTTACAATAAGATCAAACACATGAATAAATCTCACAAAGTATGTTTATAATCTCTGTGAAATAAAATATAAAACAAAAAAATTAAAGAAAGCTACACAGTCTTCACTGATAGGAATACTTAATATGACATTGTCAATCCTCCCCAAAATGATCTATACCTACAATGTAATCCCAATCTAAATTTAAACAGAGTATTTTTCAGTAGAACTGACAAAAATTATTTTAAAATTATATGGACATCCAAAAAGCCAAGGATAGCAAAATATTTCTGAAGAAGACTATAGAGGGGGAATTACCCTGCTAGAATTTGGGTCTTCTTTCAAAGCCAAATAATTAAGACACTGTAGAACTAGTTCACACATAGACTAAGTGAAGAATGCAACAAAGGACTCAGAAGTAGGCACATGCCTATATGGAACTAAGATGTAAAACTGAGATACTACACCAGATTAGTTAAAAAAGAAAGACCTATTAAATAAACAATAAATGAGATTGAAAGTAGTTATCTAAATAAGAAAAAATAAAATACAATAGTATCGTTACCTTTCAACATTAAAAATATTCAGTATGTAGGTGTCAAAAACACAATTTTAAAACTATAAGCAGAAAATGTAAGTAAATATCTCTCTGATTGAGATAGGAAAGTAGTTCTTAAACATTATAGAAAAAAGTGCTAAAAATAAAAGACATGATATATGAACTTAACTATTTAAAATTAAGAACTGTTATTCATTTAAAAACACTTTGAAAGACTGAGAAAAGATATGATATTTACAATAAATACAAACAATTAGTATTGACATAGAAAAACTCCTGTACATCAAAATAAAAATGTAAACAACCTAATTAAAAATGAAGAAAGACATGAACAGGTATTTTACAGAATAAGAAAAAGCATATGTTGATAGATTTGTGTGCAGATTATCAACTTCACTAGTAAACATGGAAAGGCAGCAAATGAAAACCACTTTTATCACTTGATTGGCAAAAATTAAGATGTCTGACTTTGCAGGTACTGAAAATGATATCTCTTTTAAAAAAATTAATTTTTTATTGCAGAATATTACAGGGCTACATTTTGCTTATGTAATTTTCTTTCGCACAGTTTGAGTCGAAGTTACAAGCCTGTCCATCAGCCAGATAGTGTGCATTGTACCTATTAGGTGTGAATTTACCCATCCCCTCCTCCTCTCTCCTACCTGCTTGATTTCCACTAAGTTTTACTTCCATATGGCGTGTATGCAGAGAGAATGGAACACATATACACTGTTGGTGGTACTGCAAACTAGTACAACCTGTATGGAAAGTATGGAGATACCTCAAGGAACTAAAAGTAGACTGACACTGTGGAAAACAGTATGGAGATTCCTCAAAAAACTAAAAACAAAACTACCATTTGATCCAGCAACTCCATTACTGGTTATATACCCAAAAGAAAAGAAATCAATACATCAAAGAGATACCTTCACTCCCATGTTTACTGCAGCACTATTCACAATAGCCAAAGTATGGAATTAACCTAAATGTCCATCAATGGATAGATAAAGAAAATGTGGTACATATGGACAATGGAATATTACTCAGCCATAGAAAATAAAATTCTGTCATTTGCAGTGGCATACATGGAATTGGAGGTCATTATATTCAATAAGATAAGCCAGGCACTAAAAGACAAATATTGCATGTTCTCACTCATATGTGGGAGCTAAAAAAAAAAAAAAAAAGACAGATCTCATGAAGATGGAAGATGGAGAGCAGACTGGTGGTTACCAGAGTCTAAGAAGGATAGGGGTGAGATGGAGACAAAAAGAGGTTGATTAATGGGTACCAAAACACATTTAGATGGAAGAAATAACACCTAGTGTTTGATAAATAAGTAGGATGACTACAGTAAATAATAATCTCTTATATATTTCAAAATAAAGAAAAAAATTATCTACAAAGGAGTGACAATTAGTATGTGTATGGACTCAATTTATAACGAAGGTAGCAAAACTGAGCTATAAGATAGCATCTTAGTCCATTCAGGCAACTATAGCAGAATACCATAGACTAGATAGTTTATAAACCACAGAATTTATTTCTCACAGTTCTGGAGTCCAATATCAAGGAGCTAGGAGATTTAGTGTCTAGTAAAGGCCCTCTTTCACGTTCACAGAGGGCCATCTTGCCACTGTGTCCTCACATGGTGAAAGGGGCAAGGGAGCTTTTCAGGGTCTCTTTCGAAGGGCACTAATCCCCTTCACAAAGACTCTACCTTCATGACCAAAGGCCTACCATTCACTTCCCAAAGGCCTCACATTCAAATACCATCACATTGGGGGTTAGTATTTCAATATATGAATGTGGGGGGGATAAAAATATTTAGTATATAGTAGGCATGGATGATATTTTTTTTCCAATTAAACATGTCACTAAACACACAAGGAAATAATCAATTATGAATAAGAGTAGAAGCCACCTACAATTGAACATCTGTATAAGAAAAAAAGAAATCTGACCTCATAATAAACACTAAACTGGATTCTTAGTAATTATAAATTTATATGTAAAAGTCAAAATAAAATAATAAAGCTTTTAGAGGGTAATATAGGATAATAAATTTCATAACTTGAGCTATCGAAAGTCTTTTTAAACAAGATTATAAAAGCATTAACCATAAAATATTTGTTTATAATTAGACTACATTAAAATTAAGTATTTATATTCATCTAAAAACATCATTGAGAGAATTAAAAGAAAAGCCACAGGGTGAAAGATATTTGCAACAAATATGAAAACAGGCTCATATTTAGAATATGTCTTAAAACAACACAAACTGACACATTAATTAGAAAAAGATAAATTATAAGGAAAATATAGGCAAAAAAAGGGTAAAAAACATAGAATATGCTTGCCCTTACTGACACTCAGAGAAATCCAATGTAAAATCATAAGGAGTTAGCATTTTACCTCATTGAACTGGTTTTAAAAAATTAAAATTTGGCAATACAAAATGTTAGAGAGGATATAGAGAATTGAGACTTTTGTCCTCTGCTGGTATATATGTAAATGGGTACAGTAACTTTGAAAAACAATTTGGTATCTTCTGCTAAAGTTGGAAATGCATATGTCCTACATACATACAATTCTCTAGAGAACGTCTTTTTTTTTTTTGAGACAGAGTCTCGCTTTGTTGCCCGGGCTAGAGTGAGTGCCGTGGCATCAGCCTAGCTCACAGCAACCTCAAACTCCTGGGCTTAAGTGATCCTACTGCCTCAGCCTCCCGGGTAGCTGGGACTACAGGCATGTGCCACTATGCCCGGCTAAATTTTTCTATATATATTTTAGTTGGCCAGATAATTTCTTTCTATTTTTAGTAGAGACAGGGTCTCATTCTTGCTCAGGCTGGTCTCAAACTCCTGAGCTCAAACGATCCGCCCGCCTCAGCCTCCCAGAGTGCTAGGATTACAGGCGTGAGCCACCGTGCCCAGCCGAGAAAGTCTTGTATAAGTGCATCAGGAGACAAGTGCAAGTTTGTTCACAGCTCTATCTTTTTTTCAGAGCAAAAAAAATATGAAAGGAGGATAATCAAGTATCAGAATAACAGAACAGATAAATAAATTGTGATGTAATAATACAGTGAAATATAATACTATCCAGCAAGAAAAAGGAATAAAGTACAAATATGTAATATTAAGGTCAAAAAGCAAATCCCAAGTAATACATAAAATGTTAATCCAATATTTACAATTTAAACAAAAGAAAACTAAGCTATTTGTAGCATATGAAACAACTGAAAAGAAAGTCTAGGAAATGCAAAACATAGAATTCAGGTGGGGAAGGAGAAAGTGGTATCCTCTTGGGAGGGAAATAAGTAGGTTTCCACCTTATTTGGTAATATAGGCAACATTCTATTAAGTCAAGTGGTAGATATACATTCTTTTATATGTATGCTATATTTCACAGTGAAAAAATATATTAAACCTTCTGTGGTTTCCCATCTCATTTTCCTAAGAATATAATTCAGAATCCTACCTTTGATGTATAAAACTAAACATAATCCAGCCTCTGCCTACCTATTAACCTTTGTCTCATCCTGGACTCTCCCAAGTTCAGTCCTCCACTCATGCAGCCCTTCTTTCTGTTCCTTTAACATTCCAAATTCATTCTCAACTTTTCACTTTCTCTTCCCTCTACTTGTAACTGTTTTTTACTGATATTTGTAGGACTGGCTCCATTTCACCATTCAGGTCACAACTCAAATGTCATCTCACCAGGAAGACCTTCCCTCAACATCTTATAGGAGGTCAGTGGCAGAATCAAACATATATTTAATATTTACTCTTGATGATAAAATTTCTGACAACCAAATTTACAGTAATGCATCCTCTCTGTCAATCCATGCCCACTATAATATACATAAAGATATAAAAATAGAAGATTAAATTGCTCCAGTAGACTAAAGCAATGTCAATTATAACAAACAGAGCTGGCAGTGGAATGGAGAATGAAGACACTAGAAATAACTTGTATTGCTATTTTAAAAGTTGACTACAGTGAATTTTATACATCTTAACTGTATAGATACTTTGCTTGAGTTTATGTGTTTCTGAATAATCACAGCTTGCTAATAAAAACATTCTATTTATAGTGCTTAATTCAGGAGTTTGCTCTTCTTTTTCTAAACTTTTATTCCAAAGTCAACTGCACTATCATTAATACTCTTCCACTTTCCCCATTTTAATTCCAAGAGTTTTAAAAACTGACTGTAGTCATTTGTACTTAACAACTGAATATTCTAAGAAGAAAAAAAATGCTTGATTAATTTTGAGTTCAGATTAATTCATCAGACATAAATAGCTTGCATATTTCCTTGTGCAAATGAAAAAAGATGAAAAAGAATACCACTCCCTACTTCAAAGGAACACAAGCAATTATCTATATTTCTATGTTCTATCTTTAAACTACTTATTAGCTCATTTGTTACTTAGACCAATTAGTTTTGGTTGCTGAAGATATTATTCAATATGCAGGAGAGTAGTTACTTTAACATTGTTATTCCTTTTCTCTAATTTTTATTGAAATTCAGCTTCACACATTTTAATATGTTCATTTTATTTCAAACATTAATTCCCCGTCTCCTTGTAAGCATGGTACATCTCAAAAGAGTTTAGTTTAATTTAAGATGTTATTTCTAATTTCTGGAGATACACGACATACTTACCAAATGTCACTGCTACAAAAATTAAAACCAATTGCTTATAGTTGATTGAAGTCTATAAAAAATACCTGCATTTCTGGAAAATGGCTTAAATGTCATTTCAATATCAAGCAAGAGGTGAGCAATACGATTTTCCTTATAATATTTCACTCATGTTGACTTTCACCAAGATGATTTTAAATATGTTTATAGTTGATTCCATATTACCTATTAATTAAAACATTTAGGACACAAAACAACTGTGATAGTGTGCCAAAGTGAAGTTTTGAGTCAGGTACTATACAACAAAGAGTGAAAATTTAGATAGCTATAATATATAATCCAATGTATAAATTTCTGTGAAAGAAAAAAATGGACCACAGTTCCTTACATATAACATCCATTATAAAAAGTACTATGAGTAAGAATCTCCACATTTTCTATTATTATTATAATGTAAGCATTTCTCAAACTCTCGAGAAAAATTTGGGCAGAATTATCAGTTGTTCCTTCATCATCCCTTTTTTTGTACCACCATTGATAATGGGTGTTTCTGCTATTATTTTTAAAAACTAAATTATAAAATTTCAAAGTAAAGTAAGACTTTGTAAAATCACGTAAGGTAAGCATAAATGCCAGTTTAAAATGAAACGCATTCAGATCAAAATTATATAATTTGCATTACAGCATAGGCCACAAAATGCAATAGTATCATAAAATTAATGATTATAATAAATCATAACTGACTCAAAGTATGAAATTCCACATAACTTCCATGTGCTAACATTTGCTCTGATAGAAATTTAATTTGAAAAATTCAAGAAAAACAGCTCTACGTTTATTACTTAAAGTTCTTTATGTTATTTTTAACAGTACTTGGGAATTTTATTCATTGATCTCACACTTCAAGAAACATGCCAGGACTAACTACAAAATCTATCAGTTGAAGCAGATATTAAATGACAGTGTAACTACAGCTAAGATTTCTCATCTGAACTTCTCTTTTAATCCCTCCTGTGAATAAGAGGAAAGCACAAAAGTTAGATATGGGAAGACTTCTCACTCCTGGCATTGTATGATTCCAGTAATATGACATAAATTATTTTAGCCAGACTAACAAGAGTTGGTACCTAAGTTCTCAAGCTCTCAAAAGTAGATTTGAACTTACATGATTTTTTTTCTTCCTCTAATCCACTTCTGACAGTACTTCTATCCTGTTACAAGATTATGTCTGAAAGATCCACATATTATGCTTCATAGGGACTTGAAACTTTTTTATTGCCTTTTCTTTGAAATCTCTTCCCTATTGATTTACTGGCCAATAATACAAAATCCAGGATTTTTATTTATTCATTTCTTTGTTATGGTCTCAACCAACTTCACCATTGGTTAAAATAATTCTAGTTTAGAAAATGAAACTTTCAATCCTCTCCTCTTCAGAAAAAAAAAAAGAGAGAAAAATGGCACAGGTATTATGTTTCCATGATTAATTTATATCACGATCTTTGCTTTTAAAACCCAAAATCTAATATCATTTAAGAAGGCAGCTAGGGGAAATGTAAAATTTTTGTGGCATCTAGTCTAACAATAAGGATATCCCCCAAGTCTCTATCATGCCATCAAATTTTAAATTCCATTTTTTATACATCTTCAAGAGAACAACCTATTTTATTCTATTAATTTTGCTCTTCAGCTATAATCATTACTAACAGTTTTCTTTAAAAGTTTAAGTTTTACTAATTTTAATAAATGCTAGTTTCTATCAAGTGATTTATTATTTTTGGCAGATGAGGTTACCAACATTTTATGTATCTAAAAATGCAGACACTATTTCACCATCCTTAAGCAATATAAGGTAAGCTACAGCTATCTGATTCTCCAAATTTAATTTAGAGGTCAGAAACATACCTACTGCTAGCTGTGCAAGTTATTGTCAGAAAATAGTTCTGTGAAGTGCTCAAGAACAATAACCAAAACAAAAGAGAAAAAAGGTTGCTAGTGAATTACTGTTTTAGGCTTGTTTTTCTTTTGTTTTCTTACATTAGTTAAAGTAAGGATAAGAACATAACCCAGTGGTAAACAGAATTCTAAAATGGCCCCAAGATTCCCACCCCTAATGTGCATACCTTATATAATCTCTTGCCCTCCAGCATTGGTAGAGCTTGTGAATATGATGGGATAGTCACTCCTTTAATGACATTACATAATATAAGCCTTCATCTTGGCAGACAGAAATCAGAAGTCTCCCACTGGCCTTTAAGAAATAAGTCATCATGAGTCCTACAACTGCAATGAATTGAATTCTGCCAATAACCTGAATGACCGTGAAGCAGATTCCAAGCTCTAAATGAGAATTCAGTTAGCGAGCGCCACACGGTAATATTCTTTAGGGATTGGGGGTTGGAGGTGCATAAACTCACAACTAACGGACATGGTGAGCATTGTAGCGGGGAAAAGGCACACCTCAAATCATGGTTTGGGTGTGGCAAAGTCATAACATGTAACCAAAATGTTTGTACCCCCATAATATCCTGAAATAAGAAAAAAAAGAAAAGAATTCCGCCTCACCTGACACCTTGATTTCAGCCTTGTGAGACTCTAAGCAGAGGACCCAGCAGAAACATGCTGGAAACTGTGAGGGTAAATTTGTGTTGTTTTAAGCCACTAAACTTTTGGTAATTTGTTATATAGCAATAGAAAACTAATACAAACCCTAATATATTTTGTAGATAAGTCAAATAAAGTTGTTCACACAAAAGGCAAAAGGTCAACTGACAAAAACATATAAATTGCACTGAGCATCTAGACAATCGAAAGAGAACCCAGAGTCCTCACAATGTATTTGCTGCACCTATAAGATACATCTGAAATGTGATATTTGTGTATAAAGATTTTATCTGGTACTTTCAATCTGAAGAGACAAAAATACTAATATGAATATCATCATCCTTGGAATGTGTAATTATTACTCTGAATTTGTTTTCCTATCCCTACCAATATTTTCTTTACAAATATTAAAACAATTAAGATAACTAAAAAATAATGCACAATACATTGTTACATGAATAGTATTATTCCATGATATCTAATATCTACATTTTTGGATCAAATTCTTTCGATCCAGAGAAATAGCTTTTAAAGAGAAAATTCATTAAGTAGATTTTATGATCCACTTCAGAAAAAACAGTTGGAAAGAAAATTAGTATCTCTATCCTACATACATATTTTATGCTAAACAAAATATTTTACCTTAAATTTTTGAGTGAAGAAACAGAAGAAACATTAACCTATTCATGTAATTACAATTCATAGGCTAACATCACCCTACATAATTTATAATCTATGAATTGTAAAGTACTTCTCATATTTGAGTTTTATCTCCTCAAACTGTCTTCAAATCATTTACCTTTTTTCCCCCATTTTCAATATTTCTTGTCTACCCATAATTAAAATGTCATATTTTAAATTAAAGAGATAATTGGATAACCCTATAATTTTCTTAAAGTTGCTCTTATACAATACATATCTATTTGTTCTTTAAAAGTGAAGTTGACCATTTTAAAGATAAACTTTCCACCTACTTGTTCACCTTTAGCCTCAATTATCCCTCACTGATAAAAACATGACCCAGTCGTAGAAGCAGAAAAATTGTTCTCTTTGTTTAGGAAGCAATCCCAGATTGGTATATTCTTTATTTTGTATCTTAAATGTTTCAAACAGGTAGAAAAAATGTAAGTAATATAAAAGTTATCATAGCTTGATCTATAATTTTATGTTGGATATATATCACCCTTAAACCTTTATAATGAATGAGAAAGAGTATTAACTTAGTTGAAATGATCTGTATGCTTCTCCACATATATTTTGCATCCATCTATCTCAGAGGTAACCACTCCCTGGAATTTGATGTTACAAAGATATTGGCCTATATTTTGTTCAAAAATATTAAAGTGTAATATATACATTGAAGTCCTAACTTGGAAAATACTTTCATTACAGCTTGAGATAATTGTATCTTTTTGGTTTTTAAGGGTGATCAATTATTCAAGTATCAAATATAGATTAAGATGATCTTTCCACTTAAGATTCCACTGTGCCATTATATCTATTAATATATCTCTATACTTATACATACATATATATGTATAATACTAATTCTGATATCTCTTAATTGGATTTTTACAACTATTAATATTTTTGAAACAACAATCTTAATTTCTATAGTTTTAAATATCTTGATAAGTAGGAGAGAAAGATTCCTGACCTCAGTCATCTCAAGAATCATTTTGTCTATTCCTGGCCCTTTTTTTTTTTCCCCTATGTTGATTAATAGCTTGTCAACTTTCAGGAAAAAAAAAATTTTTTTGGAATTGCATTCAATTATAAATTGAGAAGGAATAACATTTATAATACTGAGTAAATATTTATTCTCTTTTTACATCCTTCAATATTATTTTATAAATTTCTCCTTATAGGTCTTGCATTTTGTTAGATTTGTTCCTAGATACCTTATATTTTATGTCACTCTAAATAGGGTTATCTTTTGCACATTATATAGTCTAGTTACCAATTGTTGGTGTATAGGAATGTTATGGAGTTTTTTATGTTGTTGCTGTCTTCAGAAAACTGCTAAACTCATATAGTTTTAATGGATATTTTATTTTCTATATAGATAATTACAATATCTGAAGAAAAGAAGTGGACACATTTCTGTTTCAATATCAAACCTCATTTGCTTTCTTTATTGCATTGGTTAGGACCACCATTACAAAAAGAAAAGGATAGCATTTTGCCTTGCTCTTGACTTTACTGAGAATGCTTGTACAGTTTCACCATTGGTAAGACTGCTATTAAATTTTTTGAAACACTTTTTCAGTTTCTTTCTACTCTTACAAAGAGTAGAAAGCTTCTTTCTACTCTTAATTTGCTAACTTTTTTTTTCCTAATAAATGATTAACTTATCAATTTCTTTTTTTTTTTGTATCTACTGAAGTGACCTCTCACCCTCTTCAATCTATTGATGCCAAAAATTTTTTGCAGCATTTCAAGAAACTCATAGGCTAACATCAAGCCTACATAATTTGTATTCGGTTAATTCTATGTATAATCTGTGAAATTATATATATCATTGTGTTGAGATAAATTATTGATTTTTACACAATGTTGAATTTGATTTGTGAGTATATAAATTAGAATCTGACTACTTCAGTCCATGAATGAGATTGGTCTATAATTCTATTTTCTTGTACTATGGCTGTTTCAGTTTTTGTATCAAAGCAATAGCAACCTCAGAAAATGACTTTAATAGCTTTTGCTCTTTTTATACTCTCTGAAAAGAAATATATATTTATGATAAAGATATTAGAAATATCTTTTTTCTAGGTAGTTTAGGAAAATTTATCTTTAAGATTATATAGATATGGTGTCTTTAGTTGAACAAGATTTTGATTACTGATTCAATTTATTTAAGTTTTATTGATTTACTTGTATTCCTATTTTTTGTTCAAATCTCTTCATTTAAGTTTACTACAAAATTATTTAATTCACCTAAGTTCTGGAATGTATTGGCATAAAATTATTCAAGGATTTTTCCTAAGATTTTTTTAAAAATCTTAATATATGTCAAGTTATATTGCATTTTTGTTATGTAAATATTATATAATGTTTGTACTTTTTCTTTTAGTTTCTTGATAATTCTTGCTAAAGATTTACACAATTATTTGTTCTAATAATCATATTTTGGTTTTTTGAACCTATTGTTCTTAATATTTCTACATAACTACCTTTTTACTCATCTTTATTTTGCCTTACTCTTACTTTTTTGCTGGTTACTCTTCTAGTTTCTTGTCTTAACACATGGCTTTTTTCTGTTTTTTAGTAAATTCAATTGAGGCTCTAAATTTGCCTCTAAGCACCATTTTAAATTTACCCCACAAATATTGACATGTAGTACTTTCATTTTCATTCAATTATAAATATTTTTAGTTTCCCTTATATTGATGATAATTCTGAGACTACATCAGACCTTGACAAAATTTCTCTCTGTCTGCACAGAATAGCATGGAATCTACCATAGAAGCTGAGGCATCACAGGCTCATTTGGAAACAACCAGTATGATTCTGAAGGAGTAGGTTTACTTGTCATTAGGACAAAATGGAGCACCGAGACAACTGAAGCTCTTTGGTGAATTTGGCAAGCTTTGCATTTTAGAATGCCATTTCCATTTCACTTTTTTCAGAAGACCATGAGTAATAAGAACAACGTATTTTCTGGTTTATGGATAAGACTGTGCAGCATTGTTAGTAACTGTGACAATAAAATGATTCCACTATCACTAGAGAGGTAGGTAGGCATTCTGCAGGTGGGAAATGTAAAACCAAGTAACATTTTACCATTGTTAAAGATCTGACTTTTAGACAAGAGAAAGCTTTGATCCATCCTGAGACTAAGCACACAATTACCAAAACATTGCTATATCTCAGTGCTGGAGGCAATTGTATAAAATCCATCTGGACATACTCAACCCTAAACCAGCTTTACAGTTTGAACAAGATTATGTTGTAGGCAGGTAAGACATGCACTAGAAACACTCTTGGCTATGCCTTTAAAGTTTTTTCACCAATGCTGGTTTAAAAATGAAGTCAATTTATCCCTGCCATGGTAATAAAATTACAGCTCTGGCTAATACCTTATGTTAATTAGCACTAGCAGAAAGGAAGAGTAGAATTCTCTTTTAAGTTATAACATATAATTAATTAATAAGGATGTAATCAAAAATTACTCTGGGAGTAAGAACATAGCCCTGGGAGTCAAAAAAAAGTATGACCTTGAAAAACCTTTAGAATTTTTGTGTTATAAAGTACTATGATTATCCCTGATTGATGAAACATAAAATCACTTTATAGACAGATATTATACCAGTATTTATGCATAAACATGAGTATACTTCCTTTAACCTGAAAAACATACCATTAAAGTGTATTTATAGTAATTTTTTTAGTTATACAAAATTAAGCTAAAAATACAACTTTTCTTTGGACTCATCAGTCTTTTATCACTACGTTTATAATCACAATTATTTTGAATTCATTAGATTTTCAAAAGGCCACAACAAACTTAATTTTGTGTTTCTTATTTACAAATGAAGTAGTGAATTTTTGTGTTACTTAGAGGCTATTGCAGAAACATATATAATTCAAGCATAAAAAAAAGTTTTATTATTCAGAATTTAGGGACTGATGGAGAAAGAAAAAAGTAAAGTGAATTGTCAGGTAAGATAAGACATGACTATAAGTCATAATTTTTAAACATAATATATAATTATTATAAATAGTATTTAAAAGCATAGCAATAAGTAACTATGACTTTTAGAAACTTAACATAAAAAATAAATAACATTTCATCATATATCTTGAGAGTTTGCCAGAAGTACAAAATTTAACAGAATATTTTGGCAATAAAAAGGAAACTTGGTTATCTAGGAATAAAATAATTTGGTCATTTTACAACAGAAAAATCTAAATTTTAATTTTGCTCATACTAATTTGTAATAAAGAATGTATATGCCCTTTTATTAATATTTCCATTAACATGAAATATATCCTTAAATTTCTCTTTCCCATTTTTAGATATTTTAAAAATTAATATCTTTATGTGTTTAGACATATATAAATATATAACCATGTGAATATATAATAAAGATCTTATCTTTAAGCTATAATTAATCTTATCAGTTATTAAATTTTTTTTGTTTGTTTTTGTTTTTATTTCAGCTTATTATGGGGGTACAAAAGTTCTGGTTAGATATATTGCCCATGTCCCTCCCATTCCCCCGAGTCTGAGCTTCAAGCGTGTCCATTCCCCAGACAGTGCACATCGCACTCTTCACGTAGGTATACACCCATCCCCTCCCCCACCCCCATCCCCCCTAGTCAGAACTTCAAGCGTGTCCATTCCCCAGACAGTG
>CM052439.1:38282828-38311777 GCA_028533085.1 Varecia variegata | reverse complement strand
AGAGTCTTTCCTACATTTTCTTCTAGGATTCTAATAGTTTCTTTCCTAAGGTTTAAGTCTGTTAACCACCGTGATTTAATTTTTGTGAGAGGTGAAAGCTGTGGGTCCTGTTTCAGTCTTAAACACTTCCCTCTTACTGCTCTTCAAACTCTGAACCTTTTTCTAAAGTTGGAAAGAAGGGAATGAGGTAAGAGCTAATGAGCCAGGAAATTTTTTTACAGCACTGGGGATATCCTTAAGTATTTTTCTAAACACAGAATGTCATCCACAAGGGTCTTAAGGGGTATAGGGTTGAAAAGAACTGTTAGCTGATACAGAGGTAAATGGATTCTAAGCAGAAGAGTGGCATTATCAGATTGTATTTTTAAAAAATAACCATGGAAGCAGTGTGGAGAATGACCTGGAATGAGAAAAGTGGTGCAGGGGTAAATATAAGAGTTTAAGTGAAAGTTGAAGGGATTCTGAAATGTGATATTGGTGATGGATTTAGAGAAAAGAGAACTGTTTAGAAAAGAGAAAGTCAAAGAAAACAGAGAAATCTGAGATTCTATGAAACTTGTATAGGCCAGAAATGGCCAAACATGCAAGACACTTTTTATGCATTACTGTCATTCTTCCCCAAAATCATGCAAAATAGGTTTATTAATCTATTTTATGAAGAGCCTGAGGCTCTAAGAGACTAAGTAACTTATCAAAGGTCACACACTACATTTAGTTAAGTACTGTCAATGGAAAAGAACCCAAATTCTGTAAAATAATTGAAAAAGGTTTATTCTGAGCCGAATATGTGGGAACATGGCCTGGAGAGCCACACCAAGGAAACCTTAAGCAAGTGGTCTCACCATGGTTGGGTTACAGTTTGGTTTTATACATTTTAGGGAGATAGGAATTACATGTAAAGTCATAAATCAATACATGGATGTTATACATTGGTTTGGCCCAAAAAGGCAAGGCACCTCGAAGCAAGGCATTACAGGTTATACACAGGCTTGAAGACTCTTTGATTTGTGATTGGTTAAACAAATGACGGTTTGTCTAAAGGCTTGGTATGTTTTAAGTTAAGATAAGGAAGTCTGTCAATCAGAGACAAGCCACCAGACATATGCTGGATATACACCCAGACTCACGTGATCTGTTAAGTAAATTGAGGACCTGCAGATGTCGTTTAAGCTTTGTCTTGTATCGTTTTAGGCCAGTTAATGAGTTACAAAGGATAGCCACAAGAAGGGAGGAGGGCATGACGAGGCATGTCTGACCTCCCTTCTCATGGCCAGCAACTTAGCTTTAGGGTATTTCTGGGGCCAACTGACCAAGAGGGGGTCAATTCAGTCAGCTGGGGGCTTAAGATTTTATTTTAGTTCATAATATGAACAACTGGAATACATGTAATGGATTGTGCTATATTCCTCATTTCTTTGGGGGTAGTTCTCCCCTACTCCATGTTGTCCTGGTGGGCCTGTCAACCAATGCACACTACTAAAACACAGTGAAGGGTTAGGCAAATGGTTAAGTCTACATCCTTCTGGTCACAGCGATTGGTTCAAAAATGAACACTTAACACAAACATAGATTGATGGAGAGAATTAACCTTAACAGTTCCAGTATAGAAGAAAAATAAAGTGAAGAAATGTAAAAAGATAACAAAATGTATTAAAGTCATGTATGCCAAGAGCAGCACCATAATCTGTGTAACTTTTCATCATCCTCCTCCTTTCTCCCATGTGCTAGGAAATACCAGGGGGAAAAAAGCAAATAGTGTTGCAATAAAGGTACAATGTTTTTAGTGAGCATAAAGTACAATATACCTGTGTACTAAATTTTAAGTAGACAGGCTCTCCATATAGTCCCTGATAATTAATTACTGGATGATCTCAGTCTGTAAACCTCACTTGTGTTTCCTGTGCACTTTGATGGTTAATCTCTCTTGCAGAGGAAGAAGATTCCTTACATTGCTTTTGGGTCTAACCAATCTTTATCCTCACACGTGGGTGGGCAGAACACCAGATGTAGGCTAAGTTTCAATGTCCTCAGAGTTCTAGAGCAGGTATGAGGAAAGTGTGACCCATATAAAACAGAGTGTATAGTCAAGCCAATGGAAGAAGTAACCTCTAAGGGAGAAACCACAATCAAATCAAGCAGTACAATGAATAAAATAACCAAACCACAAGTAATAGGCAGGGCAGAAAAATCTAGATACAAAGCTACTGGATGGAAACCCATAAACCAGACAAAAGGAAGAAGATTCAAAATAGAGGGGGGAAATTACATCCTGATTCAAAGCATGTAGTTTTAGCCAGCCTACACAGAGTGCCTGCGGCGTTAAAGGAAGTGTAATACTCTCAAGTAATGCCAAGATTAAGACTGAAAAGTGTCTATTGCATCTGGCAGTTAGGAAATAATTGGAAACTTTAGCAACATCAGTGGCAATAGAGTGTCATCAGGTAGAAGAATAAAATAGAGCTGAGGGAGCAGAGAGTTAAAAATGGAGGCTATTAAGCTTGGCTGAGGAAGAAAGAAGATAGCAGAGCACAGGGAGAGATTTTTAGATTGAAATAAACATGAAAATGCTTAGAGAGGGGAAACTCGGGATGCAGGAAAGAGAGAAACAGAGAGAGAGAGAGAGAGAGAGACAGAGAGACAAAGAGAATGAGAAATTGATACAGAAAGACCCTTAAAGAACAATGACCAGAACATGGTATCAAAAGCACAAATTGAAGGATATGCCTTGAACAGAAGGATGAACATGTATTCCCCTGAGGCTGCTGAAAAAGGGGACAAGATTCTACAAATGTAACCATGTTGCCCAATAGTGGTCACATATTTAAGGGGATTCACAGATTTTCTGTGATGCTGGCAGTGAGGTCATTGCCTGAATATGAAGGCATGAATCTTAGAGAATTTGAGTAGGGGGTACTTTTGAAATATCAAATAAGTACTAAAAAGAGGGAACTAAATAAAAACAAGAAGAGGATAGATAAAAGTTGTTGGGAGTTCAAATGATATAGAAATTGAACTTATAAGGGAAACAATTCATCAACACGTCATTTTTTTTCACTGCACTGAGCACTCATGCATAGGAACAGAGAAATCAGATTACATGAAATATGAACTAATTTGTAAGAAGGACATGGAATTGAGGAGGAGGGATACAGGCAAGAGAGTAACTGAAATAAACCCAAAATGTCAAGAATCCAAAGGCAAAAAGAAAAAAAAAATCCAGGAAAAATGGAGAAAGGAATAAATATTTATACAGTGTTTACAATGAGCCCGGCACTCTGCCAGGCACTTTACCTACATGATCTTACTCAGTTCTCACAGCAACTGTATGCAACAGTATTTATTTTACTGATAGATAAAATTAGGTTCAAAGAAACATATTTCCATACAAAAATGTGCATAATAATGTTCATAACAGCATTAATTATAATAGTAAAAAAGTGGAAAAAATCCGAAGGCCCATCAACTGATTAATGGATAAATAAAATGTGATAAACCCATACAATGGAATATTATTCAGCAATAAAAATGAATGAAGTTCTAATACAAACTAACAACACAGATGAACCTTGGTAATGTTATTCTGTTGCAAAAGCCTATCACAAACATCACATATTATATGATTCCATATATATGATATGGTCAGACTAGGCAAATCTATAGAGACAGAAAGTAGATTGATGATTGCCTAGGACTAGAGCGCTTGTGGGGAGGGACAGTGGGGAGTGACTGCTAATGAGTAGAGGTTTCATTTTGGAGAGACATAAATATTCTAAAATTAGATTGTGGTGGTGGTTGGACAATTTTAAATACACAAAAAAAACACTGAATTTCAGGCCTTAAGTGAGTGAACTGTGTGATATGTAAATTATATCTCAATAAAACTTTAAAAAAAGAGAGAAAAAATAAAGACCTAGAAGAGCTGCCTGTGAACTCTGCGTACCTAAATACAGTAAGTTAATTAGCAAGGAATAAGGCAATCAAACACAACAGAATCTCCAGGGTGACGGTGAAGGGAGACCCTGTACCAATAGCTATTACAAAGGCAAGGAAGGAAAGCAATCCAGATGGCAGCAGCTCAGAAAATCCCTTGGGGAGAGATTTCCACAGGAAAGGGAAACTCATAGAATAACCAATGTATCTGCATATCCTAAGGGAATACTTAGACAGTTATGACCAAGGAAAACACAAGCTTCAGAGGTAAAGAAAAATAAGCATGGTTCACTTCCTGGGGCAGTAGTGCATTGTCCCGTGGGTCTGGAAGGAGGCACTTGTGCATTGGGAGGTGAAGCAGTCATGGAGCCTTAAGTTTGTGTCTTCCCTGGTGAAAAGACACTAGGTCACACATAAAACAAAAATTCAAGTAGCAACATAGGCATGTTATTTAAAGGTCTAGAAATAGTCCCAAAATAATCAGCTAGATAAAGTGCAAGTAGTTCCCTCTGGAAAAAGGGAAAAGGAGGAGGCCAAAGACTGCTGGTTTTCTTAACAAATTTTGAAAGAACTGTTTGTCTGTTTAAGCTATATATATGTATAACTGTGATCAAAATTAAAACCAAACAAAGGACGTTGAGGCAGTGGCAGTGGTGGCTTCCTTATGCCAGGGTAGCAGCTATGGGGGTTTGTCCCACAGTTTCCCTGACTTCCCTGATTGTGGAGGAGGTATGAAGAGTCACCCTGGAAACCTAGCCCGGAGGGAGCCTACTTCTCTCACCCTTCCAAAGATTCTGTAAGCACCAATTACCTTCTATGAAATTCTTTGTGTTTAAAATAGTTTCTTTTTACTGCAACTGAACTCTGTCCTGTATCATGAACAAACAGAGATAGGAGAAATGTTAGTGCCTTATTCAATATCACATAATAAATGGGAGAAATCAGAATAAAATTCAGGTTTTCTGCCTTTCAGACCAGAGTACTATCTCCTACAACATCCATTTACATGATATTGAGTGCCTTATGTTTTAGTCACTGAACTAAGCAATGACGCTTAAGCACTGAAGGACATTTAGAGGCCAGCCCTCAGGAAGCATAGTGGGGAAGATAGCCATCAAACAAGTATTTACATCATTAACAATAAAATAACAGTTGTACAAAGTTCAAAGAAGAAAACATAGATGTGCTGTTACTGAATGTAACCATAGGACTTTATGTTAGACTAGGAGTTCAGGAAAATTCTCCAAAGGAAGCGATGTTTGAAATAAACCTGGAAGAAGCAATTGCCCATTGGTTGCTCCAAAAGGGTGGCACAATATATGGTGTACGCTTGTAGTAGACAGAGGACAGCATGCATGAAAATATGTAAACAGGAAAATGTTTAGCTGCTCAAAGCTAGAGTGAAGACCCTTGTAACTGGACTGTAGAAAAGGAGGGGCCATTATCAGGTAATGCCTTGTAAGCCATGGTAAAGACATTAAACTTTATACAAAGAGAATTAGAAGATATTGAAAGGTTTTAATAGAGGTATTGATGTCACCAGATGTTTTTAAATAGTGTTCCATTCTGCAAAGAATAGGTTAGATATATACAAAAGCAAATGTAGAGAAATCAATCAGGAGGATATAACAGAAGTCTGCAAATGTTTGAATGAGGGTAGTGGCAGTGGAAAAGGAGAGAAATGGACAGGGCTAGAAAAATTTTGTTAGAGAACCAAAAACTTGAGCAGTTAAGGATGATTTACAGATTTCTAGCATGAGCAAAGAGATGGATGATGTTTTCATTTAAAGACAGGAAAAACTGGAGGAAACAGTAATTGCTGCAGGGAAGATCAAGAATGTAGTACTAGATATTTTAGAGGAGAAAAGATTTCTTTTCTCATCCATTGTTAGGTTCATGGCTGAGACCATATAA
This sequence comes from Varecia variegata, assembly GCA_028533085.1. Taxonomy (NCBI): domain Eukaryota; kingdom Metazoa; phylum Chordata; class Mammalia; order Primates; family Lemuridae; genus Varecia; species Varecia variegata. The sequence goes on along the minus strand of CM052439.1, from coordinate 38,305,933 downwards.
AAAGATTAACAAGAGGAAAGTATATAGATTTATTTCATATAAGTTTTATGTGACATTAGAGGCTTCAGAAATGAAGACCTAAATACAAGGAAAACTGTGTATTTTTATGGACAGTCATACAGAAACACAATTGAAGGCAAAAGGATATGATCTAATGGTAATAAACTAATGGAAACTTAGCAAGGCCTATTTGTTCAAATTCTTGGGATGACTATGTCTTGTAGGATAAGGATGTTCCTTTCCTTTAGGTATAGGGAGGATACCTCTGGAATGAAAGTCATATGATCTACCTTAGAGAAAGGTTCAAAGAATTCTTCTATGGCCTGCTTCAGGGCCAAAGTGTAAGAGAAAGTCGGAGAGATTTTGCCTCTGTTGTTACCTAAAGTGCCAAGATGTCATATTTTGGTCTAGCATGTCCTGAACTCCATCAATACCTTAATCATTCTAAGATACACAAGAGCAGGTATCAATATATTTTTTCTCTGTGTTCGATTACCTGAAGTATTTTTTACTAACAAACATTATTTAGTTAATGGGTTTTTCTCCTCTCCTTTCCAACACCCTCAAAAAATGTTAAAGTTATATATTGATAAAATGTTTATATTTTAATTAAATTAACAGAATTAGAATGTGTTTTATGTAAAAATATTAGACTGAATAAAGATTAAATTTTAATACTGCATGTTCCTTCCTCCATAGCAACATAGAAATACAATGTATATAATTATAGAAGGAGAAAATGGATAGAAGTGAAGCTTAGTTTCAATTTTTTCCATCCCATAACCAAAGTTCACTTATGTGGTTATAGGGTAAAACTAAAATTACATGACTATTCAATTACTGTGAAAAAATGTAATCTCTTTTAAGTTTCTTGTCTAGAGCTTTTGAGCCAATGGAAAAGGACTTTTCTTCTTGACTTGTACAGAATTGAAATTCCCTTCACATTTGATCTAGATTTAAATGCCATTTCTTTTTCAATCATACAAGTATAGGCACTGAGTGTTCTCAATTCTTTTCTTTTTTTTCTTTTTGCATTACATAGCACATTTTCCTTTTCAAAATGGTAATAAAAATATACAAATTCATGATTTTCTATCCTCTAAGAGAAAAAATCTTTTCAAATTTAAATATTGCATGCACCACATTATTATGTTTCATTCCTGTTGAACTATGTCACAGAACACTATTTCTGAACTTCATGTAAGAGCTTGGAAGGGATAACTAGAATGCTCCCTTGTTGGTAATTTTTAAATGTTCATCATTATTGTAATGTGTTGATAAACAGTTTAAAATTTGTGTGTGTAAGAAAGTAATAAAAATATAAAATGGGAAAGAATACATGATTTTTGAAGAGCCCTAGATAATCATAAAGTTGCTCCCTGTCCTCTCAACAAAAATAGAGCTCCATTTTGTGTAGGATGTGCCCAGTTCTTACTGTGTGCTAGGAACTGTTACACATGCTATTTCATTGAACATCCTAAACAATGCAAATGAGTCAGGGTGAAAAACAGAGAGTTTGAGTAACTCAACCAGAGTCATCAAGGTAGTATATGGCAAAGACAAGATTCACACTCACATTATCTGCCTCCAAAGTCTAGATTCTCCTCACAGAAGCAGCATGATAATTATTTTTAAATATTTGGAGAAAATATGAGATAAAAAAATAGAACTTAGTTTTTAAAACACTTTATTGATGTATTATTAAGGATGGAAAACATTGAGTATGTTAATATGAAAAATTAATATTAATATTCTTTGTGGCTCTTTTCCTTCTCAGTTTTCTGAAACCAAAATTTGGAACCAGAAACTCACACTGCCAATGGCATGACCATTAGGTAGTTGTTTTCTCTAAAGTATTCAAAGCTATAGTGAAATTAGCTTTTTAAATGGAATTAATATCCTAGTAAAGGAAATAAAGTGAAAGGGACCAGAAATTCAAATCTTAACCAAAGTTTCTCTGCAGATCAATACTCTGAAGATTGATAATTTATATAATTAGTGTTGGATTATTGCTTTTAAAAATCCAACTAAAAGGTGGTAAGTGAAATTGCACCATCCAAAAAATAGCTCTCATTAAAAGAAAATGCTAAGAGCTGGATCATAGTCAGGCTGGTGAAGTAGCAACGGTTACCATGGAGGCAAACTGGAACAGATAGAAAAGACCGCAATACATCAAACTTATCACCTCAACTTGCATTTTGGTAATTACTTCATACCAGCATCTCATTGCTTTAAAGACATTCTGTGCTGGTTTGTTATAAGAGCACACTGACATATCATTAGGTTTCAGATTTTCACAGCTCCTATAAAACTTTTCATTATAATTCTTCTTGTTAATCTTCCTTATGTTTTTGTATTGACCTCAGTAATAATAACTACAGACTGCTGAATTTTTAAAACATAATATTTTCTTATATTTTCTCAAAATTAATGAAGAGTATTCCAGTTAACTAACTCAATATGTTCATAAAGAAAAGAGAAATGTACTAGGCCCCAAAATAAAAGTAAACATGACCCTTTTTAGGAAAGGAATATTTTTTTATACTCATAATACTTTTAAAAGATCCATTAAATAGGATATGCAATGATTAAAAGCAAGAAAGTCTCTCGTATTCCTCATTAATTGGCTCCCAGTATGAGAATGGGGCTCACTCCAGTAACTTCCACATGCATATTTTAGATTGAAGAAATATTCCACAAGCCTAATATGTCAGGGTATGCCTCATATCCACAGTATATCTATAATCATTACACATATTCCCAATTGTTCTTTTTTTCCTTTTTTAGCTAAATATCCATACCTTTCAAAATAAAGTTAAGAAGATTAATTTAATTTCTCTACTGCTTAGCAATCACCATCAATGGCCAAAAGATGCCCAGTACACTACTAAAATATTGAAATGCACATAGATTGCAAAAACTACAACTAAAAATAACTTTATTTTCCCCAATTGCATAATATTAACTGAAACCTACCCATTCTGGCATGTTGGTTTATTTGGACGTGTATTCTTCCTGTGACTAAACTGACCTATTTTATTGAGCACCTCATTGTATCATATCACTTCTTTTTATTTTGTCATTCCCAATGCCAGAAATGGTAGCAATAAAAATAATATGAAAAGTAGCAACTTTGTTACTACAGGTGTTTACATACTCTTTATCATATAAATAAATAAACTCATGTAAGTATACAGTTCTCATCAAAAATGCAAAATTAATTTTCTCATCTTCTCACTGTTCCTGTCATGAGTGTCAATAATTAATGCCTCATAAGATTGCATATAGGAAAATTTTTATAAATAGAGGCATCAGTAGTGACAGGAATCAGTATAATATAACGTAGCCTCCTCAACTTTCTTTATCCCCTCTGCCAGCGAAAAGTACTCTGCACCCAATAGATTAGAACAAATGAATCTGGATTTTCTCTTCCCTTTCATTCCCTCACTACAATCAGCCCCTAGATTCCCCTTGCTAACTAGGTCTGAATCTGTCCCTTCTTCAATACCCACGTTGCCATTACTTTAAGATTTATAATACTTTTCACTTGGATTATTACCGACTTCTCAACTGTTCCCCACCCTGCTACCTCTGTCATCCCCCTCCTCTCCGATCTCTGCCCTATCACCAGAGCAATCTTTCCACAACTAAGTACTATTCATGTTAGTCCCCGTACAAAATTCACCAATGGCTCCCAATTGCTTTAAGGAAAATATCCTAACCTTTTAGCAATTCCTCATAGCCTTCATGTTATGGTCCTAATCTCCCATCATTTCCCATCATATCATAAAACCTAATAATTTGACACCATTTAGAATTCCACAGGAGCAATGTTCTCTTAGGCCCTCATGTGCCTACAAGACTGAATTCCAATTCACACTCCCACCCAGGTTCTCCCACCTCCCTTCCCTGCCAGGCTCAGTTAGGTGTGACTCCTTTAGACTCTGAGTCTATCATATCTGTACACACCACAACACTGCTTGTGCACACATCTTCTCCTCTAGACTTTGCCTTTTGACTCTGAGCTCCTAAAGAGTAAAATGATTTTTAATTTCTAGAAAATGTGTTCAACATATAACCGCATGCATATTGTTTTTACAAAACCTGTACTTTTCATAAAAGTTTGTATTTTATCATATACTTTGACTCATTGCTCCCATAAGTACAGAAAAATATTTTAGAGATGCTACTGATAGGGTTTGGGACATGATACCCCAAAATGTTTTAGGCTGAAGGAATTTAAGAAAACCACAGAAGGAGGAAGGTCACTCTCTAATTTTCTCCTGCCCTTTTCCCCTGAAACAGGTCTTAAACCTAGGAAGGATTTTTTGAGCTTCCCTGAAGTAGGTCGTAAGATCCTCATATGAGAAGTATCCTCTCTAAACTCAGAGGAGAACACCCTTATTTCTGAACATGAGGGGTTACATAGAAGAATATGAACAAACAGGGCTTGCTACATTTCCTCCAATTTATTACCATTAGATCATACTTTTTAAACCAATCATACTTCTCCAGGACTAACCACTTCATCAAACCAAGCACAACAAATACACAAATTTACCCATTTCTTTGGGTCTTCATTTCCTTATGAAGGCTTCTGTGTTACATAAAACTTATATTAAATTAATTTGCATGCTTTACTCTTATTAATCTATCTTTTATTATCAAGGCCTCAGCTATGAACCTAGCATGAGTGAGGAAAAGGTATTTCTCCTTCTCTACAGCACCTCCTCATTTTTACTATAGAAAATGTGATAAGCAGATTTAACTAGGTAAATCAAAGGAAAAAAATCAAATACTGTAGTACTTTATGGTAAGTAAAAATAACAGCTTTCCCAGGTCTTAAAAAAAAAATAGAAACTAATGAATGTCTTACAGTTAGAAGTCTTCTGACTATAGGCCAGAACTTGGGCAGTCATCTTTCTCAATTTATACTAAAAATATTCAATTTTCTTGTTATTATAATTGCCAATTTAAATTATCTGCAAAAAAAAGACATTAATTTACTTCTTTTGCACTTCCAATTAGCGTAAAGGAACTCAATTCTCAACTGCAGTTTCCTACATCTTCTTTTCAGTAATAACAAAGAAGCACTAAACCACAGTGATGATGACACATCCCTCAATCAGAGTGATTGCCATTTCTTTTATTTTAAGAGAAAATCCTGGGCACTTAATTTGTATGTGTTTCATTCATAACTCCCCCACTTCCCAAGAGATCACATCAACATTAAATGTGTTACTTAACTGAGCTCTGTGAGCATTTTACAACATGCATTAATTATATATGTGATATATATAATGCATATATATAAATATACGTATGTGTATATATATTCATCCCCACATCTCTACCCTAACTTTTCTTATGGGTTTAGAGATAGAAGAGAACAAGTGGGTATAATATGGAAGTTTCCCAAATGGTATGCCTACAACCATTATATGATATTGATTTGATCTCCCCAGCCATTGAGGGAAACAGAGCAGGAGCTGGAGTGGCTAGACTCCAGAAGTTGGTTACCCTTAACTTTAACCAGTCACTTTCTTCTACCTCATGTGCCACATTATTATTCTGTATAGGTGTCATAACATGAAAAAATTTGGGAAGCTCTATAATAAGGATTCATCAGTATAACAGCAAATCTCTAATGTACACATCATTATCCTCATCTAAATTTGCTGTACTCTTTTATTCTCTATCTCATTGGCTTGCAACACTACCCACCCAGTCAACCAGGTTATAAATAAGAGTCATACATGATGCCCTCCTCTCTATTATCACCTTCTAATTACGGTCAAGTCTAACTCCTAAATATTTCTCACTCTATTCCATATACCTCCAGGATCATAGTCCAATTTGTCATCATCTGTCATATGGAACATTGCCTCCTAAATGGTCTCCTAGTCTTTCCTTTAGTCGATTTCAGAATTATCCTTCACAGAGCCAGCTTTCTAAAAATAAATCTGACCACTGTGTAGCACAAAATGTTACAATGGTTTTCCATTTTCACTAGAAGAAAGTCCTTGCTTCTCAAAACTGGGTCACACCAGTTTTGGAGTGTACTCCATGTACTCCATGATATGGCTAATACCCATTTCTTGGCTACATCCAGCTCAAGTTCCAGAAGGATCACACTGTTTGTATTCCCACTATATGCAACCAACTCTCTTTCATTTCCATCCAGTAATGTGTTGACAAAGTGGCTCAAGGTGGGGAGGGGATGTAGATGGAACTCAGATTCATAACATTTGCCCACATCTATGTTGCAAATACTTCTACCCTGGCCAATTTCAAGCTACTAACATGGCATCACTGAACGTGGAGTTGGGAAGAGATGCAGAGTAGCACATATATTATAATATAGCAGTTTCACTGCATAGATACAATAGACATATCCTTAAGATCATAGATATGCTTAAGAGCACAGATAACAGTAAAAAGTAGTGAATAATTAGGATGTAATAAGTTTTCAATGTTTACTTTTGCTTTTAATATAATTTATTTAATTGCAAGTTTATATAATCTATTTAATAATTGCTATGTTCAACTATCAACTCACAAAATTCCTAAAAAATTAACAACCAATTCCTACAAGCCAATATGAGCTGCCTTTGCTCATGGTGTTTCCCATGTCTGGAAAGCCAACTTATTCCATTCTCCAGCATTTCTCCTTGCCACCTGAGAACTGCTCATCTTTTAGGCCAGAATTTCTCAAAAGTATGATCATGGAATGGGTCAAATCCCCCAGAGTGTTTGTTAAAATGCAGGTTTCTGGGCTTCACCTCTCAGACCTGCTGAATCTAAAATCCCCAGAAAGCCTAGGAATCTGCAGTTTAGCAAGCTGGCTTGCTAGGAGAGTCTGAAGCACACTAAAGTTTGAGAACTGTTTGTTTAAACTATTCTGCTAAGTTGTCATATCACTCAGGAGGATTTTCCTGCCTAACTCACTCCCAGCAGGATAAAGTGGAGAAAGAAAAAGCAAGGTTATAGTGGCTTGAAACAATGTGGCATAGAGCATTGCAGAAAGGTCAGCAAGCCTGTATGGTAGAAGGTGAGAAGAGTAAATTGGGAAAAACAGGTCTAGAGAGGGTGATAAGGACTATCCCATGGAAGGCCTTTCACTGTACATTGTGGACTTTGGGCTTTATTGAAAAAGCAGTAAAAAATAATTGAAGAGTCTGAAGCCAAAGAGTAACAGCCAATATTTTAATAAGACAACCCAAACTTCCTTTTCCTAGTACAAACTTTAATAACTCATTGAACAAAACAAAACCATTTGAAATAAAATTATATAGTTTTTTTCCTCAGATTGACAAAATTCACGCACATTTTATCTATAACAAAAATGATATGCATTAAAAACAAAAAGAGATCCAGGCACAGGGGCTCACACCTGTAATCCCAAAGGCTCACTTGAGCCCAGGAGTTCGAGGCTGCAGTGAGCTAGTGAGCTATGATTGTGCCACTGCACCCAGTCTGGGCAACAGAATGAGGAGATGCCGTGTCAAAAAAAAAAAAAAAATGAAAACACAGAAGTTTCAATTCTTTCATTTCTTTTAGTCTCTCTTTGAGCAAAGTTTTTGGAAAAAGGCAATGATTCTTGTTCCTTCATTTAGATCTTCCCCTTCAGATTCCCTTTCCCTAATTAGTACCACCTGTCAGAGAAGAACAACTTTTCCTCTACCCTTTTATGTTTTGTAATTGGGACCTACAAATTAAATGGGTAAAAGACAGATCAAAAGAAAGAAACAAATGTAATTACATGTGCATGCACAGAATTCACAAAGAAATGTGACTTAAGAAGGTGATTAGGATTTAGAGTTTATATAACATTTTAATAGAGAATGAGAAGGGACAGAGGAATACTTCTGGGAGAACAAATGACTTCCTAGAAGGGGGGGAGGGTGGAAAGGGCACTTACAGAAAAACAGATGACTTTTTGGAAAGATAAATAGACCCTTAGGAGAATAGATGGGAGATATGATAGTTTTGTGACAATGTCTGTTTGGGTGTAGTATAGAGTTGCTCCCAGGGAGGGGACAGATCACAATTGAGTTCTTTTGGGAAGCTCTGCTTTTGTGTCATGTAAACTTTGATTAAATAAATTTGTATGTTTTCTCCTGTTAATTTGTCTTTATCAGTTATATTTCAGACCTAGCCAGGAACCCAAGGAGTGTTGAGGAAACATTTCCTCCCCTACACAGTCTACTTTTCCCTAACTTTCCACTTCTTCATCAAACTTTTGTAGAAAAATACATAGATTTCCCTGTTTATCTGGGTATTCATTTTTTATGAAGGCTCCCACATCACCTAAAACTTAGATTAATTTGTTGATTTATCTTTTGTTATAGGATCTCAATCATAAACCTAGTGATGGATGAGAAAATATTTGTTCTTCATAGTGTAAATAATGGATATAAATTTACTTCAAATTCAAAAACTAAATATATTCACAAAAATTGTTACATATAAACTTAAAAACAAATACACAATTACAGAGTCACATTGTGATGTGGCTTTGCAGCAGCTAGCTAACTTCACCTAGTAGATAATTTACTTGTTCTTGCTCTCCCGTTTTGCAACACCTTAAATTCAAACCTGTGCCTCAGCAACATTGCAAATGATCCCCTCAGGGAGATAGATGTGGAAAGTTGCAAACAAAAGTACCTTAAAATATGGAAAGGTGTGAATATCCATTAACATTTTTTCTTAAAGAATGCTTATTTCTTTTGATATATTATATAAATGCAAATATTATTTTTCTCCCTGACTCCTTGAACATTCCAAGATAATGATAAATATTAGCACTTTTAAACATCTAGTCCTTTTGTTCACTAACTCTTTGTTCAAGCCCAGAATACTGATTTACACACAGTAGACCCTCCATAAATATTTTTTGAATGAACGAAAGAATGAATTTAAGGACTTTGAACAGGATTCTGTTTGAAAGGAATGTGCATATTAAAACTTTCCTACTTCATTAATAAAGAGGTGAGACTTCAAAAAACTAGCTCTGTAATTTGGGTACAGCTGGAATAAAAAGAGTCTTATACCAAATAAAAGTTCTCACAATTAAGTACTTTCTAAATCTCATTATTTTAAATTACTACAAGATTCCAGACCTGCACCTAATTCCTGTTATTGTGTTTTAGAGAAGCAGGTTTTGTAAGGTTTTAAAAAGAATTTCTGGTATAATGTAAAGGTATTCTCACTAATTCACAGAGGATGTGCTGTACCTGTTAAAATATGGTTAAATATATGACTTTCAATTTTATTTAAAATGATTTAAAAATGGTAGAAACTAGTTTTAAAGAATGTTGCATAAATTATAAGGGTAAATACAAATCTAAAAAATTTAAATTGAAAATTTTCCATGGTGTGAAAAGAACTTACCTAACACTACCTTCTCTTTAGTATTTATTTCAGAAAACTTGAAATTGTAAATGCTTTCTTTGTCTTTGAAAAGTACGTAAATTCTTTTCAAAGCTAAATGAGCTTCTTGCCAGTTTTGCATGCCAGGAATATCTTTCTTGGGGGCCTTGGAGCCATTTCTTGTAACGTGAACATCAAAGAGGTTGACACCTGCCCTGTTCCCCTGTCTCTGAGGAAGTCTAGCACAGGCATCTGACTACAAGTTTGTAACTTCCCCCTTGTCAAAAAGAATCAAGAAATTGTATTTTTTCTTTGGATAAAGACAATTAACATGTTTGTATTACCAAAAGTTTGGTATTTGTCCCTGAGGCCAAATCAGTAAGAACTAAGAACAAGGACAAGTGGTTTGAGGAAAAGGAAAGAGAAGTTTATTAATTTGCCAGCAAATGAGGAGGGCAGTAGACTAACATCCCAAAAGACCAGCATCCTTTCTTTACATAGAAATAGAGGGCTTTTTAAAGGGGGGTGGAGGGTGGCAATTGCGCTTCAGATGTATGTGACCAGTGTTACATGTCATGACTTTGGGCTATTGTTATTTAACTGTAATTGGTAGTTTTGGTAGACCTTACCTCTGGTAATGAGATCTCGTGACCCTTTTCCAGACAATTCTGTTTAGCCATCTCCTGTGGTCTGAGATACCAGAAAACAAACAGCAAAGAACATTTTTCTGCCCCTTTGATTACTGGCCTTGGGCAGGAATGTAGGTTTTAATTCCCAAAAAGTGTGGAGGGTTTTAAAATGTTTTACAACTTGTAAAACATATCATTGTCCTTTTTCAGACCTTTACCTCTGTTACATTTGTAACATATTGTATCTGGCTAGCTATATAAAAAGAGTCATATATCTTTTTGTCTTTGCAGTCTCTGTGACGTAGGCCTGTTGCAGAATGGCTTAATGATTATACAATAATAAAACTGTTTCATTCTTTTCTATGGTTGTGGAGAGGATTCACTGGGTTATCAGGAGATTTTTTTTAAATCATATTTCTCCAATAAGAACCAAAGGCACTGATTTTTTAATAATTAATTTTTGTTATGAACTTGGAGGTGAAGAGAAAGAAAAAACTAATTAAAGCAAAAAGACTAAGTACAACAAAACAAAACAAAGACTTAAACTAAGGCATTGAAATGTTTCTTGTCTATTAAAAAGGGAGTAGATTCCATGTACTTCTCCTGGAAAAGACAAAGATCATAGAACTAACGTAGTATAAATCAGATACTTGGAAGCCGACGTTGAAAAGCTCACAGAATGCAGGACTTTTGGTCTTAGCTAAATCCATCCATATAAGGTTAATAATAGGAAACTCAATAGTTCTCACATCAAAGTAACCTGTATGTTTCACTGACAACTAGAAAGAAATTAAACTACAGGCTAACAAAAATATTCAATTGATGAAAATTGAAAAAATAATCTCAAAAAAATCAGAAAGACAAAGGAAATGCCTTCATCAATTAATAGATCAAAACCTCACTGTAGGAGTAGTCTTAAAAATTCATTACAAAAAAGCTCACGTAAATAAGGTGAACTTCTATTATCTGTATTGTCACTAATTATCACTCGATTACATTTTATGTTATCTAGTCTAACAGAAAAAGAAAAGGTATTAAAGATCAAAATGATACCTGTACACTTTTTCAATATTAAAGTGTTATGTGATAATTAGGAACTTCAGGTTTATAAGCAAAGAGTTCTAATCAAAAAACTGACTGACCAAGACAGCTTTAACATTTTCCTTGGCTTGATTAAACTTTAGACAGGCTTCTTCCAGATGCTAGACCCTTTTCTTAGAGCATTTTCTTTAGGAAACTTGTAATTATAAATTCTTTCTCTGCCCCTTTGAGATGTAAGCCTTTTTAAAAGCTCCTTGCCAGTATTACAAAGCAGGAATATTTTTCTCAAAGACCAGGGAGCCATCCCTTTGAAATGCAATTATCAAGAGAAATTGTGCCCCTATCCCCTATCTTCTGGTCCCTGTAGAAGGGTAGAAGTTGAACTTCTGCAATAAGCATAAGTGCCAATTAGCAAACAGAAATACCCTAATCACAGAGAAAAATATTTGCAAACTCAGGAAATAATATCAACACATCCCACTGATCAACCTCCCCCTCCCTGCCACCACCCCAACATCCTTCAGTACTTTCTTTACTAACTCACCTCAATGTTTAAAAGCCTTCCTGCCCTTTGCTTCACTGGAGTTGAGTTCAGATTTTGTTCTACTCTCTCTCTTATTGCAGTGGCCTTGAATGTCGTCTTTCTTGACTGTTTAACTATATAACTTTGTCCAATACAATTTTTGCTTTGACAAAACCTAGCCTTAGAATTCTTAAAATCTCAACCAAAAAAAAAAAAGAAGCTTAAGGAGGATGAGAACTATTTAATCATTTGTTTTAATTATTTTATAGATGGTATTTTGTTAATTATAGACAGTATAGTACATATTATAGATTATAACATATAAATGCAAATATATAAATAGAATAAATAATTTGTGTATATAAATATGCTTAATGAAAGTGTAAGTGAAACATTCTCTATTAGGAATTCTCTGTTGGCAACATAGAAATGAAGCATTGTGAAGACAATTTTTGAAGCGATTTATTTAGTTAATTTCTTACAAAAGAAAGCTATCTTGCCTTTTTATAATCTACAGATAATAAACTTTCCCTACTATTTCTGTCTAAATGCCTAGTTACCATAAAGAAAGCCTAAGAAATTTTAATTGTTATTTCCAAAACTAATATAATCCTCAAAAAGAAAATCAAAGATTTTTCCTTCTGATAATGGAATAATAGTAGATTGTCAAATTATTCTTACAGAAAGCAAAGTAACATGCTGCCCTACTTCTATGGAAGGACAATAAACTAACTGCATTTAAAATATATTTATGTTCTACAATTTTTTTAAATATTAATACAAATGTAATCCCATGTTTTATAATCATAATAACCAGGAGGGCATGTAGACACAAGACACAATAGAAAAATGTTTTACTAGCAATTGACCACAGATACAAATGCAGAACAGAGAATTGTTCAAAATGTATCACGACCCCGTTCATTAAATTTATCTGTGTAGAGTCCAAACAGATGTTCATCTAAACATTCATTTATTTTCTGCATATTCTATTCCCCCATGATTCCCTGATTCTTTTTCTACTTCTTATCTATACTATCAGGATCTCAGTTCCATTTTGGATGGGTGATAACAGATCCTAGAGGTCCTGAGATCCAAAGTGAAGACCGAACAAATTTTTCAGAGCTAGAAATCAATAAAATAAATTTACTTTTGCTATTATCAACAGCCTCCTGAGTATATTCTTGACACTCTTTAAGCTTAACAAAATCTGGCTCTTGAATTTTATTACCAAGTATTTTCCCCTCATGAAGGTTAAGAGGTGGTAGATGGAGGTGAGTTGAAAATAAAATGTTGTCCAGAACATGTAGTTATTTGTGGTAAAAGGTATTGTTACCTTTTCCACATGGCTTTACATATGTTATTTCTATTGCCTGAGAGGCTTTCGTTCATTTATTCCAGCTTGTTAAAACTTCATGTCGTTGAAATCTCACCTCAAAAATCATTCCCTCTAGGCAACTATCTATGAATTTCCAATCTAAGCCAAGTTTTCTCATTTTTGAGCTACCATAGCACTATAAATTTTGTCTACATAATCCTTAGCACATGCAATGATATATTTTGTGTGTATGAACAACTGATCAGTGTCAGTAGGGTTCACTAAGCTAAGCTCCTTGGAGGCAGGGACTGTGGAAATTCTTGCCCAACACTGTAATCCCAGAAATTCATACAGTGCCTAAAACAAAGTAATGCTTAATAAATACTTGCTGAATTAATAAATTAGGTCCTCAACCTGGTTTTAAGCATTCTCTCGACCGCCTACTAGCCATGTGACCTAGGATGTATCCAGATACATGATTCATACGAAATCTATATACAAATCTTTATTAAGTATGTATCATACCTATCATAGCATGGGTTATATATTGCATCACCTGGCACAGTGCCTGGCACAGAATTGATAACAAATACAGTTTTCACAAAGAAGAAGGAAGAGGCAGAAGTAGAAGAGAAGGAGAGGAAAAAGAATAGGAAGAAAAAGAAAAAGGAAGAGGAAGAGGAGGAGGAAGAGAAGAAAATGAAAGCTTAGTATTAATCATTTGTCTTAAAACCAAACTTAAGTCTTCTGTCTTCCATTAAGGTTCTGAATATCTGTGGATTTACTACGGATTTAAATTTCTGCCCTTGTCTTCAGGACATAATCTATTGGTCTTAATTGTTTCCCTCACAATCATTTTCCACTCTTCTGTCAGAGAGTGCTTGAGTTGATTAAGTCAGGCTATGGAAAGAGAGATTGTGAGAAAATCTTGAATAGTGCCCCCAAGACAAAATATGTCAAACACCAAAGTTGGCATTCTTAGCTCTCTTTCCGTCACACAAATGAGCATGGAGAATGATAGGCTTGTGTTCTGCCTCCTCCAACTCTCTCAAGCTTCCCAACATTCAGAGCCTTCCTGCCTCACCCTCCTGGAATGCCTTAAAGGCTGCTTCACACAACCTGCTATGTTTCTGATGCTCTTGGGTCCAAGGAATATCCTCTCCTTCCCCAACTCATTCTGCTATTTCAGTGGCCACCTGAACTAGTAATGAAGAAGATAAGACCAAAGAGAGAGAGAAAAAGGAGATATACAAGATAGGAGGCTTAAGCAGAAGAAACCTAATTTCCAGCATCAGACTTTTTGGTTAATTTTCTCCTGAGGCTAGAAACCTAAATTTCTTAAACAACCTGAGTTTTCAAGGCTATTATATTGTGGGGTAATTAGAGATCCTGGCCCCAATCCAGTTCAAAGAGGCCCAGAAATTTAAAACAAAGAAAACTGAAGAGACTGGCCACCCTCTGGCAATCTTTACGGAAGAATGCCCTACCCCTACTGGACCTGGAGATCCTGTACCTCACTATTTGGACTCAGTGACTCACACCATGTTCCTGAGTTATTGTTTCTTTGTCTGTTCACTCCTATAAAACCACTTGCTGTTTCTGAGTGCAGTGCAAGGAACTGCCTGGCCTGTCACCACTGGTGCCTTGCATGTAAGTCCCCCAAATAAACTCCTGTTTCTTTTCTCTGGTCCTCCAGTGTCATTCTTTGGTATCAGTTCACATGATGTGAAGGTTTTAAAGGTCCTTAATCCGCAAAACATGCATGCTTTCACTTTTTTATTTCTTAAAATGAAATAATTCCTAAAATAGTTTTTCACTGAAAATATCTTGATAGTATTTGAAATGTCACAGAACACTTAAAATGCTTCAAACATTTCAAATTCAGAAAGAACAGTTGATCAAAAGAGTAAAAACTCAGTAGAACACTTTTCAAAAAAAGAAAATGAGGTCTCAAATACTGAAAATAAGGTTTGAGAATTGAATGAAGGAAAGCAATGAAATTTTTCAGTTTAGAACAAGATTCTGTAGTAGACTTATTAAGAAAATTATTTACTTTATTTTGATTTTTTTCAGTCAGACAAGAAGAATAAGTATGAAAGACCTATTATATAGAAGGTGACCATAGTTAATAATAATGTAGTGTGTACTTGAAAAATGCTGAGAGTTGATTTTAAGTTCACTCATCACAAAAAAAGTGAGTTAATGGATAGGTTAATTAGCTTGAGTTAGCCATTTCACAAGTGTGTGTACATATATATGAAAACATCATACTGCACACCATAAATATATACAATTTTTATTTGTCAATTACAAATGAATGAATAAATAAAAGAAAAATATAGTTTATATACACATTTTGATGAGCTAATTTAGTCTATTTGTGGCTTGCCTCAAGAATATTATTTTTAAAAAATAATAGCTAAGAGACTTAGTTTTTTAAAAAAGGTAAGAAGGCCAGACACAGTGGCTCATGCCCATAATCCTAGCGCTCTGAGAGACTGAGGGAGGAGAATTGCTTGAAGTCAAGAGTTCAAGACCAGCCTGAGCAATAGCAAGACCCCATCTCTACTAAAAATAGAAAAAATTAGCCAGGCATGCTGGTGCGTACCTGTGGTACCAGTTTCTCCAGAGGCTGAAGCAAGAAGATCACTTGAGCCCAGGAGTCTCAGGTTGCTGTGAGCTAGGCTGATGCCACAGCACTCTAGCCCTGGCAACAAAGCAAGACTCTGTCTCAAAAAAAAAAAGTAAGAAAAGACTCAAGAATTAATACTACCCTCTTGTTATAAGCAATTTTACCAAATCTGATCTGAGAAGTAAAAGAAGCTAAATGCTGGCTTCTCACTGACCACTTAATGTCCTTCACAATCCCATGAGAATTGCTATCAGTGCAAAAGAAATCTACAGAATCACAGTCAACATTTCATTTCCAACCCTCCCTTCATATAGCATTATATGAACATTTTTATACAAAGAAAATACAGTAAAAGAGTTCCACAAAATTATTTCAAGTTGTTTTCCTAAGTGATTAATTTGAAAAATTATTTGTATGAACATCTAGAGTTTTATAACATGTTAATATTTCAAAGTTCAAATTAAATAATAGCAAGTTAAAGAAAATTAAAGATATGGTTGCTTGTCTGGAAAATAAAAGCAGAGAAGAAAAGGTCTTAGAAGTTATTATTGTCAAGGAAAAAACAAATAATGAAGAAGGAAAAATGGGAGAAATGGAGGGAGGAATGGAGGAAGAAAAATGGAATGAAACATATTTTAAGGAAGAAATTTTAAGTTGTTGTAAAATAACTTGCATTTTTCAAGTAAATATAAAAACAATTTAAAGCATTATTTTTATCTTGTTAAAATCACTTAACTAGGCCGGGCGCGGTGGCTCACGCCTGTAATCCTAGCACTTGGGAGGCCGAGGCGGGCGGATCGTTTGAGCTCAGGAGTTCGAGACCAGCCCGAGCAAGAGCAAGACCCCGTCTCTACTAAAAATAGAAAGAAATTAGCTGGCCAACTAAAAATATCTAGAAAAAATTAGCCAGGCATGGTGGTGCATGCCTGTAGTCCCAGCTACTCGGGAGGCTGAGGCAGAAGGATTGCTTGAGCCCAGCCAGGAGTTTGAGGTTGCTGTGAGCTAGGAGGACGCCACGGCACTCACTCTAGCCCAGGCAACAGAGTGAGACTCTGTCTCAAAAAAAAAAAATCACTTAACTAATTAGTATTTAGTAATATTTACTAAGACACAGGAAAAAAGTAGAGCAAGAGCATGTTTAGCCAGAGGGAAATTCTGAGTTAGCTCTGACCTCTTGCTATCTTGCTATAAACAGAAACAAAGCTTGAGTGCATTGAACAGACTATGCTTCTAATGGGGTGGTTATACTAAGCTCTTAATGTCCTTCTGACAGAAAACAAACCAATGAATTAATTTTAAAATCATCTTAACCCAAGTAATGAAGGGATGGGATATAATGTTTTCTGTTTTCTAAAGGTTTTTGACATGTAAACCTTTGTTTGTTTGCTTTTTGTGTTAGACACTAAGCATTAGATTCTTGTATTTGATGAAAAAAATTGAGAAATGCTGGAATAGATGGTTTCAAATTTTATTTATTATACTTCCAGAAAGCAAAAATTAAAAAAAAAAAAAAAGCTTTTACTATACCATCACCCTTCCTACCAGAAGGATCCAAGGGGAAAAGAGAAAAAGCTTGCCAAGATGCTATGGTTTATCTTTTCAGACAGGTACTTCACAATAATGGTAAGTGTGATAATGTGATACATATATTTGGTCTTTATCCTGTTTCCTGACATATAGGTCCTTAAATCCTTGGAATGTCCTGAATGGTAAGAGTAAATTTTTGTGTGCTAATGAGTTGGCTGATTACAGCAAACACCTAGGTAGCTTCAGGATGGGGGCTGGTCACCAAAGAGACCAACACATGATTAAAGGGCTAGAACTTTCAGCCTCACCACCCAGTCTTCAGGGAGGGGAGAAAGGCTAAAGTTTAAGTTGCTCACCAATGGCCAATGATTTAATCAATTATTCCTTTAATGTCTCCAAGGGATACAAATTGTTAACTTAAAAATGACACAGTTTATAAATTTAGAAAGGAGAGCTTTCCAAAGTCTCTTCTAAAATACTGAGTTTAGAATTTTCCTAATAGCTAAACACCATGAAGTCCTGGAAGGTGGCACTCTTAGACAGGTCATGGACACTCCGCACCCCTACTCCAAAACCTTACCTTATTTATCTCTTCATCTGGCTGTTTATCTTGAGAACTAAAAATCCTAAGTCCCCCAAACAACTGAATAGACCCCCTCTTGGCCAAAAGGACCCGAAAGAAACCTTAAAAACTGAGTTCCTGGCCATGACAAGATGAGAAATCTGACACGCCTCGTTATACTGCCTCCCTTTTGCAGTTTAGACACAACAACTAACCAGCATTAATGTTAAAACAGAGATCGTAAGACTGACAGAATGGACTCTTTGTGGCAATAAGATGCCAAATTGTATTAATAAATAGGACCTAAGGCCATGCCAGGCAAAGGTTAAGTCATGCACCCCTGCATTTAAAAAATAAACTAGGTTCTAACTGCCACAAGGTTTTTCTTCATCTCTAGCAGCTAAACAAGCACTGGAGTCAAGATAAGCAATATTAAAACAAGTGCAGGTGATCCACTGTCAGACACTGACTGACACCCCTCCACCCCATTCTACAAGGCATAACTACAGCTTTGATTGAAAGAGACTGATTTCAGTAACTTTCTCCTGATAAGAGAACACAAACCATGGACTGGTTCTTGCCAGTTTTACAGAGGGTGCACATTTGGATGCCTTTCTGTCCCTGTTTCACCTTTTGATGTAGGGAATAATTACAGAGCTTAAATGTTGTCTCCACCCCAAAGTGAACACGCATGTTTCCTTATCAAGCATGCCTGTAACCTCCCCTTTCATGAATATTCAGAGCTTCTCCTATATCCTGTTGAATACATACACTTAGTCAACCTGTTTAGGTTAAATTCCTGTCTAATCCGTCCCTCAAAGTGCTTGCTTTCAGTTTTCAGCCAGGAGCTGCTGTGCTTCCTGCCTGCAAGTTGTAATCTCCTTCCTAAGAAATAAATCTCTCCTTTCTAAATTTATAAATTGTGTGATGTTTAAGTTAATAATCTGTATCCCTTGTAATATCCTTTAGAATAAACTCGTAAATGTAATTAGAGTGATTACCTGAGTTCTCTGAGCTGCTGTAGCAAATTAATCAAACCCCAAAATGGATAGACCTCATGCTTGATTAACAAGGAATAGATGAGAACGGACCCAAATAAGCTCAATCAGAAATGAAAAAATGGATATTACAACTGATACTACAGATATACAAAATATCATTTGTGAATACTATGAAAATCTCTATGCACATAAACTCAAAACCATAAAGGAAATGGACAAATTCCTAGAAACACACGATCTCCCAAGACTCAATCAGGAAGAAATAGAACTCCTGAACAGACCAATAATGAACAACAAGATTGAAGCAGTAATAAAAAATCTTCCAACAAAGAAAAGCCCCGGACCAGATGAATTCATTGCAAATTTTTACCACACCTATCAGGAAAAGCTGGTACCCATACTGTGGAAATTCTTCCATAACATCAAGAAGGAGGGAATCCTTCCCGACTTACTCTACAAAGCCACTATCACCTTGATTCCAAAGCCAGGAAAGAGCACAACAAAAAAGGAAACTACAGATAAATATTGCTTATGAATATAGATGCAGAAATCCTCAATTCAACAGCAAACCAAATTCAACAACACATCAAAAAAATTATCCACCATGACCAAATGGACTTCATTCCAGGGATGCAAAGATGGTTCAACATACATAAATCAATAAATGTGATTCACCACATAAACAGAAGCAAAAAAACAAAGATCATATGATCATCTCAATAGATGTAGAAAAAGTATTTGAAAAACTTTGGCACCCTTTCATGATAAAAACCCTCACAAACTAGGCATAGAAGGAACATATCTCAAGATTATAAAAGTCATATATGATAAACCTACAACCAGCATCATACTGAACGGGGAAAAGTTGAAAGCATTCCCACTAACAACTGGAACAAGACAAGCGTGACCACTGCCACCACTTCTATTCAAAATAGTGCTGGAAGTCCTAGCCAGAGGAAGCAGGCAAGAGAAAGAACTAAAGCGTATGCAAATTGGGAAAGAGGAGGTCAAACTATTGCTTTTCACTGATGATATGATCTTATTATCTAGAAAACCCCAAAGACTCCACCAAAAGACTCCTGGAATTGATTGATGATTCCATAAACTTTATGATCTTAAATTAAAATATGTGAATCTATGCTCTATTTTTCCAGCCAATAAACTTATTGTGAATCTGATTAGAGTTGTTTCAATATTTTAGCATTTTATGAATTATTAAGACTAAACATATGTGTACATTATTACCTAAAACTAAATCACTACAAACTCCATACCCTAAAAAGAATCCTGTGCCTGCAAAAGACAGATTAAAAGTGATTAATGACTCTCTTAGTTGAGTATTATCATTTAATATAATTGAATTACTTTAAGAAGTTGGCCTAGTAATATACCATTATTAAATATATACAGAACAGTACAAGTGAAACATACCAGGGAAACAATGTCTTTGAATGTCTTTGACCTTCAAAAATTCACGGTTTAATTACTTAACCAATCTAATTTATGATCAACAATGCAGAACAGCTTTTCAGTGTAGGATTCAAACATATGCTCTAAGTACTGCATTTGGAACTCTTCAAACCATTTCTTTAATCCATTGCATATCAAGATATATCAAGTATCTCTCACTGCTATACATTTTAATGTTGGATGCTATTTATACCTAATTATTACAGATTTTTTCAAAATAACCTACTTTCAGAATGAGCAGATTACTATATCTTTACCATTGTTTATTTGGGGTGAGGAGAGCCATTTTCATTTAATTTAGTTTCAATTTTGAATAGCTTTTTTCAATTATCTAAAGAAAATTATTCATACTGTAAAATCATAGAGTGTAAAACAATATAATTGGAATGAATTAGCCCAAGATAAAATTGTTTAAGTTTGTGATTTAGAAGGTTGATATATTGAATTGCACTCACTAGAGATGCTCTTTGGTTGTTTTTTCTCCAAAATCTGACAGACTTTTGTCTTTGTAACAAAGGTTTTACTTTCTGCATTCATTTTTAAAACAACTTTATAAAGGTATATGTTACATATGGTAAAATTTATCCACTTCAAATAAATAATTCGATTATTTTTAGTAACTTTGCCAGTGGTTGCACCACCATCACAAATCAATCTTAGAACATTTTCATTCCCCTAATAAGATCTCTTATTCCCATGGACAGTTAATCCTTGTTCCTAACCCTAGCCCTAGGCAACCACTTATTTACTTTTTATCTTATAAACTTGCCCTTTTTGGACATTTAACATAATAATATAAACTAGATGTTAGGCATTAGACTTAATTTAATGGAGATAAAGAAGTAAAAGCAACTGGACTGTGATTCATTTTCCTCCTTATTTGGTTGGAGAGGGAAGTGAATCTCTTGGGGAAAGAAAGAAGGCATGTGACTTGATCTAATCTCTTTATAAAATGTTGATAACTGGACCTCACAGTAAATAGAAGAATATTTAATTGAAGGATAGTCCTTATCTATCGAATTCTTTTAGGAGGATGTACATGATTTAGAATTATTTATGGTAATCAAACATGGGATTTATAGACTCACAGGGTAAAATGTCACATAAGCAAGGTGACCATCAGGATATAAAATGGATATATTTCATAATCTAAAGGCCACAATCTTCCTATAAAGCCCCCAGCCAGACTGAGCACAGCAGGGGTACTAGAATCTGGCCATTTCTTCCCAATGCAGGGTCCTAATGGGAAGCATTTTCTGCAAAGTTCTCCGTTGAATTTACGAGGATCTTCATTACTGTCTGAGGGTCTCCCTGACCATTTCTGCCTCCTTCCCACATCCTTTCACAGATGTCAGATTTACATCAAAGTCTGAAATTTCTTTGCCTAATTAAAGCTTCCTTCTCTTTTTTCTTCTACAGGTTTTACTTTTCAATAAACTTTGTTACAGACTGAATTGTGTCTTGCTAAAATTCGTATGTTGAAGCCCTAACACCCAGTGTGACAATATTTGGAGATAGGACCTTTAAGAAGGTAATTAGGGTTAAACGAAGTCATAAGAGTGGGGTCCAAATCCAGTATGACTGGTGTCCTTATAGGAAAAGAGACACTAGGAATATACACAACATATGACTATACAAGAAGATAGCCATCTGCAAGCCAAGGAGAGAAGCCTCAGAAGAAACCAAAACTCCTAGCAACTTGATCCTGAACTTCTAGCCTCTAGACTCTGAGAAAATAAATTTCTGTTGTTTAAGCCACACAGTCTGTGGTATTATGTTGTGACAGTCCTCACTGACTAGTGCAAACCTCTTGCAGTCCTAATTCTCCCTCACCATTGCTTCCCAACACATACATTTTCTAAGAGTAGACCTTAGCATATTAGTCTAAGTAAGGATTCATTTCCCAGTTCATGGAATCAGGCTAAACAAGATTTCTTTTATTCACAATAAATGAGCTTTTGCAGAAATAAACACACTTTCAAAGTGTAGTTATAACACAAGCTAGCCTTAATGTTACCTCCCATCCTCTGGAGATCCTGTGGGAATGAAATCCTGGCCATAGAGAGGAGATAAAGGGTACTATTTCTTATTGTCCAAGTCTATATTCCAAACATGCCAACAGGGCATGTTTGGAATATATAGGTATAGTAAAAGTATATCCATTCTGACAACCTATAGATCCTCAATATACTCAGGTTTTCTTTAATTAGAAAATAGTCTTTTATCTGTTTGTCTCATCAAGTTCAACTATATTTATGCAAAGTAATTATCATACTTCTCCTGTTGATTCAGGCTGTCCTGGAGAGAAGACCATCAAGAATTCACTTTGGTAGTGCCAGCTGGGTTATACTATTGACTTTTAAAGTAAAAGGCAAGGCATTCAAGAGACAAGTGATCTAGACACATCAAGGTTGTCCATACAAGTAGGGGCTGGGATGCCCAGGAATAAAAAAAATCTTTTGTAAAAATTTATAATCTATATATCCACCATAATTGTGAAATCAAAAAGACTGGCAACACAAAATCTTAACAGGAGGAATATAGAATACCCAGAACTCTCCTGAATTGTTGGTTGGAAGTGCAAAGTGGTACAACCTCTTTTGAAAAAGATCTGGACATTTCTTAACTAAACATTTACCTATTCTGTGACCCAGAAATTCTATTCATTGGAGTTTATTCAAGAGCAAAGAAAAGATGTGTCCACACAAAGACTTGTACAAGAATGTCCATTATAGCTTTATTAATTACAGCCAGACTGGAAACAGCTCAAGTATTCATGTAAATAAGGATGAATAAGCAAACTGTGGTATATCCACAGAATGGAAAATAGTAAGAATGATATGGGAACAAAGCACTGACATTCACAACATAGATGAATTTCATAAACATTATGCTCAGTGGAAGAAACCCTATCCAAAAGAGTACATAAATGTATGATTCCATTTATATGGTGCTCTAGAAAAGGCAAAGTTAATCTATAATGAAAAAAATTATTATAGTGATTGCATCTTGAATGGGGAAGGGGGTCCA
>CM052439.1:38251981-38282328 GCA_028533085.1 Varecia variegata | reverse complement strand
AAGAATGATATGGGAACAAAGCACTGACATTCACAACATAGATGAATTTCATAAACATTATGCTCAGTGGAAGAAACCCTATCCAAAAGAGTACATAAATGTATGATTCCATTTATATGGTGCTCTAGAAAAGGCAAAGTTAATCTATAATGAAAAAAATTATTATAGTGATTGCATCTTGAATGGGGAAGGGGGTCCAGACATTGACTGGGAATAGACCCAAGGAAATTTTCTAGAGTAAGGCTAATGGTCTATATATCTCGATAGAGATTTAGTTTGCATAGCTGTATGCATTTGTCAAACTCAGAAAGCTTGTTTTATTCATTTTATGTTCATTTTTTACCCCTCAAGAAAAAAACTATAAAAAAAATTGAACTGTAGTTAGTGATAGACATGCTAAAGTACACAGGGAGAAATGTACTGATGTCTGCAATATGCAATCATGCACCACATAACAACCTTTCAGTTAATGTTGGACAGCATTTACAATGGTAGTCCCATAAAATTATAATATCGTATCTTTACTGTACCTTTTCTATGTTTAGATATGTTCAGATATACAAATACCACGTGTTACAACTGCCCGCAGTATTCAGTACAGTAACATGCCACACACAGGTTTGTAGCCTCAGAGCAACAGGCTATACCATATAGGCTAGGTGTGCAGTGAGGCTATACCATCTAGGTTGTCTAAGTACATTCTATGATGATCACATAATGACAAATATTAATAGCCTAAAGATGCATTTCTCAGACTGTATTCTAGTCTTACATGATGCATAAGTGTACTTTAAATGCAACAAAAAAGATGGACTGGCGATAGAGAAATGAATGTGATATATGAAAAAGCAGTACACTAATGGCTAATGGTATAATCTAGTTCCTGTGTATACTAGTGTTAACTCTAAAATTCTTCTACCTTACTGGACCTTTGAAATTTTACATATTAAAATGTTGAATATATATGTGTGTATAAACGCCAACTACATCCTTATTTTTCAAACATAGTACTGACACTATAGGGGTGACTAAACTTTTACCTCTACCTATCATAGTTCTTAGTTGGGACAGACCCCTTTAACAAAGGACAGATTAACAAAACAAAAACAAACAAGTTTATTAACGCATGCAATGCACATCACATGAGAGTAAGTTCAATGAAAGGTAGCTCAAAAAGGTTGCTTAGAACTCCGCTTGTATAACATTTTCAACAAAGAATAATATACTGTAGAGAAATGAGAATCAAAAGATAAAGTTTCAGGCTTCCAAGAGCAGAAAACCGTGGAAAGGTAAGTATTTGGGATAAGACGGAGGTTTGTTTGCAGATTCCTCTGGTACTATCTCTGGGCTGATGAGTCTAAAGTTGTCTCCTACAAAGGAGAATTTATTTCCTGTCTTTAGGCAGAAAGGGAAAGGACAGAAAGAGCTTTTCACCCATTTGCTGCTTCTTAATTGACTTCAGCTCAAAAATCACTTTTCTGTCAAAGAGGCATATTTTGGGGTGACATTCTGGTTTCCTTCAATATCTCATTTCAACTGCTGTATTATATCCAGTTGCACCTGCCAACATTGATCATATCCAACATGATCAATACTGGTAGTTGACTGGTTAAGCAAAATATCAGTTAAAAAGGGAAATAGGCCAGGCTTATGCCTGTAATCCCAGCACTTTGGGAGGCTAAGGCAGGAGGATCACTTGAGGTCAGAAGTCCAAGACCAGCCTGGGCAACATAGCAAGGCCCCATCTCTACAAAAATATTTTTAGAATTAGCCAGGTATGGTGGTGTGCACCTGTAGTTGCAGCTACGTGGAAGGCTGAGGCAGAAGGATCACCTGAGCCCAGGATTTTACAGTAAGCTATGATCACACCACCATACTCCAGCCTGGGTGACAGATATAGACCAAGGCCCTGTCTCTTAAACAAAAAGGGGCGGGGGGGATTAAATATTGATGCATGTATATCTTAAACATTTCATTTTTAACTCTATAAAATATTTCAATGTTTTGTTGTAGGTTCACTTTTCTATTATTATTCTAATAAACATAGTTTCATGTCACTGTTTTTCA
The DNA here is from genome assembly GCA_028533085.1 of Varecia variegata. NCBI lineage: Eukaryota > Metazoa > Chordata > Mammalia > Primates > Lemuridae > Varecia > Varecia variegata. The sequence goes on along the minus strand of CM052439.1, from coordinate 38,280,261 downwards.
TTAACCATTTATATATTGCATCATACAGTATTACTTTTTATGATTTCTCCAAATTAGAGAGAAAACTGAAACTTGCAAGGTAACTGAATGCATAACTCTTATACATTTGTATTAAAAATTTCAGAGTTTTTTAGCCTGCAACTAATTGGACAAAATATCTTCTTTGAAATGTACCTTTACAGAGTCTTTTCAAAGTACTCATTTAAAAATGTGCTTTCCTTCTCACATTCCATTTTAAGTATCATTTGTTAAATTAACTTATAAATTATTGCCTCTCTATAATAGTAAATATATTCAACATAAAGAGATTAGTTCAAAAAACACAACTGCAGCTACATAACCAAAATTCTACTATAACACATAAAATTTTAATCTGATTTTAATATTTTAAAAACTTAGTTAAAAAGAAAAAATAATAATACTTTGTGTCAGTCAAAGACTATTGGTTGCTTATGACGTAGTTCTAAATTCCCTTCAGCACAGTCCCATTTGATTCCTATTGAAAATTTCTTTCCTGATGAATTCTTCAAAATGCTGACTGTCTGCTTCACTTATTACCACTTCCCTTGTGTGCCTTTATCCAGTTGTTCTCTCTCTCTCTCACTCTCTTTCTCCTTCTCCTTTCTCACCTATTCACTCTCTCTGGTGCATATGTTCTCCACCATTATCAGTGTGGCAGATGCTCTACGTTGGCCCACTCAACAGTATTCAAAATAATAAAATTTCCAGCCTTGCACCTAGGTGTGGCCACATAGCATATCTCTGTACATTGAAGTATAAGCAGAAGTCCTAGGGAGTGCTTATCTTCCTGAATAAAATCAAGCAGTAATCTTAAGGAATTTCCAGTTTTCTATCAAACCAAAAATATTCAATTGTTTTATGCATCCATTATCTAAGTCAAAATATTTCAAAAAACATTTTTAACAATGCTTAAAATAAAAATGGTTTTTAAAAAAAGCCATTTAACAAGTGACTAACAAATTTTATTTTATCTAAATACCTTATTCCATAAGTTGATCAGCTTATTTATACATAATGAATGAATAGCAAAAAGAAAGTGGTTCATACATTTTGAGTAGATACCTACCATAAGATCACACTTCTTAAACTAGCATCAGTATAGTCAGTACTATCCCAAGGAGTGTATGAAATAACAGAATAAACATGCCACATCTAGTGAAATATTCATTTTCTTTTAGAGTAAGTCTTTTTAAACTTTATGCTAATATTTAAAAAACTGGTATAATATGGAATACAATGAAAAAACTTGCATGAACATAGATCTTAAAACAGAAGAAACATTTTGAATGATGTCATAAAGAATATTAAAAGTTGAGCTTCTGGATACAGATTACCTTTTGCTTTTTCCATGGACTTTGTACAAATCAATGTGAATAATAAATCATATAGTTGGTATCTATGCTGTCTAATCAGCATCACTATATGAAACAAAACCACACAGACCAGGAACTCTCACGCCCTTTGCAAGGATTCAAACCAATCTAAGAAATTGCTTTTAGGATTTCTCTCCTTATCTTTTATCATCAGCAGGAAGCAAAACAAAAGGTAAACACTTTCCCTCAGACTTTGACTCTAGAGCAAGTGAGACAGAAATATTTGCAGCTATGGTCTTTTCAGTGGCATGGGTAAGAACAGCAGGACAAATTCTTTCTGCAGGACAACCTCAGAGGCAGCTCTTGCTGCCAGATTCCCCCACCAATCCTACCCACAACAGCTTTGAACCCTGCTCCTTTTCCAAGATTCATCCTTCAGATTTCCAACAATTCCATGAGCCTCGAAAAAAATTTTCAAGTATATTTCTTTTTTTTGCTTGAGTTAATCACAATTGATTTTTGTTTCTACCCGCCAGCTCAAACAATAGAAATGGTATAACTCAAAAAGCACACCATCAAAGTTAGGCCAAGCAATAATATCACTAGGACTTTAACAGCAATAGAGGAGATGATATCACACTCTAAATTGATATTATTTTATAGTATAATAATTGCTTATATTTTGCTAAGAGTAACCATTCTGTGTTTCAGTGTTCCAAAGCTCTGGTAGGACTCAGGAGGAATGTACCAACCTAAATACCCTCTAATCCTTCACCACCCATCCACATCTGAATCTCATGGGATGCTAGCTTAACATGCAACTTCTGTAGCCCATCTCAGAAGCAAAGCAGAATCTTCAGAAGGAACCTGAGAATCTGAATTTTAAACAGCTTTGCATTGACTGATAATGGATATTAAAGTTTGAGAACAATTGGTCTATGTGATTTTTTAAGATGTACTAAAACAGACATCATGCATGTTTTATTAATAGCAGTTGAAAGCTTTCTTCTTGAATCCTTGGTTAAAACAATATCCTTAGTATAGTCATGGTGCTATAATATAAAGAGCTAATGCTTGAATATCCCCTTCTAGCTCTATAAATAACAAATTGTTATCCTCTAAAATCAATAAAATGTAAAACTTTCCTTCCTTATTTCTGTCCTCTATATATCCTCCTCTTCATATTCTCTGCCCTAGAGAATTATCCTGATTAAAACTAACAATAAATAAATAAATAAAAAGAAGGCAACAGTACATCATTCACAAACTCTTACTTGTTGTGGCATGTATCATTTAAGTGATGAATTGTACATGCTTGTTAGTGGCTCGACAACTTGGTTATTTAGTTATTTCAGAGCTTTCAGTCAGCCTTTTTGATTTATTGCCCTGGGAAATAATAATACATTCCAAGACCAGAGAGATATCTCCGTATGTATCTAAAACAGAAGATAAATTTTATTCTAGAATCTAGGGCACAAGAGAAACAACTAGAGATTAATGTGAACAATGCAGGATCTTCTCATTTTTATAATACCAAGAAAGTAAGGGAATAAGTAAAAAAAAGCTTTAACATTCAAAAACACATAAACAACTAATCTAATTTTACTCTCTTCTTTCACTAAATGATTTATCTTTAATAATAAAATCTCTACAAGCTCACTTTTATACATCAAAGCCATAATGATAAATGTATGATACCGAATATGTTAGACTTTATTTTTTTTTTTGTTTCAGCTTATTATGGGGGTACAAAAGTTCAGATTATATATATTGCCCACGTCCCCCCCATCCCCCCAAGTCTGAGCTTCAAGCATGTCCATTCCCCAGACAGTGCACATCGCACTCATCATGTAGGTATACACCCATCCCCTCTCCCCACCCCCATTCCCCCAGTCAGAACTTCAAGCGTGTCCATTCTCCAGACAGTGCGCATCGCATTCATAATGTAGTGCTAGACTTTTTAAAAGAGCATTTGGAGAGGAAATCTCTTTGTGAAACATCAGTTTATAGAGTTACCAAACAAAAAGAATACATAAAAGGATGTCAGAGGCTTACTGATCACAGGAAGAATTTTAAGACCCTCTCTTTCCTCATTCCCTTTCTTGGTCCTCTCCCTCCAGGATAGGTCAGGGTAAAGGGCAAGCTCATTTTGATGGCTTCTAGTGCCACAGGTTGTGATATTCACAGTCATGAGCACAGAAGCTAAAAGTCTGGGCCTGTCTAGGTGTTTTCTTCCCAGCTCCCTTTTAAAGTTTCTAAATCTCTATTTCCATGTGACTGCAAGAGAAGAATCAACCTCCACTCAGGAGCTCTGCTACCCTAAAGAGGTGTCTAATGAAGTACCTTAACAAATGCTACCCCAAGTCTTAGAAACAACACAGCAGTTCTACTTCTTCTATCTGGTCATTACATTACTGGTGAGCCTGCGCTTTTCTCACCATGTAAGGGTAAATTAGCGAGACCAGGAATTGTTTGAGTTTAGAGTAAATACAACATAGAAAACCACTTTGATTCTAGCATTAGATCTATCTACTTCAGAATCCTCTACACAGTCCTGCCTAGCTCACTAAATTCCTGAATCAGGATTTGGATGGAAATGCTATAATAATGATAAAGTGCTTTCCTGTCTGCCCTTATCTCTTAAACCTGTGTATCTTCCTAAAGGGGAAAAAATTAGTTAGAGGGAAGAAGAGGGGGAAGAGATCCTTTAAATACAAGATTGAGTGATTTGTAGTCCTGAGTTCAAACTCTTTTTCCAGGTTTACTTCTTTCACCAGATTAGTTGAAAGTTTCAGTTAAAAGAAGTTTTACATATATATGTGAGTGTATATGTGTGTGTACATAGGTCAATAAATTTGGTTATTTGTATCCCTAATCCAACAGTAATTCAAAATACTATCAATCTCTATGCTCTAGCATACTGCAATGACAGTACATACAACAATGAATAGTGATAACAGAGAAAATGGATGATGACATTTTAAAAGTCAAAATTCTCTTTTGTTTTTATAAAGTATATACACATACACATTCACTGTGCAAACATTAATCATCTTTTCTTAGCAAAAATACTTATTTAAATTGCCACATTAATATGACAATAAGAGGAATTATTCTGATAAATGTTCCTCCTAAAACAAATTATACTACATTTTCTTTTAAATAAAAACTAATCTATTAGTCTATGAAATATATAAGACAAATTTGATGCTGTTTACCTATTTACTAGTTACTGCTTATGTATATTTTAAGGAAAAACATTTGTTTTAAATAACTATGAAGTTATTCATTAGTCAGAAAAAAATTTCCCCTTAACCTGCATTCATATTCTAAAAAAACCCATGGAAATGCCCTATTTATGACATTACAGCTACTCTCAGATCGATATTAATAATGAAATCTGCATCATATACCCTTTGCAATTAGAAATAAAAACATAGAAATTATTAAACATTCCAGATAAAAGACCTGTTACAGAATTTTAAGGACCCTCCTTCATCAGAACAAAGAATAATTGGATATTTCTCACTTAAGAAATACTGGCACTAAATAGCAACCTGCTGTGCAGTTGGAAACAAAAAGGACAATTCAATTTGAGAAAATTCATGCTGAATCTAATGAAGTGTAAAAGTAGAACAAGCCAAACATGAGTCATATGCACCATAATTGAATGACTGAATAGTACTATCAGCACTATCTTCTCTGAATATATTAGATAATAAATATACAGAGAAAAGAGACTAACTATAATCACTATGTAAGAGTACACCTACTGAGTCTCCTACATGCTCAGCAATAATAGTTTGAGTGCTTTCTACATGGGTCTGCATTGTATTTAGTAAGAGTTAATAATAATATCTGACAGTTAATAAGTGTTTATCAGTGCCAGGCACCGTGCTAAATGTTTTACCTGGATTATCTGATTTAATGATCCAAACAAGCCTACCATGGGGGTACTATTAAGTCCATTTTTACCAACTGATAACTGAGTCTTAGATTAAGCAGAACAAGCAAAATCACACAGCTTTTAAAGGTTGGAGCCCAAATTCAAACCAGCCTGCCTAATTTCAGTCTTCCCTCAAAATACTATGCCGCTTTTCAAAAATACTACATAAATTACAAAATTTTACAAAGGGGGATAATGAGTTTCAGACTTTTTAAATGATTTTCCAAAAACTAATCAGTAGTTAAGGTTTTATGGTGGACTCAAAGCTGCTTATGCTTTTTGACTATGCCATATACTACCACTCTTTCAACAAACAGAATCAGAAAAAAACATTAAGCTTCTGGAACAAAGACTGAGTTTGAAAAAATATCCTTAAAATGAGATGCAGATTTCACCATTTTCATTAATCCTTCTTTTACTTACAATTACAATGCTCTTTGGAAGCAAAGCAACAACAGGAAGCAACAAGCCCAAACTTTATCACTCACCAGGCAGGGAAGAACACCAGTTTCCAGACTAAACATTGTTTTGAAATCACTTTATACTAAGATTGCCAGAAGAAGCTGTCACAGCTTTGCAGGAAAGAAACAAACACATGACTCCTGTTGGGCATAATATTCAGTCTCATAATAAGCAATGAATTAAAAGATTTCAATTCCAAACTGATATCTACGACACAATAACTGTGGCTGCTAAATTCAGATAATTAATGGAACTTTTAAAGTGTATTTTTCTAAGGATGCCAGCAGCATGCAATTTCCAATTATTTTAAATGGTTTATATCTAATTGCTTGTATCAGTCTGCTAACATCTCTAAAGTAATTTTAAAGTGGTTGCTAACACATAGTGTTCATATCCAATAGTTTGGAAAAACTCAGAATGAGTAGCATTATCACTGAGAAAAATAGAGACAGTTCATTTACTCTAAGCATATGTCAAAGAGATACAGTAGTTTGGAGTCAGGGTGCCTTCAAGATTATCTAGTCTGACATTTTCTACCTACTGGAAGAAATTTAGACTCATGGATTCAATTTTCAGTAAGATAACATCTAACTAGAAAATCCAATACAGTTTTCTCTACATAAAGCATCTAACTAGAAAAGCAATAGACAACATTCTCACTGAAATATTTATGAAAATACAGACTATATACAAAAACTCAACACCATAAAAATTTATATTTTCATTCAAACTACTGATAAATCTGTACAGAAATTTCATAAACTATAAGATATATATAATTAATAATCAAAGTTTGACACATGCCTTATCATTGCTAACAAAGAAAACAACAGCACACTGCACTCAAAGTTGGTAGAAGATACTTGATCCTCATAGATTTTTCCCCTTGGTGAAGGTCCCAAGATTTGTACTGACCATAAAGTGAGCAGGAATGTAGTTATTGCTTTATGAGATGACTAGATTGCCTCCTTTACTTCAATTAGTATTTCACTTTCCCTAAATATTAAGAGATGGCCACCAAAAGTGGAAATTGAAAAGGTTAACCACTAACCTAAAGAGTCGCCCTAAATAAATTCCTGCTAGACACTGTGAGTTGGGCATAGAACCATGCTTATCAATTCTTTCTGTATCTATAAACTACAGAAACTACATATATCCAAATAGACTGTGATCACAGCCAAAGAAAAATCACAGTCATTCTGTTGAAAATATTGACTCCAGAAGATATCTCATCATATTCCATAGCATAGTAATTTTTTAAAAGTCTGCTCAGGCCAAAAACTGTATCAAATTGATAGAAATGAAATATCATATAAAGACCAAGAAGATGAGCATACTAGTGATTACTAGAGTTTATCATTTTCAGAATATATTTTTTAAAGACTGATCTCCTCAACAGACTTTAAATCAACATGAACCCTATGAGAAAAAGGTAGAGACTTCTGCTTAAATATCATGGATTGAACGAACATATTTATTTCCATTCACTTTTTAAACATCACTGAAATTCAATAAAGAATTTTTGACTATAAATGGAAAAGGAAAAAGGGAAATACAGTAGAGATAATAAAAGAGGAGAAATATCAATAAATTAGGGGAAATCAAAAACTGATGATGAATAATAATTGAATTGTCAAAATACTAGACATAATGCATACCTCTATACCTAAATGCCTACAGAAGAAAAAGACAATATGGACTATATTGTGGGTTTTTTCCCACAAGGATACGTCATAAAAACAATGTATTTACAATTAAAATGATATCAGATTTCTCAAAAGCAAAATTGGAGGCTAAAAAAAGTGAAAAAATTCCTGAGAGAAAATTATTTTTCAAAACCTTAATTCTATATCTAACCAAAGTATCAAATCAAACTCAGGGGCAGGATTAAAATCCTTCCAAACACACGTCTCAAAAAGTTATCTCCCATCCACCTCTTTCAGCAATCTCCTGGAGAATGTGTTTCACTAGTATAAAAGAATTAACTTGGACAAACACATGTACTCAAAGAATTTCAAGAAAAGGTAAAGAAAGTCACCAAGATAAATGAAATCCTCAAGACAATAGCACTTCGACAAGCTGAGAAAGAAAAACATGAAGACTGGATTACAGGAAGAATCTGGGATGACCATCTCAAGAAAAAACAGACTGCTGGATCACCTAAAGGAGTATATATTATGTAGAATATTTGAGGAAAGATTGGTTCTAAGTATACAAAAAGCATGGGCTACTACAAAAGGAATTATTAAATCCAGAAAAAACAAAAATTCACAATAGGAAGGAAATATAATCATAGTACATATGTCAATTATGAAAAGTATTTATGTAAAGCAAATGACATAAACACTAAAATTAATTTTAAAATAGGACAAGAGGAAATATATGAACATGAAGGAAGTGATAGTAAGAAACCTAAATCAGCATTTTTCATGGTAGAAAGTCAAGACAATGTCAAACTTAAAGTCAAGAAATTGTAAGATAAACTTATTTTGTAGAAATATGGCAATATTACTTGAAGAATTAGTTAAAATATAACAGTGCTTTCCTGAAGTGAAAATAAGTAGGTGAGTTAAAGAAGATTGTGGGGAAATAAAAGGTAGAGTATGTCTTCTGGTTGAATTGTTCTCATGACCATCTTTGTCTTTCATTACTTTTGTTGATTTGAAGACTAGATTATCTGATGTGAGAACTGCTAGACCAACTTACTTTTGATTTCCATTGGCATAGAATACTGTTTTCCCTTCCTTCACACTGAGTCTGCATGAGTCCTTATGGGTTAGATTTGTCTCCTGAAGACAACAGACATGTGGCTTATATATATTTATCCATTTGGCCAGCCTATGTCTCTTCAGTGGGCAGTCCAAGCCATTCACATTTGTTGAAAGAACAGCTAAGTGGGGTGGATTTCTGTTCATCCTGTTGAATAGAACTTTGCTGCTTTGTTTTATCCCTTGAGCCGTTGTGATATCTGGCCTTGGAGCTTCAGCTTTTGGGTGATTTTACACTGGTGAGTGTCTACAGTGCTGATCCATGTACAATGTAGTTCTGAGTACTTCCTGCAGGGCAGATCTTGTCTTGACAAATTCCCTCAGTATATGTTTGTCTGAGAAAAACTTTATTTCCCGCTCATATAGGAAAATTAGTTTTGCAGGATACAAAATTCTAGGCTGGGCATTACTCTATTTGAGAAGACTAAGAATGGTACCCAATCCCTTCTAGCTTGTAAGGTCTCAGCTGAGAAATCTGCGGTTAGTCTGATGGGTTTTCCTTTGTAAGTTACCTGCTGTTCTTGCCTTATGACTCATGGGAGTGCCTCTTTCATGTTTATTTTGGCCAGTCTGATGACTTTGTGTCATGGTGTTTGCCCCTTTGCCATGAATCTCCCATCAGTCTTTTCAGTTTCTTGAAACAGGATATCTACATTTCTAGCAAGGTCAGGGAAATCTTCCTCACTTATTTCCTCAAGAAAATTATCCAACCCTTCTGTATTTTCTTCTTTACCCTCAGGGATGCCTATGATTCTTATGTTAGGCCTCATTACATAATCCCATATTTCTTGTAGGCTTTGTTCGTTCCTTTATTTTTCTGCTTTATTTCTGTGACCAACTACTTTAATTGAAAGGTGTTGTCTTCAGGCTCTGAGATGCTTTCTTCTGACTGATGTAACTAACCTATTCTTAAGGCTTTCCACTGAGTTTTATAATTCCTTGAATGAATTTTTCCTTTCCACCAGTTTTGTTTGATTTTTCTTTAATATTTCAATTTCTTTAGTGAATTTTTCATTCATTTCCTGCATTGTTTTTGTGGTAGTATAAACACCGTCTGCGGGTGGACACACTTGAAGCTCTGACTCAGGTGGGGCAAAGGCAATATACGTAACTTAAACATTTGTAGCCCCGTAATATACTGACATAAAAAAAATAAAAAATAAAAATAAAAAAATACGTAAAATATAACAATATAGCAGAAATTTAAAGTTTTTAAGAAAAGTAAGTCAAAAGTAAAATTAGTTCAGGAAAGTAGGAAGGAACCAGGTATAAGGGAGGTAGGGAAAAGGAAGAAAAGCGTAAGTATGCTAATGTTCTCATTCATAGCTGAAAATCTGTAGCTACTCTAATGTTGAAAAAACGTAGTTTAAAAAGTCCAGTGACACCAGTTTCTTAAACATTTTTAGAATTTGTTTTAATTTTAGAGAAATTTTCCAAGGGACTAATATTGCTGTGTAGGTAAAAAAAAAAAAAAAAAATTAGTCTGAAGTTAAGGAATTCCTTCAGTTTCAGGATATTTTATTAAATCCATGTTAAATCTTATAATTAAAAATTACATGTAGAGTATTATGTCATCTTCTCCAAAACTGTTACCTAGCTATGTATCTTTCACTCTATATATACACAGAAAGCTATCTTAAATTCTATTCAACAAATATTTACAATAATTATTTGTTATGTTGACTTTGACTGATTTTTACTTTTTTCTTCACAATTTTTCATATTTAGGTTTTTTATGTGATAAAACTGTGCCATTTTTTATAAACATTCTGTAAAAAAAACTAGGAGTTGTGATTTTAAAAATATTTTACTGCAAGTATTGAGCATTTGAATGAGTTTGCATGCAGTATGATTTAATCTGTTAGTAATCTTGTTCCCAAGTTATACCATATTTTGAGACAATCAAGAGCTACAATCTTACAAGGCTCCAAATCCCAGCCCAATTTTATGATTATGACCACAACCACAACCACCACCACAAACACACATTCTTACACACACCCCCTTTTCCCCATTTGGGGAATGATTTTCACTCTAAGTGAGTGATCTCTGCAACCAGAATAAAAAAACTATTACTTCCTCTTTTCTGGGAGATCTTACATTATTGTAATTTCTACTGTTTCAACTTTCTCACTCTTAGGCTCCTGCTACTACAAATGGAAGGAGAATTCCCTCACTTCTTTCCAACAATCTTCAGTAATCAGACCACTAGGATTTAGAAGTTGGTCTCATTTTATCAGGGCCATCTGCTCAGGAACCCATTGAAGTTCCCAAGGGCAGGCACTATAGGGCCATTTGAATCAACCTAATGAGAAGTATTACATTTTCAAGACAGTCTTTACCAGCCATGGACTAACATTGCAGAAAACATTTAATGCGCTTTTCTTTCTGCCCCAGGAGAAAGTCCAGTTTTGAAGCCTACTTTTGACATTTACTAAGTATGTGACTTGGACACATGACTTACCTCAGTACATCTTATTTCCTCACCTGTAAAATATAGATATGTGCTGAAAATGTTAGGATTAAATAATTAAAAACATCTAGCACATCTTATCCTTAACAGGTAGAAACTCAATCAATCTTTCCTGGCCTAAGTTTCCTGCCTTACATTCTTGGTTCTTTCCTTACTTTCCTTAAATACTGTGCTTGCTTTTTTTGGTTTATTTTCTCTGTTTCCTGTTTATTTTTTCTGTTTCTCTGTTTATTACTACTTGTTTCCCTTTCCTTTCTTTCTCTCTCTCTCCTTCCATTCCCAGATCATCAGGCAGCTTTCTTGTCACAGTATTTTCCTAGTAAGTTTTCCTAATTCAGAGCTCCTGAGGAACTAACCTGACTATCTGTTACTAACTCCTCCCAACAACTTTCTCAGGGAGTATGGGAAATCCAATGGAAATATGATCCCCAGATTCTAGACTTAATATTCCATAGGCACTAAGATAAGTAACTATATTTATTAGGCACTGTAAATCATAGTTACCTGTGCAGGGATATAGGAAAAGCTGCCATTATTTTCATGTTATTCAAGAGCTAACAAAGAAAAAATAAAATCTGTAAAATCTTGTTCTATGGTATAAACATCAAATCTCAGCTACTTGATACATATATATTAAGATATGATCGAAATATATGTATGTAATTAATGACTAATTAATGCATCCTTTTAAAATAATGCCATTCTTGATCCCACAGGGCTCACAGAGTATGATCTTCTGCCAGAACTTAGAACAATTGGAAGAAATTTTAGTTACAGTATTTGACTTCTATCCTAGTTCTAATACTAGATCTCTTTGTCAACTGCAATTAGTACTGTAACATCTTTGACCCTTTATTCCCTCATTCATAAAAAGAGGACTTTGGATTATATAATCCCAATGGCCCTTTCTGCCCATGAATTCAATAGAATTATTCATTCTTGCTTCTTATTTGTAAGAATAAATAATGTTAGTGTGTGCTACACAGCATTTCATTAAAGAATCATTGATCTGCATGGCCCTTGCTTGTACTACTGGGCATGTAATGATAGTCTAGTGTCTCTTCCTTTTTTAGTATATCCACATAATAGCACAAAACATCAACATCAATTATACCCTGGAAATTCTGCCTGCCTTTTTAGGGCTCATTATCCACACCCAAATGAAAAGCAATGGTATCTGTGAGTAAACATCTCTTTGGTTTATCACTAATTTCTATGAAAATATATGTGATATATACAAAAGAGAGGTAAAGTAGATAGCTATTTAATATTCAACCTTCTGTCAGAAATCATTCATGCCAATTAACTAGAATGCTGAAGTGTTCCATTTATTTTAAAACACTCATTTTCTAGCCCAGTAGGTTTAGAATTTCAGGAAACAGTGTTTGTGTTCTACTAAGCTAGAGGAAAATTATACTTTTTCAAATCTCTCTAAGAAATGTTATTTAGTTTAAAGCAATGATTTGTTTGTTTAACATTTAATGATCATCTATGACTGTGTTAAGAATTAATGACATCTAGATGAATAAAATTCTCCGCCCTCTGCAAGCACATGGTTCAGTATAAGCAGATAAATATGCAAATTCTGACAATTCAATTTGATAATAGAGATGTGCACAGAACAGAATGAGAAGAGTCTGGGTGTCTAGGAATTATTCACAAAGAATTAATTAGCACAGTGCCTGGCACATAGTTGGGACTTAATAATAATTTGCTGAATGTTAAATGAATTGCCTTTTCAGCCAAGAGTTTAAAAGATGTGTAGAGACTAAAGAAAAGATAAAGAAGAACATGCTAAATAAAGAAAACAATTTCTGTAAAAACTGTTTTAATATCTCACTCTGATCTATGCAATAGTTTAGTGAGATAGATGAGGCCAAAGCAGTAAGCAAGTCTTGACTCCTAGTGGCCTTGTATGTCAAGCTAAGAGTTTGAGTTTTACTCCAGTGGATATGGAGATCATACCTACATTTTAGAAAAATTACCCTGTAAGAATTTGCAAAAGGAAAAGATAAAACTCATGTGAACAAGTAAGAAGGATGTAAAAAAAAATCCTTCTGACATAATTGAGAAAAAGTATCATAATTGATACAGCCCTTTCAGAAAGAAGAGAGGCATATTGGAAACAATATATAAGGTGACAATTTATCTGTAGCAAAGGTAAGACAGAGGGAAGTGTCTAGAAACATTCCTAGGATACTATCTTGGAAAAGTAAGTTGATAGTGACCCCATTTACTGAGAATTTAAGAGGAAATTGCACAAGAAAGAAGCTACAGACTATTTGTATATCCCAAAAGTCATAGGTTGAAACTTAATCTTCAATATGATAGTATTTGGAGGTGGGGCCCTTTAGGAGGTCATTAGGTCATGAGGGTGAAGCCCTTATGGAAAAATTAATGCTCTTATAAGAAAGGCCCAAGAGAACTCTCTTGCCCCTTCTTCCATGTGAGAACATAGCAAGAAGATAGCCCTCCATCTATAAACTGGGAAGTAGACCTCATCAGACATCAAATCTGGGGGCACCTTGATGTTGGACTTCCCAGCCTCCAGAACTGTGATAAATAAATTTGTGTTGTTTATAAGCCACACTGTCTATGGTATTTTGCTATAGCAGCCCAAATAGAGTAAGACAAAAGGGGAGCAGACTAAGCTAACACACTAAGTTTTGGACATGGTGAGTTTTAAATCTTTGCATTGTAGGAGTATACATTCAGCTGGCTATAGGAAAAATAGACATGGAACTATAAAAGGACAGATTCTACTAAACATAAAAACTTGGAACCACCATTTTTCACATAATGTTAGAAATTGTAGGCATTAAAGAGATCACCTAAGAAGAGTATAGAGGGAAGAGGGCAGAGAATGGGACTCTAGGAAAATTAAATATATGAGAAAGGGAAAAGCTAATGAAACAGCACAGTATGCAGAGGCCAAAGAAGGTATGAGAAGAACCAAAAAAAGTAGGTGTTAACAGAAAAGGAGTCAGGGAGACAAGTTTAAAGAATGAAATCATCAAGAATGCCAAGTTCTGCAAAAGGTCAATTATAACAAGGAGGAAAGCCAATGTCATTCATTGGTCACCCATATGAAGAAGTCTATAAGCTAGATTCTTTACATAATTTATCTCTTTGACAATTTCTTAAAACCTTGAGTTACATATTAATAGTTTATCCATCTTACAGTCAGAAAATGGAGGCTCAAACAATTGAACCTTCCTAATACTGGTGAGAAATGGAAATCAGACACAAATTTGCCTGGTTCTAAAGTCCTTGTTCTTACCAATAAAACTAAGATTCTCAGAAAATTATAATTTTCATGCACTAATCTAAAATGCAAAATGGGGATAACACACTTCCTGACTTAAGCAGTACAGGGCTAGAAACCAATGATGGCTATGTTCGTTTGCCAAAAAAAAAATATATATATATTCTCAAAGAGCAACAATTTGTCTCAGAAAGGCCCCACAGTTCTGAGGTTCACATAATAAATGAGAGCCTCAGGTCTGCACAAAGCACAGCCATTTCCACCATGTGAAATGCATCAATGCCATAGGTACCTTCTTCACACACAGTCTACTACCACATGGAAACCAACTGCTCACCTCCTACTTCTCCTGTCACCAGTGTATTTTATGCATCACTTCCAGATTATATTCTCTAAAGCTTGTGTCCCTTCATTTTCCCACTAATTCAAAAAAATTTTATGGTTGTCCACTATCTCCAGAAGTCGAAATGTCAGAGCAGAGCATTCAAGTGTATTCACAATATTTTCCCAAATTTATCTTCATCTTTATCATGCACACAGACATTCAGTCAAATGAGACTTGTCTCAGATCCATGAAGATGCCTGAATTTACACCTCAATCAATGCTCATTCCATTTCCTCATGGTTTCATGTGTAACTCCTACTAATGCTTCAATACTCTTCTAAATATTTCCTCCTTTAAACTGTTTTTGTTTATTCAAAACTGCTACATATTAACAAAATACTTTGGATAACCATTTTCAGTGTAACATTAACTAAATACTTGACATAAATATAATGAATTAATTAAAATAATAATCACTGCCTTAATTGCTATATGCATATACATATATTATGGTGTCCATATACACAATGGAAATGTTGTAATCTTTTTTTTTTTTTTTTTGAGACAGAGCCTCACTCTGTTGCCCAGGCTAGAGTGAGTGCCGTGGCATCAGCCTAGCTCACAGCAACCTCAAACTCCTGGGCTCAAGCGATCCTTCTGCCTCAGCCTCCTGAGTAGCTGGGACTATAGGCATGCGCCACCATGCCCGGCTAATTTTTTCTATATATATATTTTTAGTTGGCCAGATAATTTGTTTCTATTTTTTTTTTTAGTAGAGATGGGGTCTCGCTCTTGCTCAGGCTGGTCTCGAACTCCTGAGCTCAAACGATCCACCCACCTCGGCCTCCCAGAGTGCTAAGATTACAGGCATGAGCCACTGCGCCCGGCCGAAATGTTGTATTCTAAATGTTCATGTTCACATTCCAAACTATGTTCCCATTCTGATCTTAAGTGTATTGTCAATAATTAAAATTCATGCTGATAATTTCCCCTTGGACCATTAATGTCTTATTAAACATTTGATTAATTACTCTAAAAGTATGTCTTCTACATGGCTCTCAACATTTAGCAAGAGTTAAATATTTCTACTAATAGCTATTTTATATTTAAACATGGAAGGTCTGAAACCATAAATTTTCAAAGGAGTTCTTATTCCTACAAAATTGACTATGACTCTGAAACAGTTTTCAACTCTATGGAAAACATTATCGTTCCAAAGCTTACTTTCTTCATCTTATGTGAAGTTTGGAAGAGGAGCACGTTTACAACTAGCTACCTAGAGGCTATCCAAGTGAAAAGGTTGACATGAAAGTTAGAGATGTGGGCATGGAGCTTGAAAGTCAAAGTGGATCAAGATTTAAACAGATGAATTGAAGCCATAAGTCAGTAGGGCAATCAGTATGGAATAAATCACAGACTGAAGGAAAAAAATTCAAATTCAATTTGTGAAAAGGAAGAAGAGAGATAATCCATTTTAAAAAATGTGAGAAAGGAGAAACAATTTAATAGAAGGTCATGGCTAGCAAGGGAGGAGAAAGTTTTAAGAGACTGTAACTAACTATACTAGATCCCCTCTAATCTTTGGTTTCACTTTCTGCAGTTTCAGTTACAGTCAACCAGGGTTCAAAAATATGTGACTACAGAACAAAAAAAATCTTGAGAGGGAGAGACTACACTCATATAACTTTTATCATAGTATACTCTTAATTTATAGATTGTTCTATGTTACTATTAGATATCGCTGTTAATCTCTTACTGTGCTTAATTTGTAAATTAAATTTTATCATAGGTATATACATACATAAAAAACAAAGTATGGATAGGTCTCAGTTCTGTTTGCACTTTCTGGCAATCCACTGATTGTCTTAGGATGTATTCTTTGTGAATACATTCCTTGTGAGGGATTATTGTACTTCCTTGTGTACTTCCTGTACATTCCTTGTCAGGAACTACTATACTTTAAATACTTTAGAGAAGTGAGGGAGAATAAAATCTAATTGTGTAGTCAGCAGTGACAGTGGAGAGAGTCCTACTGGAATGGCAGAGATAGAATCTAGAGCGGCATAGTGGTAAAGCTAGGAGGCTGAACTATAGATTACTGTTTGGGGAAGATAAATGGTAAAAGGAAAATTTAAAATAACATATGCCTTTTGGTCAGAAAAAGCATTTGACAAAATTCAGCACCCTTTTATAATAAAAACTCTTAACAAAATAGGCATAGATGGAACATAAATCAAAATTATAAAAGCCATATACAACAAACCCACAGCCAACATCATTCTGAATGGAGAAAAGTTGAAAACATTACCACTCAGCACTGGAACAACACAAAAATGCCCACTGTCACCACTTCCATTCAACATAGTGCTGGAAGTCCTAGCCACAGCAATCAGGCAAGAAAAGGAAACTAAGGGTATCCAAATCAGGAAAGAGGAGGTCAAACTATCACTCTTTGCTGATGATATGATCTTATATCTAGAATACCCCAAAGATTCCCCCAAGAGACTCCTGGAATTGATAAATAAATTCAGCAATGTCTCAGGTTACTATAGGAATATACACAAATTAGTAGCATTCCTATACACCAACAACAGTCAAGCTGAGAATCAAATCAAAGACTCAATACCTTTCACAACAGCTACACAGAAAATAAAATACCTACAAATATATTTAACCAAGGAAGTGAAAGATCTTTACAAAGGGAACCACAAATCACTGAGGAAAGAAACTGCAGACGATGCAAACAAATGGGAAAACATACCATGCTCATAGATCGATAGAATCAACATTTTTAAAATGTCTATACTACCCAAAGTGATTTACAAATTCAATGCAATCCCCATCAAAATACCAATGTCATGTTTCACAGATCTAAAAAAAATAATTCTATGCTTCATTTGGAACCAGAAAAGAGTCTAAATAGCCAAAGCAACCTTAAGTAAAAGGAACAAATGTGGAGGCATCACTTTAACAGACCTTAATGTATACCACAGGGCTATTGTAACCAAAACAGCATGGTATTGGCACAAACACAGAGATATAAACCAATAGAATAGAACAGAGAACCCAGATATAAAACCATCCACATACTGCCATCTGATCTTTGACAAAGTAGACAGCAACATACACTGGGGTAAAGAATCCCTATTCAATAAATGATGCTGGGAAATTTGGATAGCCAGATGTGGAAGATTGAAACAGTATCCATATCTCACACCACTCACAAAAATTAATTCAAGATGGATAACAGACCTAGGTCTAAGACATGAAACTGTAAGAATTCTGGAAGAAAATATTGGAAAAACTCTTTTAGATATCAACCTAGGCAAAGAATTTATGAAGAAGACCCCAAGGGCAATCATAGCAACAATAAAAATAAATAAATGAGACTTGATTAAATTAAAAAGCTTCTGCACAGCCAAGGAAACAATCAACAGAGCAAACAGACAATCTACAGAATGGGAGAAAATTGTGGATGCTATACCTCCAATAAAAAGCTAATAACCAGAATCTACAAAGAACTCAAGAAAAGCAGCCAGAAAAAAATCAAACAACCCCATTAAAAAGTAGGCAAAATACATGAACAGAAGCTTTTCAAAAGATAGACTAATGACCATTAAACATATGAAAAATGCTCAACATCACTAATCAGAGAAATGCAAATCGAAACCACAATGAGATATTACCTAATCCCTGTGAGAATAAGAACAACAGATGCTACTGTGGATACAGAAAGAAAGGAACCCTTATACACTGTTGGTGGGACTGCAAACTAGTACAACCTCTAAGAAAAACAGTATGGACATTCCTCAAAGAACTAAAAGTCAAATGATCCAGCAATCCCACTACTGGGTATTTATGCAAAGGAAAAAAATCATTTTATCAAAAAGACACTAACACTAGAATGTTTACTTCAGCACAATTCACAATCACAAGGATGTGGAATCAACCCAAGTACCTATCAATTCATGAGTAGATTAATAAAATGTGGTATATGTATACCATGGAGTACTACTCAGCCATAAAAAATGAATTAATACCTTTTGCCACAATCTGGATGTAACTGGAGACAATTCTCCTAAGTATCACAAGAATTGAAAAACAAACACCACATGTACTCACTATTAAATTCGAATTAACCAATCAGCACTCATGTGCACAGATGGAAGTAAAAGTCAATGGAAATCGGGCACAGGGGGGAGGTGGGAGGAGGGGATGAGTGAAAGCATATCTAATAGGTACAATGTACACTATCTGGGTGATGGGCACACTCATAATTTTGACTGAATCAGTACAAAAGCAATCTGGGCAATACACTTGTACCCTCGTAATATTCTGAAATAAAAGTAAAAAATAAGAGCATAGCTCAAAGTCATATTTAATGTGAAGGAAGATTTTGGGCTCTGTTGCTTTGTTGTTTTATTTATTAAGTTTTCTGTTTTTGTTTCACTGTTGGGCTGCTATATATTCCATTTTTGTTTTGATTAAGTTTTATGTGTGTGTATGTGTGTGTATGTACACACACACACACATACACACACACACTCCTTTTATTTTCTCCTTAACTTGCACTGGTCCCCACTTCCATCTCTTCAATATCTCTGACGCTCCTCTTGTTAGGGTCACTATAATCCATGCTATCAAATGTCAGAGATCACTTCTCTGTCCTTACCATATTTGAAATTTCAGCTCCATTTAAAATAGTTGATCATTTCCTCCCTTTTGAAATGTTTGGCTTCTATGACCCAACTTTTTCCCGTTTTTCTTCTACTTCACTCAATAGACCCCTTTGTTGCCCCTTTGTCCTTGGCTTAACTTCCAAATGTTAATATACTACAGTGTTGACCACAAACCTCCATCTCACCTCTGTATTCTTCTTAACTCTGGGAATTTCTATGGCTTTAAATACCATTTCTCAGTCAGGAACTGTCAAATCTGTACTTGTTCTGGACTGATCCGTTGAATGTTAGACTTAACTGCCTACTTAACATCTCCATTGGCTATTTAAAAGAAATCTCAAGCATGATATGCTCAAATGAGAATTCTTAATCTTCCCCCTCCCCTAACATACCTTCTGCTTACATTCTTCAACCCCTTACCCCACCCTTCATGTCACCTCTAACTCAGTAAACTATTAGCCACTCACTTGCTCAAGCCAAAACCTAAGGTCATCCTTGATTTCTCACCTTCAATCCATTCAAATTCTATTAACTCTGCTTTCCAATATTTTCCCTAATTCATCCATGTCAGTCCATCTCCACTACTAATGCCTCAGTCAAAGCCAACATCAACTCTCACTTGAACTATGAAATAGCCTTCTAATAGCCTCCTGCCTAACACTCTTGCCCCACTTCAATTCATTTTCCACATGACAACTAAAAGAACCTTGTAAAACATAAATCAGTTCCAATTTAGTATTGAGTACATGTGGTATTTGTTTTTCCATTCTCACAATATTTCACGTAGAAGAATGGTCTCCAGTTCCATTCAGGTTGTTACAAAAGATACTAGATCACCATTTTTTATGGCTGAGTAGTACTCTCTGGTATACATAGACCACATTTTATTAATCCACTCATGTATTAATAATATACAAAGGGAAGTAAAACTCAATGGAAATCAAGCAGGGGGGAGGGGGGAGGAGAGGATGGGTAAATTCACACCTAACAGGTACAATGCACACTATCTGGGTGAAAGGAACACTTATAACTCTAACTCAAACTGTACAAAAGCAAATTTTGTAACCAAAACATGTATACCCCCCTAATACTATGAAATTTTTAAAAAAACATAGATCACACCATTGCCCTGCCCGTTGGTCTTAAAATGAACTCTAAATGTTGTACTTAAGTTTTTTCCTAAGAAGTCCTATACCATCAAACTCTAGCCACTTTTGAGACCTCATTCCACATCACTCTTCATCTTGCCTAATATTCTCTGTACTTAGCCTCAGTTTACAGCCATAATATTAACTAGTCTCTGCTTCGAAGGCAATCTTTTCTGAAATTTGACTTGTGTACCTTTTACTGTTATTCAACTGCATCTGATTGTTTTTACTAATAGGTAAAAAGAAAAAAAAAATTCCTAGACTGTAGTTGCACATCAGATACCATGGGCACAGTTAATATACTCAAGTAAAGAAATCATATTCAGAACACTACTTGCAAATGAAATCACTATCTGATTAATTTTATGATACTCCTCTGTCCTTCTCCAAGTTCTGTCTTGTCTTCTTCACAAGACAAATAGAGAACTTTAATGGGGATGCAGTATGAGTCACCATCCAAGCTTCTTTCAAGTGTTTTATGGTGCCACAAATGTCTGAAATCCCTCCGGAAGAGATATGTTGCTTTGTTTTCTATTATGGCAAGAAGAGGCAGTTCCTGGCCTTCAATTGCATCTTCTTGTAACTCAATAGGTCAGGGAACCAATGTGGGTATACCTGTGGGTATATTTAAATGCTGGGTATGTCCCTTCTAGCAATTGCTCTGATCTTTATGAGTCAAGCAGCAGCTGCTACTGGCATCCTAACTTGTTGCTGGATTTGTCATCCCCATTCATGTGCTATGAAACCAGAGAAATTCATTTAGACAGGACTGATCCTGAACTATTTTGTTGCACCTAAGTGCCATCAACATCAGTTTTGGAACATGGATCCTCATTAGCATGTGTATAAACACAATGACTGACACAACTATGTTTCAGTCTTAATGAGTTAAATTCATATGCCTCTTCTGACACCAAAACAGCCTTGGGTTATGCTATGTATAGTGAATAAGATTGCAATTATTTGATTACACTGTCCTTGTGGCTAAACCAAACCAATATAATGGTCATCTAAATCAGGTTTATCAACAAATCCCAAACTGGAGTTACCTGTGCCCTTCAAGTTTTGTTTGTGGAGGAAAGTAGGCCATAGGATGTCTTTCCATTGGGAATGGAACTATTATTATTATTTTTGTTCCATCTTTAGCCCCTATAATTATTGGCAATGAAACCAAAGATTAGTAGTTCATTCTACACTCCTTTGAAAAAGCCACAGTGGAAAACAGACTGGCCACAGACTACATCCTGTCTGTCTGGAATGAGATCTACTGATCCCCCTAGGACTTATTAACAGTTGACTGGGTCCAGGACCTTGGGAAGCATATTTGAGATCAATACCTGCAGTATTGCAGGTGAGGTCAATACCCTGCTGCTTGGAGTTTTGTTGAAAGCATCTTTAATTAAATGCTGTATGAAACAAATTAAATGGATTTGGTCTCAGCCTCTGTCCATCAGATTAATCAGAGTGGCCAATGGAGTGCACATTAATGTGAAAAATTCAAGTTTGGCCACAAACATTTAGGTCCAAGGAGATTTATGGAAAGGCAATTTGCCATGAACTTTGAGCAAAATTGCATGATCTTGCTGGGTATTCCATGAATATAAGGTCCTGATTGCTCTTTACCCCAGGCATGTCAAGGGTGTGTTTTCAGTAGTCAGGTTTCGGGTATGAGGTAATATCTCTGTTAGTCAAAGAGTAGCCTTACTATAAAATAGGTAGGTCCCTCAAGCTCATTGTTTCTTAGCTACAAAACAAACCCACTGCAAGAACATCATCCATTTGGGTTCTCTGAATTATCCCCCTGGGACTTGAAGAACAAGGCAAAATAATACAAATGTGATGCTCATGCTGCTTGCTATGCTGTAAGCAAGAAAGTTCTTTATCCTGACCCAGGAGTCTCATTTCTTCATTTTTTCCATGAAACTATAACAGGTATTCATAAAACTATAACAGGCTAACTTAGTAGCTTGTAAGAAGAGTAATATCAAATCACAGACCCTGACAGTAGCCACTGCTGGGTTCAGGTTCTAGTCAACCATCTGAGCAATTTCTTAGAACCTCTCCCAGGTGCTCAAGACAGCATATTAAATCCAGAATCTCTGATTAAAGGGGGGGAGGAGAGACAGATTTCCATATCATCCTAAGGTTTCTTCTAATATAAATTGGCAAAATCTTATCATTTTTGGGAAGTTTGGTATCTCCTTCTAGATTATACTTTGTATCCATCTTTTGTGATTTGTAGAGCTTTGAGTCTAACTATAGGCCTAGAAGAAATGGGAAGAGGTAGGACTGAGTTTTAAAGATGATCAGCATTCTCCAAAATGTGATTACTTCAAAAAAGCTCATCAAAGGTTCTTCTTGCAAGGAAGGCTAACCTCCTCAGACAGCAGAGAAAGAACTGCTTCTATTGATAAGGAAGTCCCAGTGGAATTTGGAAGACTAATTTGGAACCATCCAGGGAAGTGCATTCTTGAAAATTTAGTTTCCAGCCTCAGAATGGAATGGTGATGGTGCTGAGGTGACAACAGACAATCCTAGCACAAGAACTTTATTCCTCACAGCATAGGCAAGCAGTGAATCCCATGCACTCACTTATAGCATAATTTTCAAGCACAATAGTAAGACTAAATTTTCCCCAAAATGTGTCCCCCCTCTCCAACACATACCTAATTTGAATTTCATTTATGGGTATAAGCAAAATTAGAATTGTGTCCTGTGTTACACTGTGAATTTGAAAAGTTTAATAAAATGTCTATGTTAATTTGAATGAATCCATAAGAAGTTTTCTTGAGATCAAGTTTTAAAAAGGGAGCAAATAAACCTAAAATATAGAACCTTAAGTTCCTGAGAGGGGTATATATGACAAATAAGAACAAGAGGAGAGAAGAGTAAAACAAGATATTGGGGAGATGAGTTACAGTTTTACCAAAGGGTAGCCTGAATGGAGTATGGGGAAATTATGTTCTGTTTCTAAGGTAAAACAAATACAATAATTTAAAATATCCTTATTAAATTGCCACAATAAAATTATTGGTTTGAAAATAAGTCATTTTACATAGAAATAAAGATTTCATTTTATTTTATAATTAAATTTTTAATCATTGGAGCATAAAAATAAACAAATTTACCATGACATTCATTCCATAAAAGATAATTGTATTTCTATCAGACAAATTTGAATTTCACTTTGTATCTTTTATTAATAACAATTAGTAGGGGTTTTTATTAATGTTTTATTCAGAAAAATTTTATTTAGAGATCCTCTTTAATAGAAAATAGCATCAAAACAAATGTATTCCAAGATTTTGATTTACATTTAGAAATCCAGGTTGTTTCTAATATTATTGTACAATTGAATACTGTGTGCCAAAACTGATTGTTGAAATGAAGTTTTGTGACAGAAAAAAAAGTCATTTTAGTGTCTCCTTGATTGTTTCATAAATGGAAGTAATTTTTAAATCAGAAAATAATAAATCAAATAAATGCTACTGTTTTAAAAATTCAAATAATAAAGAGTTATGAATAAAATATCATTCGTAATCTCACAACCATTAACATTTTTTCTTTAGAAAAAAATTTAATTTTAAATTTTAGATTGTTTTCAATGTGTCCCCAAAAGGAAGCAAACATGATTTTTTTTCCCCACTTAATTCATTTACCAGGTGTTGATTGGTAGGAGTTAGTAATCTAGGAGGTGACCATGCAATCAGGAAATCTGAATCTCTTGATGTGTTTATTAAGAATATGAAATAACTGCTACAAGACTGGACTAGCGCACACACAAATCAACAAAGCTGAAATCCCTAATTCCTTTCCAATATTTATTAGAAGAGATCCCAGGAAATATAAAAGAAATTGTAATCCCCAAAGAAAATGCCTTGGCAAAATTGCCTAAGGGATACGAAAAAGATATCTTGGTAAGAAAAAAGAGAAAAGATTAAGATAAACACGAGAGTTTTCAGAACACAATCAGAAGGAGCTGAGACTAGTAATTCCCTGCTGATATGTGATAGGAAGCACTGATGCAAAGTATCTTTCAAGACACTAGCACTATGAATTGAATTCATTGAAGAATATTATTTACCTGTGTTCTGTCCATGAATGTACTATGTAGAAAATAACGACAGAGATCAAAAATTTCAATCTTATTGACAGTACCTAGGGATGATGCCGTAAGATTATGCTGACAACTTCATCTTAAAGTTCTGCTTTCAATTGTTATAAATTTTCTAAAAAAAAACAAAAACTTTTCTACTGTTATTTTTCAACTGGTCTCTTGGTGATATTGTAGGAAAGATTGAACACAATCTATTCAACTGTTTTGTGTATTTCATCTAGTAAATATTTATTATTTCCTGATATTAATCCATAAACATGTCACTATATGGTTCCTTGTACTGATCAAAATACATCCCTGGGACCTAGGATTAGATATATTCTGTAAGCACAATAAATATTAAATTAAGGTTTTAACAGAACAGAAGATGAAAAATGGAAGAGCTAGCAAAAACACACAATATAAAGTATTATAAAGTATATTAACCTAAGTCACATTCTTAGGTAAAACATATTTATTATCTTATATGTGTATTTTCACCCCAATTTAAGTGTTACATCAGAATAAGTTTCCTTAAATGATTTCAAATGTGTTCCACCACCTTCTTAATTGACATCTTACCTAATGTTTAAAATTTAATAATTGAAAATTTTTCTTTTGGATTAAAACATTCAAGTTTGTTGTGGAAAATGGTACATATAAAACTTTTCAGACCTTTCCTCCTTTGATGTAGAACATTTATATGATTCCTCTCTGAGTACAGAATTCAATGTGGCAAGAGTGTGATCTTAGGAGTCATGGAAATTATCTTTTCCCTCTGTTTCCAAATTTCTCAGCCTTCCTATGGTCCAAAATCCCAGGGAGGAATGTCCAGGGGAACTGTAATTAATCCGTGGAATCATCTCAAAAAGGAGGCAAGTTTCTAGTACAGGGCTTTCTGAGAGGTAGAACATGGTTTATATGGAACCACAAAAAGATTAAATTGGTTCATATAATGGTTAAGAGATGGTTTAATACAGAGACAAAAATTAGATCCAGAAAGAGTCTGACCAAATTCATCTACCACCACTTTCAGAGTCCCCTAAAATAACAGAATATGTACACGTGTGTATCTAGGAGAAAAAAACAGAATTAGATAGTAGTTCTTAATACTGGCTGCACATTAGAACTGCTCAGGGAGATTTTAAAAATTCCAACACCCAGGCCTCACCCCCAAACAATTAAAAATCATCTTTACAGAGGGACCCAGAATTTAGTATTTTTTAATGTTCTACAAATGAATCCAATATAATGTTAGGGCGGTGAACCACTGTCCTAAAATAAATATTGGAGTTAGAGATAGAAGCAAAAAAAAAACCTAAAAAAATTCTAAATATCTACCAGAAGTACAGAAATTTTTTTAAAATATAATAAGGAATATAAAGATTAATATCAAATATAAGTCTGTCTGAAGGAGAGGTTCCAACAAGAAGATTCAGAGTTTATTCAGGGACCAGTGTAGCAAAGTGCTTGCTTCCAGCCAGATGCCTGACTACGTAAACGATAGTCGTAGCCACAAGCTTTGTAACTGAGAGTGTACCAAGGCCCTCATTGGCTCAATTATTGGATCTGTTAGCCCAAATATCATCACAGGACAGGATCAAAAAAGAAATGGAAAAAGATAAACCAAATAAGCAAAGCCAAAAGAAACTACCTGAGGTAATATCAGTTTCAGTCTAAGTAGAACTTAAGGCAGAAAAGAAGACATTAACAGGGATAAAATCCCCAGGGATTCCATAATGATAAAAGAAACACTTCAAGAAAATAAAACACTCATAGTTATGGCACATACCTGAACATATAGTCTGGATACATATATATAAAGCAAAAGTAGGATCAAGGAGAAAGCAAAATACTAGGAAAATTTGAAAAGCCCTTACTCATTTGGGAAAAGTTTAACCCATATATATGACATTTATAGATCAAGAAAAATTTATTTTGTATATAAAGTTTTATAAAACAATTATCAAGAGTTATCTAAGAGATAACATAAGCACTGAAATTTATTTTCCAGATATACATGAAACATTTACAAAAAGTGACCTCATACAATGTAATAAAGGAAGAATAAAAAGATGTAAAAACATTGCATCACATACACCATATTCCCTGATCACAAAATTAGAAATCAGTAAGTAAAAACAGCCCCTCTCAAAATCTGTGTGTGTGTGTATATTGGAATATTTAAATATCAGTCCCAAATAACTTAGAGGGACTATCTCAATGACAATAACGAAATATTAAGAATTAAACAATGCAAGCACTAAACATGGGATACAAATAAAGTGGTACTAGAGTTTAATTTACAGCCATAAATACATATATTATAAAATAAGATATTATAAATAAATAAGTTGTGTTCAATTCAACATGCTAAAATAAGAATAAGAAAGTAAATCTTTTGTGACCAGCCTGGGCAACACAGTGACACAGCGTCTCTACAAAAAAATTTTTTAAAAACTTAGCAGATTTGGTGGCACATTCCTGTACCCCTAGCCATTTGGGAGGCTGAGGCAGGAGGATCACTTGAGCCCAAGTGTTTGCAGTTACAGTGATATGATCATGTCACTGCTCTCTAGCCTGAGTGACAAAGTGAGACCCTCTCTCTCAAAAAAAAAAAAAAAAAAAGGAGAAAGTAAATCTACAAAATGAGGGGAGGAGGAAATTAAAAAGGCAATTGAAAATACTGTATAGAAAAAAAATAAATGAGAAAATTTAATTAATGAAATCAACTTATCTCCAACAAGACTTATAGAAAAAAGAGAAATCTGCCACTAAACAACATTGGGAATGAATAATGAAACAAAACTTAGCTATTTTAAAATTGTCATCAAATTTTAAATATAATTTTTAAAAAGATAGAGGTTACCAAATTGCCTTAACAAGAATGGAATTAACCAATAAACATTAAATAAATTAATTTTAAGCTAAGGTAAAGAAAAAAAAGAAATCACATGCTGCTTGTGGATTTGCAAGTATTAAAAGCTATCTCAGAAAGCAATTCTGCATCATCTACAGAAGCTGAAGATATGCACAGATAAGAGACAACAATCCCAATTCTAGGTATAATATTTAAAATTCTCTAACATGTTTCAAGGAGTAAGGTACCTGGCTGTTTGTTGTAGCATCCTTTGCAACAGCAAAATTTAGAAACACCTTAAATGCTTTTCAACATAAAAACGGATATATGCATGTTGTGAAATACTCATAATGGAATACTCATCAGCAGGTAGAGTAAATGAGCTACATATAAAAACATAGATATCTCTCAGAAACGTAACATTAAATGAAGAAAATTTATGGCTCATAATGATGCCTACAAGTATGATATCATCTAAATAAAGCTTAACACACAAAAAATACATGCTGTTTAAGGATATATATAAATGTAATAGCATGTAAAAATAAGAAGAAAAGTACTTTTAAAAAGTGGTTTTCTCTAGAGAGGAAAGAAGAGTATAATGAGGAAGATCAAACCACATGATTGAGACAAATGAAGTATATTTGAATTTAGTTATTTTTAAATATGCTCTGCTTTAAAATTACATTTTACCTTGTGTTTTAAATAATCCACAAGACTTAAAAATCTCTTTGCTGTTAATGTGAAGGTTTCTTAAGATCTGCCTCACTCTTCAAAGGACACGAACAGAAATTTTTCAAAAGAAGACAGAATAATGGCCAGCAAATATGTTAAAAAATGCTCAACATCTCTAATAATTAGAGAAATGCAAATAAAAACCACAATGAGATATCACCTAACCCCAGTGAGATTGGCCTCTATCAA